>KZ308224.1:812268-993291 GCA_000376725.2 Ladona fulva
AAAAATCAGCATTTTATGTTGTGTTGGAAGCGAGTAATGGCAGTTTCAAAAATGTTCACGGGTGAAAATCGCAGCCATTCATTCAATATTTCCTTTAAGCTTTGTTTCTTTTGACATAAAAGCATAAAATCTTCATCACTATGTTGATAAAGTCATTCTCATTCAAACTTCATCAGAATTTAAGTAGAAATCGACCATCGTAAACTACGAATCTTAATTTTATCCATCCGAATCTAACGCTCCGCATAAAGGAGACCCGGCGTGAGGCTAGCTACTTTCCTTATGGAAGAATACACGGGGTTTTTCTCCCATAAGAGCCCATACTGACTGGAACGGTTGAAACGCACTATACCCAATGTACTCGTCAACTTAACTTTTGTCTTTATCGCAAACAAATACTAATAACCTGTTTGCAAATCACATTATAGATTACCATTGAGGAATAGAGATTGTGTTCATTGTTATGAGAGACAATCGGTCGAGTTGCAATAGAAACGTAAGCTATCAAGAAAGTAAATCTAATTTTGGCTCATTTCATTAATATCCTCAATTATAAAAGAGAAAGAAATAATTCTAGCAACAGTGAATAATTCATTTTCACTCTCCAATTAATTATGAGAGGTAACATTTAGATTTTTAAGAAGGTGTTATTATTTCGTAACTTGAGAAAATCCATAAAACAAGTTTACTATTTTGTGCTTCGTATTAACAGGAAATTTATATTTTTTTAAAGTTTGAATAGTAAAATAAAGTCCGCCCAATCTTAAATGATAGTTACTTGNAATTTCTCATTAAATATATTATATATGATACCAACCATAATTTCTAAACAATAACCACTGACCGCACCCATAAAGAAAAGGTCGACCGTTATTATAAGGGATAACTACCAGCTAGGACTTGCCAGCGCCTCCAGTACCCCTGTACTTTTCTCCCGCACACCGATGAAGTAAAATTTAAGGGTCCCGCAGCTAAAGAGTTAATCATGCAATTTGTATCGCTAAAATCAACCATTTTCAACGGTTTTTCTAAAGAAATTAAGTCGAGTAGTTTTGCATAGAGTACATATAATGAAACTGTTGTGCATAAGGATTGAACCTATCTGAAATGGAAGAGAACAAAAAATAATTCATAAAGAAATGTGGAATATAAAATAAATTTACAAGTCTTTCTAAAAGGTCGTCAATGTTTTCCTAGAAACAGGAAAAATGTCCTAAATGTTTTCTACCTTTGCGCGGAGGAATTTCATGATGTATTCAGAGAGCTTATTTTTTGATTGGCTTCGGAACGATTTATTTTTCTATCATTAGCAACAGTTTATGCTGTTTTGCACTCTACTGTTCTACTACCCAATGATTTAGAAGAAAAAATATGTAAAAAAGTGGCTGAAATAAAAAAAAATATACAAATATTACTGATTTATAATGCTTCGTTTTTCTCGCTAAGTTCCTTTTTCATAAGACGTTTTAAAGTAAATGCGGATAATACGAATACGCTTGTTCTTACGAGCCCTTCTCTGGACTACAACCTTGTCGTGGTACGGAGAAAAATATATGAAAATTCATGTTATATTATTTGTACAAACTACAAGCTCGTGGAAATACTAAATGTTTATTGTGTTTTTTAAAATCCATATAGCATTAAAATTCAAGAAAAAGGACTTAATCCAGAATGAACTTGTAATCCGGAAAAACCGTTAGCCCTTACTGAAAATTACTGAATCTAGAGGCCACTTAGAGCTTCAAACTATTCATCATCAGCTATCAAAAGCTTCAGGAGGCAATGAGGCTTAGGAAAGATGTTGACTGAGGGAGTCTACTCAAATTTTCCTCACTGAACTAGACAGATTTGGAAACATGGAAACGTCCACGTAAGAGCAGCGCAAAGACAATAGGAATAACAATTTTTAAAAACTTCAACAGAAGGAGACGAAAATAAATGTCATCATTCATACCTAAGCAGTTCCATGCAATCTCAGCAAAAAAGTATCTCCTGCGCCAAAGATGGATGAAAAATATTGAATCTATGAAAATGTGGTAGCAGAAGAAAATGTACCTGATTTTGAAATTATGTCAACCTTGAGCCATCTCGAAACTTTCGATATTTTAACTAAGTAATCAAATTAATTGGTATTGGTAAATTGGTTTTGGGAGAGCTTTCTATTTTTTGTAAAACTAATTATTATTTATTCACACACGTTTCATCGNGTCACTTAAAACCTTCCATATGTTAATACGATTTTAGCTAAAAAACATTGTACAATTGTACATTGTACAAGGTGTATAAATAAAACAACTCATCTTCTGATTCAAATGAAAATGACATGCATTTAAAAGAAGATTTTCCAACTCTGATCGAAAACATACAACCCGGAACCAGTAAACCAATTACCCGGAAAAATTTCATTATTCCAAAATTAGTAGCAGCGATAGATAGGTGTCAGTTAAGTATGAGAGATTCAGTGTTTATTCTTGAAGATACCATTGGATATATATCCACTTGTATATTATACTATCCACTTGGATATAATATTGATGATTTTCCTATAAGTAAGTCCTCGGTTCAATGAATTCGTAAGGAAAAAACGGAAAGAGCGTATGGAAGCATTAAAGCTGATTTTCAATACCAGGTACCAGATGTTGTGACCGTTCACTGGGATGGCAAATTGTTGCCTGCTTTAGATGCTCGGAAGTCAAAAGAAGAACGTCTTCCGATAGTTATTTTATATGTAAATAAATAACAACCTAGCTGTGCCAAGGATGGAAAGTTCTTCAGGAAGGAGACTGGCACAGGCTGTTTGGAACGCGATTGTAGACTGTAAAATCGAAGATAAAATGCAATTTTTGTTGTGATACAACGGCTTCAAATACACGCCATATCAATAGTACCTGTGTGCTTCTTGAACAAAAACTTAATAGGGATATACTTATTTTTGCGGCAAGCAAAATCTGCTGTGTGTACGTTGCGAACAAGAATACCGGAAGATGTATCCTCACTGCAAAAATCAAACTTTGAAAAGATATATTTTTTTATATTTTAAACAGCAAATAAACACGATTTGGGCGTATAGGTGTTTATTTACTAAATACACCTTAAGGTCTAGAATCCGTCCATACTAACTCAGTACAAGTTTTCATTTCACATATTTGGCATCGAGTCGGCACGTGTTAATATAATTCAATCGCAATAATATTTATTATGCGAGTTATTAAGATCAAACAGAAAAAAACATCGAGGGTATGCGTATTTCGCGAAAAAAGGTTTTCCTTGATGCCTTGGGACACCCTAGTCTAGGTATACTAAGGTTTTCTAGATCAAATTGATTGATCACATGTCCAGAGTCCTTTCTTGGAAAATTTTGAACTCATTAGTAAAACCTAAATAATTACGTGGTGAGCATAGGAAAATCTTCTACAGGGTATTTTTGAAGTATGACGATAAGGGTTGCTGGAAAATCAAACTACCACCAAAATATCAACGTTATGCGGGAGATAACTCTTTCTTAGTACTGTGCCAAAATTGTGCTACTGTTGTTCACCTTTCTTGGCGATATTGTGGGAGTACTTTTAGGTCACGACATTCAAGTTTTACCACCGCACCGCAATCTGCATCCTCGTCACGAAGTTATGTGATTATTTCGCAGCACGTAAAGTACGAATAAGGAGGCACTTCTCAAGAATTTCGTCCATCTCTGAGTATACAATGGTCAAACTTGGAAGACGTGCCGCTTTCTACAGCGCTGAGGATTTAGGTGGATGCAGAGCTTATATGTACAGAAGCTAAGGTTTTACTTCACTAATTTTAGGACAACAGAAAATTTCTTTCCCAACTGCGTTTTCGTTTTTATTCTCATCAATATTTACAGTAACCATTATCAGAAAAAATTTCTGGTGACGTATGTCGGGATTTTAAAAAACTATATTTTTACGAAAATATTGAGACCGATTATATAAGTCTTAAAGGGCTAATGCGGACGCTATATTTAAATTCCGCTTTTATCTAAATTTTCACCAAATTATGTATCATCTTACTACAAATTAACACATTTGCATACGCATAAAAAATTTTAATACGATAATCTGTATTATGCTTCTAAGTGCTTTAATTTTCATTCAACTCTATGGTTTTAAAAACCTTTGGACACATGCTCAGATATGGCAAAGAGGAACTTCGCAAAACATTTCGGGATTTATGAAAATCTTAGAAAAAGTTTTAGAGTCTAGAATTCACCGAGTAAAATGTTATAAAATTGACTTCATTGGCCCTGGCCTCGTTATCGAAATTCGTCTTTTCATTGTTTCCTCATAGTAATACGTGGTAAGTATAGAATGAGGGCAAATACTACGCTTAAGTTTCAGTTTTAGTGAATTCTCAATACTTCGTTGTCGTCAAAAGAAATTCTGTTTCTAGTGGATATTTTAAGGAAAGTATACAATGTAAGATCTTAAATTCTTGTATGCTGAATCACTAAAATCGCAAGTAAAAATTGAAAACGTCATTTTTACATGACTATTACAAACGACAGTTAGGAAACAACATTTTTTTCCACCCGAATTGTTCAGATAAGGCTCATTACTCTTTAAACAGTTTATTATTACAGTTAAAGGATTTTGAAAAAAACGGTTAATTCTCAGTTACATACTGAAGGAAGACCAATGAACGATATACATCTTAGACTTCTGTAATTCTTAGACACGTATGTAGTCTGTTTCATGACAATTATTCTCTAGTAACCACTATGATAATAAATTACGATGACACTCATAGACATCCGTATACGTAAACATATTCCTGGGTTAAATATATAATTTCTGAGTCCTATCACTAACAGTATACGCTTTCTGAGAGTATGGTACGAGAATGTAATAAATAAATGTTTTTCGATTATTTCATTCATAAATCTATTAAAATAAATTGAAATAACCGTGGTAGCTGCAGGTGTAATATTTTAATGAACTGGCAGAAAATTAGGATACTCATCAATTACTAGAATACTTGGCCTCCGAGAAGAAAACGTTAGTAAAAATACTAAAAGTGGAACTAAACTGTACTGAAATAGACTGGAATTTCTCCTGTTAGCGAGTGGGCTTTTGGCTAATTTAGGATGATTTTTAACATACATTATTTTTATAATAAATGTATATATGACCTCGATAATGGGGTTTTAACTAAAATAACATGAATCACTAATAGGGAAATTTCTTTATCGTACTCGTTAAGGGCGCAAAAGGAAAATTTTGCTCATTAAGCCGTGTCCTAAATGAAGAGAACCTCTATATTAATCAAGATCCAGAGTGATAACCTTACGAGCACGTAAAGAGAACCGGCTACTCGGTTCTGTAAATGGACTTTTAATGGCTCAAGTTGGCTATTACGTGATCACGTGAGTGTGAAAGCAAGGGCAGATTGAGGGTTAGCACTCACACTCCCACAAACCTTTGTCTTTCCGTCCACCACCCACTTACCATCCTGTTTATACGGTGCTTTGAGGCTATTCTGAAGGATGGTCTCCTATTGCACTCTCTCGGCAAAGGAAGGACTCTGTAATAAACGACGTTCGGGGAATATAACAGGCTAAGAGATTCTTGTCTTCCGTAGGTTGATTTGACTAGCCACCGTTTCATCAAAGCCACGTCGATGTCATGAATAAATATGTACATTAGTTGCTACTTCGTGAAACATTTGACAATTTCCGTATTTCTTAAACGTATCAAATTAAAAGGAATTCAACTCGAATGAAAATTACGTCATTTCCGGACCTGAGGATTCATTCAATTTCTGAGGTGTTTTGGCAAACGATAAAAAATTATGACGGTTTTATTATCCTTTCACATCCAGTGAAGAAAAAGCTACTGTATTTCATGAGTAAGTGGCATAAATATGGCTGGTTTAATTATTTATGATACTTATCATCATCAATAGTTGGCAAGATCCATTTGTTAAGTTATCCTATGACAGTAACAAAAAATGAAAAAGTTATACTTTGAATTCCTTTGAAAAAAATCGAACCGACCGTAGTTAAATGTTTCTAAACTAAATATTATTCTCTTTAGTCTAAAGTGGTCATAAAGAAGGCCAAAGACATTCGTATACCTGTTCATCATGCATTAGAAAGAGTCCCACCAGAACTTCAAAGCATCAGATACTCCATAACAAAGTATCTTTCATTAATATAAATAAATATTTTACATGCATGTTAAGTTTTATAAAAATATACATAAGAAAATATAATAATCATAAAGAAAATTTCTGTGAAATATTCAGCTCGAAGTTTGTTTGGAACTTCATTCCATCTGCCATTAACTACGAGAAGGGAATTTGACTTACTAGACAAAATGAGGAGTGAAGTAGTTTTCCCTTGCTTTTCTCACTGAGCTACAATGCTTCAAGCAGAAAGAATTCACATAAATGAAGCACAATGATTGAACGAATAACTTTTCTAATTATGAAGCTTTCAAATCATCATAGGTATGAACAAAACTGGGATAAGTAAACGAAATATACACTTTCCTCTATCCTGTACCAAATGACAAACGACAAGTATTGCATTCGCCAATATATGGTAGTAGGAAGAATTTCGGTAGTAGTTACGAGTGTTTCAAAACTTAAATGACAAAAATGGATTGTCCAAAAGAATAACATTTAATGAAGGCATTTTGTCAAATATTTGAAATTCTGCGCAAAATGTTAGAGCATTCACAACACTCTTGTAAGATGATGATTAGTCAACTCAGAACGGTATTTCGGCGTCATGGACTCATTTTTTGTGTTTACCTAGCACCCAAAAAATGTTAGTTAATGTAACAAGATATAGCGAAAAGAGTTCTGAAATAAAAAAAAACGGATTTAAATTTTTAATGAGAACCGCAATTATTCTGAAGCTGCATTTGCCATCAGTTAGTCTAAGGTATCATTGCACCTACATATTTATATCAAAGACTATATTCAGATCGCATTTTTAGAAGGCTTTTGTTGTTAAAAAAGGAAATTACCGTTCTATAATATCAGAGGAACAATAGCAACTGGTAAAATAATTAGGGAATGATTTTAAATTTTTGTAGGAGAATATACAATATGTTCATAAATTAATGTACCTTAAGTACATAATCCTGTTACTTTAAAAGGTTAATTCGGTCTATTTCCCGTGATAGTAAAAAATTAAACTTGATTTATTATCGCTCAAAATTCAATCAGATGCCCAGGACTTTGTTCAATTTAAAAGTATGTATTAAATTTTGTTTCGCTTTTGTAACCTAAATTTTGTCTGGAAGAAGTCCTGTAATACACATTATTACTCACTTTACCAGTATTCAATTTTTTGCTGCTTAATATGGGAAGGAGATTCTGAAAATATGGCCGAGGATAATTTAAATGGTCAATGCGTAATAATTCACTAATAACTTATCGAATGAAAATCTCTCAGTAGCTTCCATTTTATCCTATACTGAAATTCCGGTTAACGGTACATTTTTTATAGATCTTCAAAGAATACGTTTGATATTGAAGTTTAGCATAAGATAATTTTTACTGGCAACAGATCAGATTTTTCATCCTATTCAGTTTAAGACTAACAAGGTGCATTCATTTCCTATCATTGTTCGGAAATTCTATTAATTATAAATAAATCTCCCTTGAACAAATTCGCTTCCAAATACATCACGTCAATAAATTCGATGTAACTATTCTTAAGTAACACCCCAGTGCAAATGAAAAATTTGAGTACTGTGTCCTTAAGAATACTTGAGATAATGAAAGTTTACCAATATGATCTAATTAAATAATTTTGATTTATGATTTTCTAGCTTTTTATGTTTTACAATGGCATGATATTTTATACCGTCGCTTTTCGCATCGTCAGCTTGGGCTTTCCTATTAAATTATACTGCAAATGGCTTGGTTTGGAATAACGGGCTGGTAATCTCTCCTGAACGATGGACAAACGGTACACTATAGCCCATGTACCTTCCCTTTGCTTGATCCGATGCACACGACTAGCACGAGAGCTTGCAGCTAAACAGGGACAATAGTTGTAACAGCAAAGGCCCTAACTGAGGGTAGCCTAGTGTGAAGAACCAGTCGTCATTTAAGTGCTTAGTAATTAGGAGGCGATATTGGATGGACTATGGCAATTTTAAATGAGGTCGGAGGTATCAGAGTGGAAGAAAGGACTACGTGTCTAACACTTTGTATAGTTACGATGCTAATGGCTCATCATAGGATTCTTGAATGGACACATCTATGGTAGCCATTTTAAGTCCAGCAAGAATGGATGATAATTTCCATATACTTTATAATTTATTAGTAAATCTAATTATCTTCAGAGCTTTTTTGTCAGACAAAGTGCCATGGCATTGTGTTTTCTTCTATAAAAATGCGAAAAAAGGCGCCATTTTTATTAATATTAGAACTGAATTAACGCTAAACAAGGAATATTACTATAAATCTTTCGACTGCTCCAATCGCCTATTGACGACTTTGTGCGTTTTTCCTTAGTTTCGTGAAATATGGTATATTTTACAAACATATCGTAGATAAGCCGTAAGAATATGTGACTAAAGAAATAATTTTCACATCACTTAGACGAAAAATGATTCAATTACAACTAAAAAAATCAGCTAATATGACAAATAATTTTATGCATGTGATAGGAAAAATTTCGAAATTTAGCCCAGTCCAACGGTTAAGCATAAATTTTCAGCACCAAGGGCTTCATTTATTCAAATATACGCATTATTTATCAACCAGATTACTATTTTAACAATAGGTTATAAAATTAATTTTACAGCCTTAAATTAGAACTTACATTCATTGTTTGCTTATTTGAATTTAATCCATGTAATTAATTTTGTATTTCTAATATTAAGGAGGTAATAGCATCCATTCTATCACACATTTCTAATTTTATAGTATTCCTTAGTTTCTATTGTAACATAAGTTGGGATTCAAATTATAAAATACCTAGAGTAAGTATCAGTCTAGGTTAGGGTGTCCCAAAAAAAGTTTTTTTAACGCATACCCATTTAGACTATTTATACGATGTCAAAACAATTGTGAATAAAATGTCATAAACTTAGGACCTCGGCAACCCGTGCCGACTTGAATTGAAACATGTCAGTACTTGCTAAGTAAGGCGTCACTTAAAACCTTCCATATGTTAATACGATTTTAGCTAAAAAACATTGTACAATTGTACATTGTACAAGGTGTATAAATAAAACAACTCATCTTCTGATTCAAATGAAAATGACATGCATTTAAAAGAAGATTTTCCAACTCTGATCGAAAACATACAACCCGGAACCAGTAAACCAATTACCCGGAAAAATTTCATTATTCCAAAATTAGTAGCAGCGATAGATAGGTGTCAGTTAAGTATGAGAGATTCAGTGTTTATTCTTGAAGATACCATTGGATATATATCCACTTGTATATTATACTATCCACTTGGATATAATATTGATGATTTTCCTATAAGTAAGTCCTCGGTTCAATGAATTCGTAAGGAAAAAACGGAAAGAGCGTATGGAATCATTAAAGCTGATTTTCAATACCAGGTACCAGATGTTGTGACCGTTCACTGGGATGGCAAATTGTTGCCTGCTTTAGATGCTCGGAAGTCAAAAGAAGAACGTCTTCCGATAGTTATTTTATATGTAAATAAATAACAACCTAGCTGTGCCAAGGATGGAAAGTTCTTCAGGAAGGAGACTGGCACAGGCTGTTTGGAACGCGATTGTAGACTGTAAAATCGAAGATAAAATGCAATTTTTGTTGTGATACAACGGCTTCAAATACACGCCATATCAATAGTACCTGTGTGCTTCTTGAACAAAAACTTAATAGGGATATACTTATTTTTGCGGCAAGCAAAATCTGCTGTGTGTACGTTGCGAACAAGAATACCGGAAGATGTATCCTCACTGCAAAAATCAAACTTTGAAAAGATATATTTTTTTATATTTTAAACAGCAAATAAACACGATTTGGGCGTATAGGTGTTTATTTACTAAATACACCTTAAGGTCTAGAATCCGTCCATACTAACTCAGTACAAGTTTTCATTTCACATATTTGGCATCGAGTCGGCACGTGTTAATATAATTCAATCGCAATAATATTTATTATGCGAGTTATTAAGATCAAACAGAAAAAAACATCGAGGGTATGCGTATTTCGCGAAAAAAGGTTTTCCTTGATGCCTTGGGACACCCTAGTCTAGGTATACTAAGGTTTTCTAGATCAAATTGATTGATCACATGTCCAGAGTCCTTTCTTGGAAAATTTTGAACTCATTAGTAAAACCTAAATAATTACGTGGTGAGCATAGGAAAATCTTCTACAGGGTATTTTTGAAGTATGACGATAAGGGTTGCTGGAAAATCAAACTACCACCAAAATATCAACGTTATGCGGGAGATAACTCTTTCTTAGTACTGTGCCAAAATTGTGCTACTGTTGTTCACCTTTCTTGGCGATATTGTGGGAGTACTTTTAGGTCACGACATTCAAGTTTTACCACCGCACCGCAATCTGCATCCTCGTCACGAAGTTATGTGATTATTTCGCAGCACGTAAAGTACGAATAAGGAGGCACTTCTCAAGAATTTCGTCCATCTCTGAGTATACAATGGTCAAACTTGGAAGACGTGCCGCTTTCTACAGCGCTGAGGATTTAGGTGGATGCAGAGCTTATATGTACAGAAGCTAAGGTTTTACTTCACTAATTTTAGGACAACAGAAAATTTCTTTCCCAACTGCGTTTTCGTTTTTATTCTCATCAATATTTACAGTAACCATTATCAGAAAAAATTTCTGGTGACGTATGTCGGGATTTTAAAAAACTATATTTTTACGAAAATATTGAGACCGATTATATAAGTCTTAAAGGGCTAATGCGGACGCTATATTTAAATTCCGCTTTTATCTAAATTTTCACCAAATTATGTATCATCTTACTACAAATTAACACATTTGCATACGCATAAAAAATTTTAATACGATAATCTGTATTATGCTTCTAAGTGCTTTAATTTTCATTCAACTCTATGGTTTTAAAAACCTTTGGACACATGCTCAGATATGGCAAAGAGGAACTTCGCAAAACATTTCGGGATTTATGAAAATCTTAGAAAAAGTTTTAGAGTCTAGAATTCACCGAGTAAAATGTTATAAAATTGACTTCATTGGCCCTGGCCTCGTTATCGAAATTCGTCTTTTCATTGTTTCCTCATAGTAATACGTGGTAAGTATAGAATGAGGGCAAATACTACGCTTAAGTTTCAGTTTTAGTGAATTCTCAATACTTCGTTGTCGTCAAAAGAAATTCTGTTTCTAGTGGATATTTTAAGGAAAGTATACAATGTAAGATCTTAAATTCTTGTATGCTGAATCACTAAAATCGCAAGTAAAAATTGAAAACGTCATTTTTACATGACTATTACAAACGACAGTTAGGAAACAACATTTTTTTCCACCCGAATTGTTCAGATAAGGCTCATTACTCTTTAAACAGTTTATTATTACAGTTAAAGGATTTTGAAAAAAACGGTTAATTCTCAGTTACATACTGAAGGAAGACCAATGAACGATATACATCTTAGACTTCTGTAATTCTTAGACACGTATGTAGTCTGTTTCATGACAATTATTCTCTAGTAACCACTATGATAATAAATTACGATGACACTCATAGACATCCGTATACGTAAACATATTCCTGGGTTAAATATATAATTTCTGAGTCCTATCACTAACAGTATACGCTTTCTGAGAGTATGGTACGAGAATGTAATAAATAAATGTTTTTCGATTATTTCATTCATAAATCTATTAAAATAAATTGAAATAACCGTGGTAGCTGCAGGTGTAATATTTTAATGAACTGGCAGAAAATTAGGATACTCATCAATTACTAGAATACTTGGCCTCCGAGAAGAAAACGTTAGTAAAAATACTAAAAGTGGAACTAAACTGTACTGAAATAGACTGGAATTTCTCCTGTTAGCGAGTGGGCTTTTGGCTAATTTAGGATGATTTTTAACATACATTATTTTTATAATAAATGTATATATGACCTCGATAATGGGGTTTTAACTAAAATAACATGAATCACTAATAGGGAAATTTCTTTATCGTACTCGTTAAGGGCGCAAAAGGAAAATTTTGCTCATTAAGCCGTGTCCTAAATGAAGAGAACCTCTATATTAATCAAGATCCAGAGTGATAACCTTACGAGCACGTAAAGAGAACCGGCTACTCGGTTCTGTAAATGGACTTTTAATGGCTCAAGTTGGCTATTACGTGATCACGTGAGTGTGAAAGCAAGGGCAGATTGAGGGTTAGCACTCACACTCCCACAAACCTTTGTCTTTCCGTCCACCACCCACTTACCATCCTGTTTATACGGTGCTTTGAGGCTATTCTGAAGGATGGTCTCCTATTGCACTCTCTCGGCAAAGGAAGGACTCTGTAATAAACGACGTTCGGGGAATATAACAGGCTAAGAGATTCTTGTCTTCCGTAGGTTGATTTGACTAGCCACCGTTTCATCAAAGCCACGTCGATGTCATGAATAAATATGTACATTAGTTGCTACTTCGTGAAACATTTGACAATTTCCGTATTTCTTAAACGTATCAAACTAAAAGGAATTCAACTCGAATGAAAATTACGTCATTTCCGGACCTGAGGATTCATTCAATTTCTGAGGTGTTTTGGCAAACGATAAAAAATTATGACGGTTTTATTATCCTTTCACATCCAGTGAAGAAAAAGCTACTGTATTTCATGAGTAAGTGGCATAAATATGGCTGGTTTAATTATTTATGATACTTATCATCATCAATAGTTGGCAAGATCCATTTGTTAAGTTATCCTATGACAGTAACAAAAAATGAAAAAGTTATACTTTGAATTCCTTTGAAAAAAATCGAACCGACCGTAGTTAAATGTTTCTAAACTAAATATTATTCTCTTTAGTCTAAAGTGGTCATAAAGAAGGCCAAAGACATTCGTATACCTGTTCATCATGCATTAGAAAGAGTCCCACCAGAACTTCAAAGCATCAGATACTCCATAACAAAGTATCTTTCATTAATATAAATAAATATTTTACATGCATGTTAAGTTTTATAAAAATATACATAAGAAAATATAATAATCATAAAGAAAATTTCTGTGAAATATTCAGCTCGAAGTTTGTTTGGAACTTCATTCCATCTGCCATTAACTACGAGAAGGGAATTTGACTTACTAGACAAAATGAGGAGTGAAGTAGTTTTCCCTTGCTTTTCTCACTGAGCTACAATGCTTCAAGCAGAAAGAATTCACATAAATGAAGCACAATGATTGAACGAATAACTTTTCTAATTATGAAGCTTTCAAATCATCATAGGTATGAACAAAACTGGGATAAGTAAACGAAATATACACTTTCCTCTATCCTGTACCAAATGACAAACGACAAGTATTGCATTCGCCAATATATGGTAGTAGGAAGAATTTCGGTAGTAGTTACGAGTGTTTCAAAACTTAAATGACAAAAATGGATTGTCCAAAAGAATAACATTTAATGAAGGCATTTTGTCAAATATTTGAAATTCTGCGCAAAATGTTAGAGCATTCACAACACTCTTGTAAGATGATGATTAGTCAACTCAGAACGGTATTTCGGCGTCATGGACTCATTTTTTGTGTTTACCTAGCACCCAAAAAATGTTAGTTAATGTAACAAGATATAGCGAAAAGAGTTCTGAAATAAAAAAAAACGGATTTAAATTTTTAATGAGAACCGCAATTATTCTGAAGCTGCATTTGCCATCAGTTAGTCTAAGGTATCATTGCACCTACATATTTATATCAAAGACTATATTCAGATCGCATTTTTAGAAGGCTTTTGTTGTTAAAAAAGGAAATTACCGTTCTATAATATCAGAGGAACAATAGCAACTGGTAAAATAATTAGGGAATGATTTTAAATTTTTGTAGGAGAATATACAATATGTTCATAAATTAATGTACCTTAAGTACATAATCCTGTTACTTTAAAAGGTTAATTCGGTCTATTTCCCGTGATAGTAAAAAATTAAACTTGATTTATTATCGCTCAAAATTCAATCAGATGCCCAGGACTTTGTTCAATTTAAAAGTATGTATTAAATTTTGTTTCGCTTTTGTAACCTAAATTTTGTCTGGAAGAAGTCCTGTAATACACATTATTACTCACTTTACCAGTATTCAATTTTTTGCTGCTTAATATGGGAAGGAGATTCTGAAAATATGGCCGAGGATAATTTAAATGGTCAATGCGTAATAATTCACTAATAACTTATCGAATGAAAATCTCTCAGTAGCTTCCATTTTATCCTATACTGAAATTCCGGTTAACGGTACATTTTTTATAGATCTTCAAAGAATACGTTTGATATTGAAGTTTAGCATAAGATAATTTTTACTGGCAACAGATCAGATTTTTCATCCTATTCAGTTTAAGACTAACAAGGTGCATTCATTTCCTATCATTGTTCGGAAATTCTATTAATTATAAATAAATCTCCCTTGAACAAATTCGCTTCCAAATACATCACGTCAATAAATTCGATGTAACTATTCTTAAGTAACACCCCAGTGCAAATGAAAAATTTGAGTACTGTGTCCTTAAGAATACTTGAGATAATGAAAGTTTACCAATATGATCTAATTAAATAATTTTGATTTATGATTTTCTAGCTTTTTATGTTTTACAATGGCATGATATTTTATACCGTCGCTTTTCGCATCGTCAGCTTGGGCTTTCCTATTAAATTATACTGCAAATGGCTTGGTTTGGAATAACGGGCTGGTAATCTCTCCTGAACGATGGACAAACGGTACACTATAGCCCATGTACCTTCCCTTTGCTTGATCCGATGCACACGACTAGCACGAGAGCTTGCAGCTAAACAGGGACAATAGTTGTAACAGCAAAGGCCCTAACTGAGGGTAGCCTAGTGTGAAGAACCAGTCGTCATTTAAGTGCTTAGTAATTAGGAGGCGATATTGGATGGACTATGGCAATTTTAAATGAGGTCGGAGGTATCAGAGTGGAAGAAAGGACTACGTGTCTAACACTTTGTATAGTTACGATGCTAATGGCTCATCATAGGATTCTTGAATGGACACATCTATGGTAGCCATTTTAAGTCCAGCAAGAATGGATGATAATTTCCATATACTTTATAATTTATTAGTAAATCTAATTATCTTCAGAGCTTTTTTGTCAGACAAAGTGCCATGGCATTGTGTTTTCTTCTATAAAAATGCGAAAAAAGGCGCCATTTTTATTAATATTAGAACTGAATTAACGCTAAACAAGGAATATTACTATAAATCTTTCGACTGCTCCAATCGCCTATTGACGACTTTGTGCGTTTTTCCTTAGTTTCGTGAAATATGGTATATTTTACAAACATATCGTAGATAAGCCGTAAGAATATGTGACTAAAGAAATAATTTTCACATCACTTAGACGAAAAATGATTCAATTACAACTAAAAAAATCAGCTAATATGACAAATAATTTTATGCATGTGATAGGAAAAATTTCGAAATTTAGCCCAGTCCAACGGTTAAGCATAAATTTTCAGCACCAAGGGCTTCATTTATTCAAATATACGCATTATTTATCAACCAGATTACTATTTTAACAATAGGTTATAAAATTAATTTTACAGCCTTAAATTAGAACTTACATTCATTGTTTGCTTATTTGAATTTAATCCATGTAATTAATTTTGTATTTCTAATATTAAGGAGGTAATAGCATCCATTCTATCACACATTTCTAATTAACTGCTGATTAAACATAATATGATTTCTCTAACACGCTCAATCCTTCCCCATATTAAAAAAGTAGGAATTTACATTTAATCGGATACATTAATCGTGAGTATCACAATGGAAAACTCTAAGAACAACTTCCTTGTACATAAATACACATACAAAATCATTTAATACGATAAAAAAATATTGATTAAGAAACTTAAAATTTGTCTTTGCTGAGAGACACCCTGATAAGAATGGAATCGGTCGAAATTCCTCGAAATTTTGCATCATGAAATTAGGATACAAATTAAATTGAAGGAACTACCACTACTTCAGAGGCTCTCTCAAAATTAAGCACTGAATGAATTAGAAACATGAAATAATTCTAGTTACATTAATATTTCAGGAACTCGTAGTCTGAAATTTTGAATTTAACGAGTTTATCTTGTAACCTTTCATTAATTTGTAATTTCAATCATCTTTCCAAGCAACCACGAATGTTACTCTGCTCTAAACTAAACAACACTAAAGCACCGTTTTGCGGAATTAAAATACTATGCAACTGCATTCTTATGAATTCATTGTAAGAGCTATGGAACTATTAAGAGATAAAAACCGCACTGACTGAAAATTACGCGTCGATATGGACATTTTTTTTCTTCATCGTTATTGGAAATGATTACGACTACAGGACGGTAAATTTCACCGCACAAAATGGAATCATTCATACCGATTTCCCATGATCAGAAACGTTTGATCAGCAGTCGGACTTTCGAGCCACAGATCTAATTTTCAGGTCATTTAGATGAAAATGTCAAATCCACAATTGCTGGTCTACGTTCATTTCTAATATTGTGTTTAATGCGGTTGCAAATTCATGGAACTTCGTAACGTAATTAGGGCTCCCAAGTAGACACGGAAATCTCTGACTTAACTGAACTGAAATTGAACTAACTCACTAAATTAAAAATTAATTTATTAAAGGCTAGTAGTTGGAGCGTGACTTGAAAATCAGATGATAATGGGAGAAGCGACGAATAGCTTTAAAATCTTACAAGGAAGACGGAATTCTATATTTTCTCTCATCTGGGGTATTGAGCAGTATCAAAACATCAGCTGCCGACGTACTGAAGAGAGTCTTTTGCAGAAATTAGTTTTTCGTTCACTTTGAGCTTAAATTTTTCAACAGTTCGAATTTCATTACTTAGAATCAACACAGTCGTACTGATCAAAATATACATTCATGGATATATAAATGAGTAACACAATGTGATATACGGTTTATCAAAAGTTAATCGTCTTAATCTAACAAAGTCCTAATTAATTATGCTATAATCATATCATACAGTTAAGTACTGAAAAGTTTTTCTTTTATCTCTAAACATATTACTCATTTCTGTCGTAAGTGGGAGCATTTAAATATTTAGAAATATTTATGTTAAAAGTGTAGATTCTGTCTCTATTTTGGACAGCGAGGAAATGTGACGATTTTAAATGCATTCAAAACAAGACAGTAAGGAAATATGTACAAATAATTCTGTTGGAATATATAAGGTATAAGTTTCAAAGAAAAAATTTCAAGCATCATTTTTGAACCATATAACTTATAAATATAACGTATTTCATAACTTTCCAAGAAATTTGATAATACCAGAAGCGATTATATTGGGCACGCTCCCCTAGTTAAGAAAAATTAGGATAGTGTATATTAAATGAATCAAATAACCTACCTAAATTGATAGAAATGAGTTGAAATAATAGTAATGAGGATACATTTAATACAAAATGGTATAAAATAAACCACAAGAATATATAGCTCTCATCCCTGGGACATCCATTTTGTGTTGTTTTTTCCTTGAATTTGCGCGATATATAAGCAATTTTACTTCATCATATATTCTCACATCCTTAAGATTTATTCGGTAATGAAGTTAACTCAAATGCTTCTGCATCAATTGAAGAATTTGTATAATTGTCATACATTTCAGGGGATGAATTTCTTATACAAAAGTTTCACCATAAAAGTATAATGACACTGAGGAAATTTTCCTTAAACTACTGTGTAGGGAATATCAACATATTTCGGTAAGAGTTGCCCTTAAATTAACTGCTCGTAATAAATTGTTTAAAATGAAGAAAAGGAAATTCGGAAGGGTTGGGTTAATATTCTAAGGATTTACGTCATGAGGGAGAAATCGTTGTGCCCCGGATGTATCGATCTGTCAATTTAACCGATAATGATGCTGGCTCCTTTCAGTTGGTAATGGAGCGTATAATTGACCACAAGAAATGATGCCAATCATGGCAACGGAAAGCCGGCAAATCATTCCCCCGATGAGAACCAAACAGCCTCAAATTCAAGATGAAGAGAATTAATTAAATCCATCCCAATATTTCCGGATGTCTCCGACGAAAGCCTTTCCTTGACGGTTCTGCTAATCTGATTATTTTTTTTAACTCAATACAGTTATCATCTCCAGAGGATTATTCTCCACCGGATTTAATAATCTATATTTCAACAATTAACCCTCACTGCAAACAAAACGCTTTATTGAATTTCTCTCTTCGCATTATTTTCAATTAACGGTTTTTTTAATTCAGGAAGACCATTATGAACTCAAAACTTCCATTTCCGTCTAAGAGTAGTCATTTTGAAAAGTATCACTACATCTATTTGTTTCGATCATCATTCTAGATAAACGTAATTACAGCGTCAGTGTGTCTTCCCACGCAAGTTAGCAATGATTACTATAATCCGACAACCACAGCATCACATTGCATCCTACTATAGGACAAGACGTTTTTTCGAGGGACATGTATCGATAGAATGATTAATCATGCTATAATCATACCACATGCTCATGCCATTGCTCTATCCAACTCCTAGAATTATATTTCATTGTTAATATGTTTAAAGAACTAAGCCCTAAATATAATTATTAAGTTACATTATTATAGTATGTAAAATACTAAAACAATTTATGACAATGTTGAAGTAAAAAATGTCATCCAGTGATATAGGTGATATTAAGAATATACGAAGAACGAAATGGATGAATCCACTTTAAACCCAAAAAATATTTAGAATTTGCGATATTACTTAAGTAACGATTGATCGAAAGGTTATAAGATTATTCATGACTACAGAGATGCACAGAAATAATATGGCAATTTTAGAATATTGGTTTTACTTATAGAGGCCTTAAGACTATATTATTTGATTTTAGAATTAATTATTAATGAGTTGATAAGTTTTGAGATGTATTTTGAAATCAATTGCGTATTGTATAATCCAGTTGCATGTCATGAGCATAAATATAATTGCCAAATTCGACGAAATACAGCTTTTGAGATGTTTTGGTATTGATTTATTAAGGCCTATTAAAATGAGAAGTCGGTTTTCTTCCACAGGTGTTCTTTTTTCCAAAAATAAATAAGGAGTTTTTTGCTAGGACAGTGCTTCCAATCCGGTGGGACCCCTAGTGGGACTTAGGAATCTATGACAAGGGACTTGACCTGGAGAAAGTCTTTCTATTTGATTCGTTTCGACAATGAATCTCATTACTTACTAATTACATTACTTAAATGCAGAGAAATCGTCGGAGGGTTTAAACGCCATTCTTCAGCATATTACCTATTTGTAAAATACCAATTATGCAAAGATAGGAAAACAAACTTATCGCTCCTAGGTGGGACTAGTTTGTTCCGAGCAAATGAAAAGTGGGACTTTACGTATAAAGATTGGAAAACTCTGACTCTCCATTGGAGGAGATATAGCGCTATGCTTATTTCTTTCGCAAGAGTTATTCCATTAACTATTTACCTTATGAACGAAAATTATCCTCATCATTTTATTAATAATAACTAAGTATTTTTCCTTTCAAATCTGTTACGGAGCTTCATATATATATTTTTTCTTTTTTCTCATTATTTTTTCTTAGCTGAGCTTTGGGTAATTCGCCTCACAAGATGCTGTTAGATATTCTAATTCCTATTTTGGTGAAATATTTTATTTAAATTAGGGGAATAGACATGGCATAAGAAATATGGTCTCGTAGATACAATGCTCTATCTTCAGCCAGATTTAGTAAATCATAAAACAATAACACGGAATGCAATTATGAATCTCTCATTTTGATGAATCACCGCACTCATTTAGTAAGTCTTGCTGCATTAGCACTGAGCATTTTCCAGGTGCACGATTACCATTCATCACTGCGGAATGAACAGTTTCCAACTCATACTCATTCGTGCACGATTTGCTTTGATTTTTATTTTTTAAACTTCGATGAGATCCAAAGAAACGAAAATAATTACCATCAAAACACCTATTTTTGAGGATTTAGACTGATTTACTTGATGTACTGCAAAAGGTTCACTTTCTCGTTCATTCGTCCTTAGGAAGGCGTTTAGGAAACAACTCGCGCTGACGGCTAAGTAAAAATGTCGAAAATTTTAAGAGTTCCTGATAACAACACAAGCTCAATAATTATTATTTCAACGAGAGATCTTCAAACCGCGTTAGTTAATTTCTTCTTCCTCTTCCGTGGTTTCGTCAGGAAATTTCCATAGCGACCATCCTTTCTGCGTCCAAATGCAGAAATAATGCGTGGTCGTAAAGGCACCGTTCGAATTTCCCCAATTCCTTGTAATACGTCTCTTTTGTCTCTGGATCTAACGTAACTCTCCCCTTGAAGTCACGCCTATCTCCCCATTTCGTTGCGTGAGTGGCACGTAATTCCACGAGAAACCAGATGGCCATCCGTGGCCGAGAACCTCCGGAAGAGAGCACGCATTTCAGCCCTCATCCGTCAACTTCAGCGACCTTTCCCGCCCTTCTTCTTTTTCCTTTGCTCCAAATTTTTCTCTCTCCTTTCGGCTCTAGGGAAGGCATTAGCCAGGAACTGGACAACCAGAGGGTGGAAAAAAGAAGGGCAGTAAATTTATTCGCGTTTGCAACTCTTCTCGCTTGAAGAAATGAAGGAGGAGAAGTGACACGGAAATCCACTCGAGGATCGGGGGAGCACACATTTGCACGCAAACAAGATGGCCGCCGGGCGCAGCTCAAATTGGTTAATCCGTTTCTCTTTCGCTTCTTCTGGGGAGCCAAAGGATGGCTAAGTGTTAAGTAGGCCGAACGAGGAGGATTAACGGCCTTTTTGGTCAGAATGATTCAAGATACCGGGGTAAAACGAAGGCTTTGGAAGTAAATATAGCGTGAATGTTTTGCGGAGATATAGTCAATCATGTGATAATTTATTCGTATGATTTAATGAAGGGATAAAATTTTTAATATTTTCTCTCTTCGGAACTCTGTCGCCTCTTCTAACAAAATCTTGCCGTATATTGTAAATAATAATTCCGTGCATTGGAACGGTGCTTTCAGCCGTTTTAACTTTTTATAATCATCCAAATTGAAATTTGGATGATCTGATGCATGAAACTGTTCAGGCCATAGAATAACAATAAGATATGTAATTAGGGCAAAATACTTTCAAATAATACCTCTGTAAGAAATCATCATCATTTGCCACTATTAAACATTTTCATCTCCGCGCACAGTTAGCGTTAATTAATTCAAATTCTCATATTTAGTGCTAGCTAAGTAAACAAACAAACGAAAAATTTAACCAAACCTTATAAAATTGCGAGTAAAGGATAAAAGAATTAAAATGCATAAGAACCAAGAGATATATTTTCGAGGAAAGATGTCAGATACATGAATGGATTGCTATTTTATTCATAAAGGATACTAAATTTTTTTGATATAGCTTAAAAATTACAGGATTGAGTTGTAATTACTGTGAGAAAAGAAGATTAAATACTGATTATCAAACAAGTAATATCGTTCATTATAATCTCTGTGGGGCTCCCTGACAGCCACGTGGGCAGCGCGTTCGACTTCGGTGAAAGAGATCCCGGGTTCGATTCCCGGTGGGGGCCTACTTGCGATATGGCTTTAGACGTTGAAGCACTTTTCACTACTACTATAATCTCTACTTCTCAAACAAAGGTCTCGTTTAGATGAGATAACATCCGTAAGTTTTCTGAAGTAATAATATAATAGTAATTTATTCGTCAGAAAACTAATGAAAGAAAGCAATTGCATGTGATATAATAAATAAATATATAAATAAAATGAAGAAAAACTGTGGATGAATGTAACGATAAATAAAAATATTGAAATTAAAAATAGAAATTAAGGAAGGCAACATAAATATCATTATTAAAAAAATCAGAGTATTGCTTACGTTTCAGGGTTCTCAATAAATTATTAAAAAAAGAAAAAAATTTGTTCCTATTCAAAACGTCATTATGCCACTGCAAAAGACAAATTGAGAATCTATAGTAGATGATAAGAGCTTTTTGGATATAAAGACAGACAAAAGCTGACTCCCTTCTTTAATGGACAGTAATGAACTGACTAAGAACCTAATCTTATAAACGCGTGAAACCTACATATCACCGAAATAAAGATGTTCTTCCATTGAGTGTGCCCCCTGCTGAATGAAGAAATAATCGCTCCGCTGATGTTCTTGCCATATAGCGATAGCAGCCTCGCATTCTTCTCCTCGTCCCATCCCTTTACATCCTAAAATTCACTTATTCCGCGGCCATAAATGCCAACCGCAAGACTCTTGCACACTATTTATTCCTCGAAATCTCCTTAGCCAGCCAAAAAGAGGGAAAGAGCGGGGATGGGAAAAGAGGCCGAGAAACGTGTTGCGCGATAATTGCTTAGATAAGCGCCGCTGAAGGACCGAGGCGATGTTTTTCCTTATTTCACCCGCCGCGCGGTGGAGGTTGCTGGCAATCACGCGAATAACTACGGCATCTTATCGCGCTCCTCGAGTAGGTATCGCCGCCTATAATCAGAACCTCTCAACTACACTGCACACGGCGATGTTAGCTGAAAAGCGTTAGGCTTAGATCTTAATTATCTGGAGATAGTGGGGAGCGGAAGAAGTGGCATACTATAGAAGAGGGGTCGTATAGTGAGGGAGAGATGCATTCTGAAGGACGAGAGAAGACAAGCGTTGCACGTTAAAGGAAGATAGTGGATTGAAATCCTTTGAGAAAAAAGGCCAATTTACGCCAGACAAGTTTCGGTAATGGAATGAATCGGATGCATCCTTTGGTGACTTAAGGGATTATGACGGTACCTGGTTTAGAAATTGGGTCGTTCTTTGGCCTAATCAGCGTTCGAAGTCAATGTCCTATAGTCCCTTGGATGCGTCTGATTGAAAACGACCTTTATTATACATAAAAATAATTTTACCGTAAATAAATAGCGAGAAATTGCATCATATTCTTATACCCGTAAGATAGCTTTTTACTTTGGAAATTAAAATTTGCATGCGAGAATATCTTGTCTAAAGTAGCGTTCACTCTAAATGCGATGGCTGCCAATGATTTTAGGAATTTCCTCAATTAAAAGAATTCCTCTATCCAAGAGAATAAACAAAATCGGATAAAGTCCGCAAAATATATTAGTGCAAGCGAATCGTTCAGTGGATGCTACCTCATAAGTTCTGATCCATCCATCCCTGCAAAACGGAAATCCTCCAAACCTGCCGCCTATATTAATATTTTCTGTGGACATTCTCCAGTTTCCTCTGGATAAAAGTATGATAAAGTTCCATCAGATATCTCTGGATTAAATTAGAATGTAAGATCATTAAATTCATCGCGAGATAAAAAGTCACTGCTAATCAAAAAATCATCTAAATTATGAGAATGAAGAGCACTTCAAAAGATTCATAAGGTCGTGCTTCATAAAACTACTTCCTCAGAGTTTTGATATTCAAATTAATCACAAAACTTTTGAGATACTTATCGAACATCCAACAAAAGGAATTACTTTTACTTGTGTCCTCATGTCAAAGTTGTGTCGAAATGATCATGATACCTCCAGAGCACGTAAATCAGCTTCTATTACAAAAATGGTCAAGATCTCACAGAAGTAGTTTAACAGAATTAAATTCCTTGTAGATACAACTTTGCAAGCCTCTTAGATAATTATAGCTATTGGGTGTTTATGAGGAGGTAAAAGAGCTAGTTGTCAGAAGGAGCTTGATATAATCTATTAAACCCTTTGGCCTATTTTTGCTTGTAGTATAAATTTTCAATTTATATGCAACGTTTTTAGTTTCCCTTATCATGCAGAGTTTGTCTCGAGTATCAACTACTCTGTAAGTATGCCAGAAAGAGCTCGCACGATTTCATTTCTTCATTAACCTGTTCCAAAGTATATAATTCGCTGAGTAATGTTTTGTAATGGCGCTAGAGGAGAGATGTAATCATCTATTTTAGCTTAAGAATATCATTCGGAGAACAGTCTGAAAGTGAACTGATGAATTTTCATTATAAGAATGGGAAGCCTATCATTAACGAGGTCCAACGACATGTTCTGTACCACCTCATTATTCAACAGATCTTACAAAAATATGGAAAAAATTCACGAAGAAGTGAAGTTCAGTATTTCTTAGGACTCGTATTATCTTAATAATGAAGTAGACCAGGGTCACGTTAAAAAATAAACCTTTCAGCTTTCCTTAACAACTACCATTAATACAAATAAAGTGAATTGCCCATAAATAATAAACTCACATAGAATTATCTAGCAAGAATAGAAATAACGTCTTGAAACCTGATTGAATGTCATGCAATCGTGACTAAATTGCAAAATTAATGAAATATATCTTAGAAATAATGTAATAATTTAACTTTTCATTGAACATATATCTCAATATCTTAGCGTTAGAACGTTTTCGTCGCAAACCTATCGTAAAGAATCCATCAAAACTTGAGGAATTAACGCAATTCCTGTTACATTGTAACAGGTAACACGCTGTAATTAAGAATTATGTATTCGAAAGAAAACACTTTCCTTGTAATAATTATTTCTACAAAAAGATTAGCTGGAGGCTAATTTAATAAGATAACAGTTTAAAATTTTCTCGAGAATATGTTGTAGGAATATATCGTTATCCACCGATAACTTAAATATCGAACATCAAGTATTTGGCTGTTTTCTGCGGACACCTTCATAACATTAACTAATTCATTGATAATTTTCCCATTCAGTACTTAAACTCTTGAAGAACCTGTACGGCACCATTTAATCGTTCCTATTATTAAAGTAATATAAAAGATTTTGTGAAGTCTGAAAATTTAGTCTTATATTATCGAATTATAAAATTACTACATTTACGATGGTATCATGTAGTCTTTTATTAATTTAATTCTTATTTGAATCATTTTTAGATTATAGCATCGATATGCAAAGGCATTGGGTTGTAAACCATTCCTTTGATCGTTTAGGGAGGTTAGAAATAAATCCGAAATATAATTTCTGAATTTTAAATTGGTTTATTCTGACGTTTTTCCAACCGCTGCAAACAACGACAGGATGAAACATACGAACGCGAATATGATGCAGTCATTCGAAGGTGGTACCAACGGATAATCAACGCCTTTAATTGCACACCTCTTCTCTGCCTATCCCGCTTCATCCTCAATTTTTATACGCGGCAATTCCCATCGCTCTCGAATGAAACTGGCAAAAATTTCCGCTCTTCCGATGGGAGAGCCCCTCTTTCTTTGATTCGCGCCAGTCGCGTTTGCAATTCCCAGTTTCCCGGTAAAAATGCCTCGTGGTTCCGACGTCGCTCTTTCCAAAAGCAGACTGCGGGACCGTGAAGGCAATTTGAAGCTCGGAGTAAATAAGTGCTTTAAAGCCTCCGATGCAAATAACTGTTGGAGCGTTGGCAAAAGCTAACAATCGGGCATCCTCTACGCTTTCTACGCCCGCAAATAGGCAGCCGCACTGACTCGCGTGGGAACGGGACCTTTTTTCGCTCGATGCGCAGGTAACCTTGGTCACACGAGGCTTTTTGTAACGTCGATTATGTAACCGACATTCATTCGCAGGAATGTGTAAAAATATGACGACGGTGGAACGAGTTCAAGGTTTAAAGCGTCGAGATTATTTATTCCCCCACTGCCTGATTTTCTTTAAAATCACCTCATTACAAATTTCCTTATTAGGTAAAACAGAAACAGTACTGCCATATAGTTTTGTTTGGAATGGCTAGCATTGAATGACGTTTTATTGTACATTTCCTTAAACTTACGCGTTTTCCTTTAATAACTGGCAGCAGTGAGTTTTTTTTATTAGCAGATTAATCAAAATTTGCCCTCGTGGATTGAAACAGAGCTATATAAAATGAATTTAAGTAGTTGAAAGACAAATGGTGAAAGAAATCCACGGATTTAACGAACCATCAAAAATGGGTTCATATAAACATTTCGACTTCTTCATTCATTCTACCTACGAAATTTCAAGAAATACTCTTATAGATTATGCCATTACATTAATCTATAGTTTATATTTCAAAATAAGCAGAATTATACCTTAACGTAACCTTTCTTATTGAAGGTACATAACAGTAATGGCTAATTTAAACACTAAAAGGAAGTAACAATTGAATTTAAATACTTGATTTGTTAAGTTATCGGCCACGATAGGGGAGAGGATTTCAACTCCAGTTCAAATCTTGGATAATCGGATTTTTCTGGTGAGGGAATGCTTGCATTTGTGGGCCGTTGCGTACGTCAGATTTTTCTGGAAAAAGCAGGACACAGGAAGGACACCTTCCCATAAAAATCAGAGGCAAAATAAAAAATTCATCACAACCATTAAACATTAAAAAGCATCAGCCGACCTAGTGATGGAAAAAAGGCTAAGGAAGAAAAAAAGTTCTAGAGATCTTAAATCGATTTCAAAATTTATTATTGTTATACTATAGAACATTTCCTGGAAACAAATAACAATGCCTAAAAATAAAGAACATGTAGAAAGCTAATAAAAAAATTCCCGAGTAAGTCCGATAGAAGGAGATATTCCTATGATTTCTCTATGGCCTACCTATGCTTTTACCTCACAAAAATCTTTTGTGTTGTAAGTAATATCTGAAATAGAAGAGTTAAATAACTTTTTGAAAACCGCGATCGGACTTGACTATTAAACGAAGGATTCAGTGAAAGTGTGACACATTTACAGATAAGTACTAACTAAAGAAAGAGTATTTAAATTTATATAAACATATTAAATAGATATGTACTTTTATCACAGAAATTTATTCGGGAATATTATTCTAAAAAGGTCCGAATGGCTTTGAAAAATTAATTCTTTTGTGATTCAAAAACCAAATAGTACACGAATAAGAGAAGGATTATCTCTATTTATTCCGTAATTATCTTTGTGGATTTTTTCATTACTTATGTCTTTCAATGGTATTGATCGTCTCCATCGCATAAGTTGAAATCTGGAAAATTTTCAAAAAAAGACTCACCGAACGATTTCTCAGCACACCTCTTCAACAGAATTCATAATCAAGGATGTTACACATATTTACCTGAAAAAAAATAAAAGAAAAGCATTTTGGAGCTTTGATGAGGAAATTTCCAGGGAAATAATTAATCAGCTTCACGGAATTAATAATTGATGGCCATTAATTCTAAAACCGTTTGTTCAATCAATCGCCGCTAAATGATCCAGGATGAATCCGATGCGTGGGACTGATTCGAATTGCATACAGTGTTATGCTCGTCTTGTTGATTTGAGCGTTAATTGTGCATTTCCGATCAATGATGGAATGAAACGGATAAATATTTAAGCAACTGATTCCAATGGTCCTTCGCATACTCTCTCCCTAAATTACTGCCGAAACGGTTGATGAATTTGCGTCAATCCCATATACATCAAGAAGGAAAAACGCAAACACTATCTCGTCCCTCAAATAAGAAAATAAATGGTTAATACAGGAGGCGATAACAGGACGTAATGAAAGGGGCCAGAGAAAGGGAAAGGAAAAGTGAATTAACTGGACGAAGGGGGGCGGAAATTCGTTGGCGGAAGTCCGTGGGAGGGACGAGACAACGGGAGAGAACCCAACGAAAAGGGACCGAAGGGAAACCCGATCGCCGAAGAATAAACGGAGATAAGAAAACATCCGAGAAGCGGACGACGGGAAAACAGGGAAAGGGTGCGATTTAGCCGGCCGCGTAAACATGGCAACGCCGCCACACCCAACCTTCCGCACCACTAATTCATCCGCGTCCATTCAAAAAATCTTCTCATCTTCGAGTTTCCCAAACCCTCCGCCCCATTCACCGCGGGGAAATCCCTACTTTTTACCGGGAAATCCCCGCCTCGGCTGCCGATCCTTACCCTTAAATGGACTCGTTTCACGGCGTCGCCTCACGGACTTAAAACAAGAAAGCTACATCACGGAGAGCTTTATTTTCCCTTGCCTCGCGACTGCGGGGAATACACGCCTCGCTTACTCTCTCTACAGACTCCCTGTGTGGAACGAAAGGGTTGCGGGAGGAGTATCCAGGGAGGCTTTAGCTAGGAAATGAAAGGGGATGAATCGGGAAAGGGATAGGAAGTGAGGGGATAAAAGGGATAGGCGAGGGAATGAAGAGGAAGGGATTGCGTAAGGGTATGGAGGGGTCCTCAGGACATGGGAAGGAAGAAATAGTACTCAAAGATGAGAGACGAGAGCGTAAACAAGCGCACGGGCAAACAAGTTGACTGACAGGATGAAAATGGGACCACTGAGTCCATTCTTTCCAACAGATTTTCCGGGGAGAGTTAAGTCGCGATCGTCCTAACTCTGTGATTAATTTAAAAAATATCTCGTGAGTAAGCTATCGTGAACTTAGATTTGTTATGGCGTCACGCTGTGGAAGGCTTTTGAAGAGAGCTTATAACACATAGCATATAATCCAAAAGAATCATTTTAGAAATAAATTTCGTTCGAACGAATATTTATGGTGTGTTAACTGAATGGACTTCGAAACAATGTTATGTATTGGCAGAATAAGTAAGAAATAACCGGAAAAGTAGAGGACTACTTGTTAAAGTATATTATATGGAGCTGGGCATATTTATCTACCAGTGAAACTGGGAAGTGAAAAAAAATTATATTGTTGAATAACTAACAATAACCATTCTTTTTTGCTAAGAGAATAGATAGGTAATATAGTAGGTTAATGTCTTCAATCAATGTATGAAGGTATAACTGAGTGAAGTTCTATTAGGGGAAGTAACTTGTTCACAATCAGCAAGAAATATTTTTTGTGGACTAATTAATATTTGTTGTACGAGTTCGTAGTCGTAGTTACCAACAGGCCCGAGGTAACCTACCGCCAATAAAATATTTCTGGCGGAATTGTGAATTAATATTACTTTCCTTGCCTAGATTTATTGCATCCTGTCTTTGAATGTCGTTTTCATATTACATTGGAATTGAAATTACGCAGAATAGGAAAAAATAGCACGGAAAATTTTAAGATAACAAAAATTAATTTTTTTAAAGAAAGAGAAAGCCGAAAGGATATCCCAAATGATAAATGGCGGTTCAAAAGTCTGGCGCGAATCGGAATGAGACTGCTTTGCGTGATAGCTCAGTAGATATAGAGCATCCACCCGGGAAGTGGAAGATTCATGTTTGTGTTCCCGTCTCGTCAGCCGTTTTCACATCCAACATTCTTCAGGTCCTCCTAGGCACACACTAAGAAGAGCAAATTTTACATTTCCTTCTCATTCCTAAAATGGCCTATTTCTGAGGAAGAAATAGGAAATAGAATGCCATGGGCAGAAACTAAAAAGCCAAATGGGAATTGCTATTACAAAATATTTTACTGGCTGCGGGGGCGGGTGGATCCCGGCCCGTCGGTTTTTCCGGTTAGAGAATGGTCATATGTGATTGTACCTTGTTGTTGTTGTTGTTTAAAGCCTACCACTGTAATAGTCCTGTAAGTGTGTGTTTGCGGGGGCATTGGAATGAAAATAAATGAAATAAAAATAGAAGGATGACAAGCCGTGGAGGAATTTAAATTCGAATTATAGTGGAAATCAAACGAGTAATCATTAAAGGCAATAGCTATGGAAGAAGGGTACATCGAAGGACAGAATCACGCAGCGTCGAATTCAGTTAATACTAATTTGGCAATAAGGCAAAACCGAAAGTATGTACGTATAAGGTAGAGAAATAGGTTTTTGAAAGGTGAGAAAGAAAGCAGCAAGAGGGAAATATTTTAATTCTGAATTACTTATTCAAGGTATTATTTACGAGAAAGATAAATATATCTCAGCGGTACACTGCAAATGCTACATTGTAGTCTTTCATGTAAAGAACAATTGAATTTTCATTGAAATTCATATATTTTGAAGAAATCGGGTTTTATTTAATGGGCCTTTGCTGAATTGGTCTCATACCCTATAAAATATTTCGTTTTGATATTTATGTCACGAAACACTTTTTTTCAGGATAATCAAACTCTATCTTAGATAAATCTTCCTAGACCTCTTCAAGCGATATATCACAAACAAATTTATACCGTATATTTTTTTTTTGATTTCTTTGGAAAATGTTTTTCTTTGCCCAGAAAGAGTATGTGTGCGGAGTGAATGGACAGAATATCGTAAAAGAATAGAAAAGAGAAATGGAACGATGATGAAAAAGAGAGCTTTGGGAGTAAAAGAGGAAAATAATGCAGAAAAGGATAGAGAAGTAGAGTCCGAGTGAGTAAGGCTGTAGAAGGAAGTAAGAAAATGGGGAAAGAAAAGAGAACCGTGTGAAAGCGAGCAAATCCATCACGTTGGTTCTCCATCGCACGCGTGGCGGAATGACTTTGCTCAACATCTCGTCTGATTTATGGTCTCAAGAATGGATAACTATAAATATTCTTATACTTAAAGCCACTTCTGATGATGTATTATCGTACAGAGCCGCTGCTGGGCATATTTTACGGACTATTCCAGAATCGATTTCTAATCGAATAATTTTGATGTTCCATCAGCAATACATCCTGTTTCAGAAAGAGCTTTTGTGGTAAAAATGGAAAGCTTGTGAGTGATCATCGTAGGAAATTGCTCTTTCATGGCCTTATATTCACATTCGAATGACATGGATAGCCGAATAGTGTAGAGATAGAGTTATAAAACCTAAATACATTGGATCACAGTAGAAAAAGACCTATTCTAGATAATTCATATTGAGTGTAGTTGTGGTGAAAGTAAACCTTTAATCAATTATCGTTATTTATATACTATTTGTGGTATACTTTATGTAATGGATGTTCCTAGATATTTTTGCTATGAATTAATGCTTCTTTTAAGTATTCTTACTACAGAAATTGGCCCAATTATTTCTTTGTATCCTCACAAAAATATACTGTATACGTGTTCTTATGATTTTGATGTACGTATATTTCGTTTTGTGCGAGCCGTTTTATTTGTGATAATGCAGTAGTCACGTGATATCGCGAAGCAAAATACACGCTAAATTGTGATAGTAACATTTCTAGCAAAGCGAAAGCAAATTCACGTCCCTATAATCATATGAAAAGTATCGTATCTCCAAAGAAGCAATCAAATTTTGTGCATCGATTTTTTTTGTGTGTTTAAAATCAGCAGAAAAAGTTTTGCCAAAATGCTACGTAAATTCTCTTAGTAACAAATGCTGATATATTAATAATTTTAATAAATATCTATATGATTGAAGTAAGATTTTTCAGCGATATTATGCGTAAATAATTTTATGCAGAAGAAATTCATCCGATTCAACAGAGGCATTCAAACTGCATGAAATATTTTAAATAATTATAAGAAAAAATATTGTACTCGATTGAGTAGTACTGCGAATCCGCGATATTAGAAAATAATCTATGAAAAATGTTTTCTTAGTGATTTACTTAATTAATTTGACAATTTACATCTCATTAAATTTAATTATAACACGAGGTTAGGATCCTATGTTTCAGAATTGAAGATAGTTATTGTTTCATTATTAGGAACATTGTTAAAGTTATTGAATACTGAAGTAAATTCATTGAATTGAAAAATCAATGCCATTCTTCAACTAAGGCCTGGTATCATAATGTGTATCTAAAGTGGACTTAGACGAATGTTCATTTAATGGCCCCGCATTATGAATGTTTGTTACTGTTAAAAAGATCATACGTAATATCCATGCTAATCGATCATATATAAAAGAGATAAAGTGTGATCTTCACCTAATCTCTAACAAACCATTACGTTACCGGGCCTAAGTATAATAACTTCATAATTTTAATTTATTTGAGATAAGATATTCTATCTGGTGTTATTTAAACAAATTACTTTCGTGTAAAACTTCACTCACTGCAATAGCACATTTAATTACTTAACTAATGAGCTATAGGCTGTGCTTTTCATTTTTTGTATTTTTTATGAGGAAATTATTTCTTGATTTAAATGGATGGGCATCATTTTGGCGAAGACTTAGTCTTAATCAAATACAAGATAAACTTATCATACGAAACGGCTACAATAATCCGGACATGAAGATTGAAATTCATACATTAATGAAAAGAAATACGATGTTAAATTATTGGTGTTTGAAAACAAAATAAGCAAGCACTTCGTTATTTCGACAGAGAATATTTCATATAACGACCAGGTATAGACCTGATGATGGCGCGAGCCGAAACCGGTCGTTATATTAAATATTCTCTGTGGAAATAACGAAGTGCTTGCTTATTTTGTTATTATGGCTTTCCACGAAGTCCGGCCAAGTACCGTTGAATTTATTGGTGTTTGCTTTTCCCAAAAATATCACTTCTTCGAAGGAGAAGATGTACGTCCGCGTATCTGCTTTACATGTTTCATTCTAACGAACACGAAAAATTAGCGTACCCTTTTTGTTTCCACACAATACACTTTGCCGTGTTTACACAAAAAACGCAATCCACACAGTTTCCATAGTTGCTGACGCAGTGTGGGTGGGGAGGTGGCAGGATACGGAGGTGTAGGGGTGACAATTTTTCTTTCGGAATGGATGTTTTGGTTGACACGTGGGGGCAATGTGGATGGGGAACATGAGGGAGTGTTGCGAAAGCTAAATTAATGGTAGCCTGGTGAGAAGGCGATATGTGTTTAGTAGAATTTTCTCACAATTCTTCGGAGAAGATGTCACACAAACCATCATTAAAATTCTACTCAGATAATTGATCTCAGGGACTTTTAAAATTAAAACTCTTTCGGAGAATACTAAATCGTGAATAAAATGAGTTCAAGCTTAACTTTATAAAGGTATGACATACCTGCAAACATCAATGACGCAAATATTACACCGAAAATACATCTAACCTGCATAGGAATATTTTCATAATGTGTACATTTCTCAAAGTTCATAATTAAACCATCCGAAATGAAATTATCTGAAAGCACAAAATGTAAAGTCGTAAAAAATATATATATCAATCCCTTTGTTAGGTCGCTCGGAATAATTTTATCGTCCATGTACGACATGGGTTTGTAAGTAATAAATAGGATACAGCATAATTTCCAATGTCTGTATGACTGAGCTAGAAATTAAATGTGCTTTTAAACGTTTTCACTTGCGACAAAGTTTTCATTTTGTATGTTTCATCTTCGTATAGTACATTTTTGGTAGAATTTAAAAGTTGCTAGTTGAAAAGAATTCCCTAGAAAGGCTTACCGTTTGAAGGGAGGAAATAATTTTATATTTCGCACACGTGCTGTGAGCTGACCTTGGACTTCATCCTTGGAATTTAGAATTACTCTAAGAGCGTAGTATAATTAAGCCGTTACATTTTTTTCCTGATTCTCAGCTTCCAGGAGCTGTATCGCAATCGTAATACATTAAGCTTATCATTTTTGAAAAAGAGAAAAGCAATGCTTTTTTCGGAGTTGCTGAAGTATGATTCCAAAAATTATTTTAATGCTCCCTACATGGTATAGGTTAGCGATGCCGAGCATTTAGCAGTATGAGTGATTATTTGATAGAAGATAGGAAAAGTGGTGCTAGATCATAGTGTGCAATTCAAATTCAAAGTTTTTTTTTTACTTTAATCAGGGGCTTAATAGGTTGATATTTACAAAAGCAATTAATAATTAACGGAATCCATTGTTGCTGGGCATATTTTACGGACTATTCCAGAATCGATTTCTAATCGAATAATTTTGATGTTCCATCAGCAATACATCCTGTTTCAGAAAGAGCTTTTGTGGTAAAAATGGAAAGCTTGTGAGTGATCATCGTAGGAAATTGCTCTTTCATGGCCTTATATTCACATTCGAATGACATGGATAGCCGAATAGTGTAGAGATAGAGTTATAAAACCTAAATACATTGGATCACAGTAGAAAAAGACCTATTCTAGATAATTCATATTGAGTGTAGTTGTGGTGAAAGTAAACCTTTAATCAATTATCGTTATTTATATACTATTTGTGGTATACTTTATGTAATGGATGTTCCTAGAACGCACACAGATTGCAATCCCGGAAATACGGAATCCCGTCCGACCCGAAATACCAGGATTGGATATATATGGTAATTTCGATATATAATCCTTCTGCTGACTAGAAATGAAAATGCATCACGAGTGACATAATGTGGACAATAACAGATATATTCCGTCGAAATCAATAGAANATCTAGTAGAAATCAATTAGTCGTTGCTAAGCGCTTAAAATATTTTTCTATCACAAATGTATTGCTTCGTTCTACAACGAAAATATCAATTTTCTATATTTTTATCGAAAATTCAGCTCTTACAAAGGATGAAATACATAATTCAAAGAGTCAACGTACGCTAACATACGTAATTTCCCGTGCGACAATTGTCTCTTCTGTTTTTAAAACCTGATATTATATTTATCATATTTATGTATTGCTTATAACATCTGCCAATTTTGAAAAATTTCCTTAGGATGTCAAGCATTGAAATCAATTAAGATCTTACCTCAGCTATGAAGGAACGTGGGAAATTATTTGTTTTGAGAGTATTTTGTGATCAGCCTAAAATGCTACGAATAAGAATGAAAGCACGTAGCAGCGAAAGGAGGTGAAAGTATTCCGATAATTAAGAGTAATTATCCATACGATGCAATTATAATGACGTATATATGTATGCGGCCTATATAATTGAGAGCTAAATGGAGACATTTAAAATAACTGCAGTCAAGGTGCAATGCTAACGAGGTTTATCATAGACTGTCGTGAGGAAATTCAATTCTACTAATTCAATGTGTAAAATATTGCATATTTTTCGTTATATTTATTCAAGTACACCGCGCATTTCTGAAAGCAGAATTTGAAAATTAAGTGGTGGAGCGGCAGCTATTTAACAGCAGCGTCATTAAATGTAACACTCGTGAGCAGTGGGACGCCATGGATCTTTCCGAAGGATATTCTTATACCCTTGAGCAATTCCTTGAAAACCACTAAGAATATTGCTTTCAATGGTTTTTGAATCGTGGTTCAAACAAACCAGTGTATCTCCAGTAATCCTGCTCATTTTCGGAAAAGACCACAACGTTTTAACGTTTTCTTGATGCCATTTAAAAGATAGCTATGCAACAATATAGTTCAGGATTCTAATCTGCGTTAGTAATTCTGATGACAGGTTTATTATCAGTTGTTCACATATGATATTCATATTTTATCAAAAGGATATGTTTATGTACGAATTTTGCTTCCTATTAGTTTAATCATAGCTATGATAATTTAACTGACGTAATTAATGCTCTTCCGCAACAGCTGAAATGGATCTTTAATTCCATTTTACACGGGACGAAGTTCCATGTTTCCTGGAAATGAAAAATGTTGACTTTGAAAAAATATTCTGCCGTAACGCCTAGAAGTAGTGATTAATTTCTCAACTAACCTTAATTTTCCATAATCTTAGAATTCCAAATGGTATCCTTCAAAGTAAATTACTGGAATCCTCTGAACTTTTGGAAAAACAAATCGTGACACTGAGTGGAAAATGAACTGTAAACATTATTTTCATGCAATTTATGACTATTTAGTTTTAGGGCATTATGAAGATTACAAAGTATCACACAATCTTTATGCATCTGGTAACGAGAAAGTACTGATCCTTTTACCTTATTATAATTATTGAAAGGAGAGTAGTACTGCTTTAAATATTCTCAATTGGTTTTCTGTGAATTAAGGTTAAAGCCAAAAGATTTCCTTCCTAAAGAAAAGTAACAGCATAACTGGGAAAATATTGAATTCTCCCTCTAAATATCCCATATGAGGATATTCGTATGCCAGAAGCAGAAACACGTACCCCTTGTCACCAAGGAAACTATTATCTCCTGCCCCTTTCTTTCACGTATATATTTGTTTTCCTTTTTGTTCTACCATCTCTTCAACCTCTTTTACCCCCTCTGTTATATTATTCATGAAAATCGAGCCAAGGAGTCGAATAAAATAATACCACTTCCAAAAGAGTCCCAACAATGCATTTGTATCTCTGCCAACTGCTTCTTTCCCTAAAAACCCTCCTTTTTTCCTCTTAACCATTCTCTATATTATCTCTCCCTTCTTTCTCTCCTTTGCAAAACTCCTTCCACCTTTTTCCGCCACTATCGACTTCAATCCCTTTCTTCCAACTCCATAAAGCCATTTTTCCTCCAGCGATTCATTTCCATGAGACTCATTGTACGCAGCGCATGATGTACGGGGAAGACACCAAATTGCCCATATTGAGAAATGTGAGAAGCTAAGTACGCCCATCTAAGCTTGGATGTTTATTTTCTTCTGAAATGGAACAAAACCAATAGTCTACTATTTTTGTTTTATTATACGTGTGTTACAATAGAGATTAATTATTTATGTAATACACATTCGTTCTCAGATTTATTCATTCACTAAGCAAACAACCATCATTTCATGCAATTTCCCACTGAAAAACTCCCCTTGTGTAATGTAACCTTTATAGTTTCCACTATGTAAAAATAATTCATGAAGTCACTTGTAATGCTTTCGCATTTTTTTAAGTACTTCGGAACTTACTTCAAAACTTCGTATTATTTACTCCTTTCTGTAGGAGTAAATAATACGAAGTCATTACTTTCTTTTTTCTTAATTATTGATTATAACTTTCGGAAATCGGGAAATACGTGTACTAATTTTACGAGTTTAAAGAGCTTAGGAAGCCCATCGAAGGAAAATAAATCAGAGTAGAGAAAGTTATTTTCAACTAACTGAAATTCTCTAATGTACCTTTCACTACTACTTACTTGTGGAATTTCTCTCTAAAAGCGTCACCAACGATCTTAAAAAAAATTTAAGTTCATTATGAGGAATAACTTTTTTATGGTTGAAAGTATATATTTAAACATACCTAACTTGACTAACTTGATTATTTTTCTGGAAAATATTCGCTATCACGTAATTTCTCTGAACCCTCTTTTCCCTACAATAATTATGGTACTGGTAATTACTAATAATATTCAATAATAAAGCCGATAAGTCTAATTTATGATCTACAAGTTGGAGTAGAATTTTGATACCACATTATATTCCATCCAAATAATAAATATACCTAGCTATTATATATATTTCCTACAAAAGAAAAATGAAAGAATCTTACGCAAAAGTTAGTAACGGCAATGCCTTACGAAGGTTTCCTCTTTATTTCTCGATGATATCCTTAAACTTTAGTTTTAATTAGTCTCTCAGAATGGTAATATTCGGCTTTTAGACTTGAAGCACTAGATCATCAAATTCGCGCGCCGACTCTATTTTGGTCTATTTTCGTAAAATATGGGGACCCCTTTCCTCTTTTCTAGGCACTATGGAGATTATTGTATATTGCCGCGATATTTTTCCACTCGAGGATAAAAACCACCTAAGGGTTTTTTAGTTACCGCTCTCGTAGGGAGTCGCAGAGATAAAAATGGTATCTGACTCGCGCGGTATTTTATATTCCGCAATTTCGGAGATCCCTGCTTTACCCCGGATGCATGTATGGAAACTAATCGTTTGGAAGTGCGGAATGAACAATAGGAGGGGCCAGAGTAAAAGGAGAGAGAGAAAACAGAAGACTATCGGAGAATGTGCGAGGGATGCTTTTATTTATATTTCTTTTTCGTGCTCCCGAGAAGCGAAGTGAGGTCTGCTAAGGGAAGGAGGGGATCATAATTGAAAAATGAAGATCACGGCTTTTTCAGCCGCGGCGGAAATTTTTTCTCGATGAGGAAAATTGCTCCCGCCATTCCTTTTTTCTCCGATTTAACGAAGCGGGGCTAATCACATCAGCGGCGGATGACTTCTTTTCTTATGTACTGAGATGCGAAATTGTAAGCTTGGAGATAAGGACTGTATGCGGTGGTGAAGAGTTTACGCGTGAGTGGGAAGATTTTGCAGAAAGGCGGCACTTTCTTCCATAAATAAGAGAATATTTTGGTTATGAAGTACCGTAAACTGGGGTCACTTGGAGCCAAAATGTCTAATTTTTTTGACTTTCCGAACAAAACAATACCCAAATTCCATAACCTGTGCTGATAACAAATGTTTTACTATGTTTAAGATACTTTTCGATGATTTAAAAGCTTTTTTGGACAACATTTTTCGCTGATTGTAATAAAATTTTTTATTTTTAAATTGGGCCATAGAAACCCCCAGGTTGAGGCTACTTGGACCCAAAATCCTTCCTCCATTTACTAAACAATGTAAATATGTAGTGGTCCTAAATAGGACATAGGGTCTGGAAATATAACTCTTTAAAGACATTCTGAGGCCATGAAATTATCATTTAATTGCAAAAACTAAATGAATATATCGAAAACACTATATGGAATCATATGTGAAATGATGATGTCTTGGAATTTGTATAATGTTTGGCAAACAAATTATGAGAAGTATCTACAAGACGATAAAAAACACCCCCTTTTAATAAGTTTGGGTGGAACGATTTTCCTGTCTATATGACACCACTTGTACTGCAAAATGTCTTTTTCTTTTGGCCATTTCCGGCCTTTTTTGCTTTGGGTCCAAGTAACCCCCCAGAGTTGAAGTAGCCCCTGTTTACGGTAATAGAAAAAATTGTTTGAAAATATCCTTACGCTCATAGAGCTTGTCTAACTCATCAAACCAATTAATTTAATGTATTTTCTGCAAGCATATCGTAACTATTGGTATATTTTTCATTTGTCTTATGGTTCAAGATAGGGTAAAAGCATCTCTCAATCATCTTTGCATCAGCCTTGTTTTAATCTTTGAGAATACGAAAGCTACTGAAGTATATTAGCTATTGAATTATAGCATAAATGCTACTAAATAACAGCTTAATAATGCTACAAATAACAGCTAGTCAGTCCTGACTGAATGCAATTAACAGTGGGTTCATTATGCTGCTTGTCTGTGAGTTTTCTTCCTTAACAGCAATCGGATTCACTTAGGATAAAAAGCACATTATCTTACTCCTCATCTTGCCAAGTAAGCCTCATTCCCTCTCCATTTCGATAACAAATTGTGAGAGACGAGGCTCACGTCGGTCTCGGTATGAATGCTCCACAGACAACCATACATATTAAGGCACAAAGCATGCATATATAATACAATTTACCTCTGCCGTGTCATTGAATAGCTACCTAATTGTGACTCATTAGATCATTTCTAAGCTGCGTACGCTATAGGCATGCACGTTGAAATCTGAATCGCGTAAGATTGTGATAAAGATATGAGTAACGTATTCTATTACTCGGACAAATTATCGCTCGCATATGAGAATATTTGTTTCAGTCCTTATTTTTATAAGCTACGCACGAATATATTTGAAATTTACAAAAAGCGTAAGATTTTCATCTCCAGGATTTATTCTCTCGGCAAGTCGTTAAAACCTTTCAGATACATATGAAAATTACTGCTACGGCTAAAATGTTGGCTGCAAAGTCGTTTGAATTTCAGTTTATATGCCGATATTTAATATTTTAATATCATGATATATATGCAATTAAATAATCTGAATCGATAAATTAAAACGGCTGAACTTGCTGGCTTCCGTAGAATAAAAACTTTTGCCATAAAATGTTCCCTTCCATTTATCCTATACAATTTATACTTGATTAAGAATATCTGAGAAAGATTGCCCGTGATTCATTACGTTTCATTTGACTTCCTCGTCAATGGAGATTGCAAGCACACGATGAGATATCAATGAGTACCATCCTGGAGTTAACGATTCGTAGCTTTCAGAATTTTTAGTACATTCTAAAATTGTATCTTAAAATTTTAAGCTATAAAATATAATATATATAATATATAATAATTATATAATATATAATACATAATACATAATAATTCAATATAATCATCGAAAAATAACATTTAAATTACTTTCTTAAAGATAATTTCTCAGGTATTACTTCGAGGAATTATTTAATTATACTTTTGACAATGTTATACGAAGAATACATAAAATGTACCACACCCTTGTAATTTAATCAAAGTTTATACATAAGAGAAGATGGGTATACTTAAGTAAGAGAGGTAACTTCCAAAAATACAATTATATTAAGCGGAGAGAAAGATATAACAGGAAACTATATCATTGGAGACTCTCTTGGGAAAATTTTTCAGTATTTCACATTAAGAGATTACTGTGAGACAAGATATTGAAAGTAATCTAAATTTAATTTATATCGCACTGATATGCAAAGTAAAATTTAATTAATTTTTATAAATATTTGTGTATTAATCCACTCAATATCTTTAACAAATAATCAGAACGTCTGATTATAAATGCATTTTTGATCTTAAGCAATGATTTTCTGAACCTTTAACGTAAAATATGAGGAAGCTATCTGACCGTTTTGCTGCAACAAATTCAATTACATTTGAGAAATTTTAAGCGATTGCTTTCGTCTAGTTGCTACACTATTGGCATGTATCATTCGAAACTTAAATTGCATCAGGAGAATTGGGAAAATGAAAAATACATTTTGGAAGAAACGTCCGATTTTAACCATTTCAGGACATTTTTATTTAAATTAAAATTAGAAGCGATATTTAATAAAACTCTTTTGATACTTTTGACTGCAAAATTATAATTTGTTTTTCAAACAAGTTCAGTTTTAGTAACTTGAATTATTAAATAAGTTTGAAAAACAGGAGTAGTGGGGTGGCTAGTTTTTAATAAGAAATATTTTTACGGAATTATAATTTATCGATAAGCATATAGAGTTAAATATCTAGTCTATCAGCCCATAAAAAATATATATGTGTATATATATTTGAGTCACATAATAAATAAGGAAATTTCGTACTCTAGTGATGTTGGCTTCTTTAGTTCTCCCTCAATCTTCCTCAAGCAGTTTTCCCGAATCGTAAATTTTTAGCACATAAAGTAAACATTGAATATTCTTCAAGGAGCTTCAATTTGTCCCCAAATAATTGTCAAAGGCTAAGTTGACCCTAACTGCAAGAACTCCAGTAATCATTCCCTTAATTTATAGTAAAAACCGTACTTATAAAGGTTGGAAACGTATGCTATTTTACCTAGGTTACGCACCGTCGTGAATTTGCGGTCACGATATTTGGTATTTACAACCAATTACAGGCAACTAAAGGCAGCTTGCAGGGCATTAAATGTGGATGTAGAGGTATAGGTAAAAATATTCAATTCCAACCAGACCAGTTATTGCAAATATTGCTTTATAGTGGCAAGAAAAAAGTATTCTCCAATTATAAAATCTCATAAAATAATAACATCATATCATATTTACTTATTGTAATGGTTGGTGAGTTTTACTCTACAGAAATCAATCTTACAAAATTCATACACACCCAGCAACAGCCATGCCCTATCCAGGATTCGATCCTGGAACCTCAGTATTGCTGGGATATCTCGTTAACCTTTATGACAACGAACGTGACAAAATACTGTATTACTGACTTGGAAATGCTTTAGATAACGGTGAATTGACAATGCGAAAAATTATTGTGGGTAGCGCATATTAAAGAGACCAATCATGCTCGCCAGATATTTCATATAAGTTAGTTTGACGAGGAATTATATTGAAAAGGGTTGACTCTCGAACCTGTTTAGCCACTTTAAAATATTGGCATGAACTGCACATGAAAAATATACCTTAGCTTTAGCCATAGAGAACTAGGGAATTTTTTCAACAGGAAAGAAATAGGAGAAATAGAGACTGCTCTCTAAAAAAGAGAATGGGTGAGACAAAGAAATGAAAGAAAGGGAGGCAGGTCGAGAGAGTGAAAGAGAGAGAGAGAAAGAGAATATATTGGAGTAGAGGTCGTAGTGGAGGCAACAGGTGACATGAGTCGAGAGAAAGGGAAAGCAAGAAAGAAAGGGTTTAGGAGAGGGGAGCAGAGGAGAAAGACTGGACAGAGGGGATAGCAAATGCAAGAAAGGTAGGGGGCGTTTGGAGAGAGATATGAGGAAAGAAACATCAGATATGGAGGTTACATTTAATGGCTCGTAGGAAGGGTAAATGTGAGGGTAGAGGATGTATGGTATTATATTCACCCTCCATTAAAAAGGGAAGGAGCAAAATAAATGGATAAGGTCAGTGGCATCACCTGACCTCACATTAGAGTTTATATTAAGCAGAAATTATTGCTCACAAGTGAAACATGTCCTGGAATTTCTAAGGAATTTAAGATGAGAGTTACACATTTAAGAACAGAGTCGCCCATTACAGTCATGAGATATGGAATTAATATTATAACAATTATATTATTATAAAGCTATAGTCTGTAAAACTTTTATTTTTTATTTTGTTATTATTATCATTTTTTTCATTTTATGTGATGTTCGAACATCTCAAGTGTTCATTGTTATGAAGAACTATATAAACCTGGTTTATGAACATTCTCTTTGTGTATTTTTTTTTTAAATGGACATTTTGTGGCACCTCCTCTTGCTCAGGAGGACCTGAATTGTTAACTCTCAGCATTATGTTCGTTCTTTTATTATGTTTCATTTTATTATTATTAAATGCATTATCATCCTGTAAAAACTGAAAAAAATTTGTATAAATTGATGTAAAATTAATGTTTTAGGCAATACATTAGATATATTGTAAGATTTGATTTGTTAATAATTATATTGTTGTTGTTGTATTAATAAATATATAAAAAAGACATGAATCAACGTAATTCATTAATCTAATGTTAATGATTATAAATGCGGTATAGATGACAGAATTAAGACCCCCTCTCAAGAACTAAGCAAATTATAGTAGGTATTACCTGAATTGAGATTCTGAAGTAACATTGATCGATGTTTACGTTTTAAATACATAAAATTCTGACTGTAAATTGTAATCTCAGATTATAAGTACACATTTCGAGTTATTTTAATATACTCCATCAGAAATAATTTCAATTTTAGCAAAACTGTATTATGAAATTCATTCCTGCAACATTCTAAATTACAATTGGTCTGCCAAATTTCAATTATATTCAATCTTATATCGAATGTATATATTTATTAGATAATACAAGTGTGAGCCATATTTTACAACTAAATACATTTGTAATAAAGAATTATTATTGCGATTCTCTTCACTTAGTAATTTATATATAAACTAAACAATCAGAATACCGTTTTGAAGTATGATAAATATGAAACAATATATGCGTCGACACCGTTGTATTCTAGAATAAAAAACAATAGAATTTGTATAATGACCTGAGGCCACACTCATACTAAAAAGAAGTGCGGATGCATAAATTATTAGCACATTTGTTTCCTATTAATGTTTGTGAATCGGCTTAATTTTACAATTCAGTTAGCGCATTATAGTTTAACATATGCCGCAGGTGAATTTGGTTGAGAGTCAAATTCAGCCGTTTAAGCAAAACCGTTGAACACGTATAATGATTTATTAATATGCCCTTCTTCTCATAAATCTTAAATACGACATCTTCCACATCGTTTCGCCTTTTCGAGTGATAAACGATTTTACGGGAGAGTAATCTAGAGATTCTGATATTTTCTTCTCCAGAAATAAATAAGTTTATTTTTTTAATAAAATACTCAGCAGTCAGAAATGTACGCACATCATTGTAGAAGTCCCGGGAAGATTTATAAAGAGAACGTTTCCTCTGAACTGATAAAAATGTTCCCTTCTGAAACAAATAGGACGCATCAAAAGTCAGCGGGAAAGAAAAGGTGTCATCATTCGAATCGAACTAAAAAGCGCTCCGCGGCGGAAAAAAATACAACAGCGCCATCGACGGAGAGCGAGGGAGACAAAGAACGGAGGAGCGATTCGAAAAACGTTTGGAGAGGAAACAAATGAAGGTAGAGAAGCCGTGGGAAGCGAGCCGAACGGGTTATTCGGTCTCCGTTTCCTGCTTGTTTATGTTCGATCCGTCGTTTCCACCGAATTGACTTTCTACGGCAGTTCTAAGAGTCTTTTCCAGTCTCCACGGGGGAAAAATGTGGAGATGAGCGGGCGTTATTCCGAATTCCAAAAAGGATGAGAAAGAAAGTGGAGAGGTTGAATTGTTTCTCGTAGTAGGTTTCCGAAAGTGTTGGGAGCTGCTATCCAGTTGCTATAGGACCGCTGATTGTTACGCAGCGATGCTCCATTAAATATCGAGCTTAGTTGGGAATTTCATGACTTAGAAAGTGAAACTTTTACCTCCCAGGAAATCCGCCCGAGTTTGCTTGATCGGAAACTTGTTTTGCTTCGCGAGTGCTAGCTTAAGGATAACGTTTCCCTTATCCGAAGAATATTTTCGTTTGGAAACTCGGAATGATGATATTCACCAACGGCAGTGAAACTTTGCCTAGTAACCCTGAAACAGTTGGGCTACGTGTGGTTGAATGACTACTCGCGTCCATCAGATCAATACGCGACTATCTTGGACCTTAAGTTTAACTTATCTTAAACAACATTATCTTTAGTAATATCATTAATGAATTCTTTATATAGTGGTACATAGAAATGGATAGCATATACAGTGTATTTGGGCAGACATATTAAGGCTGCAAATCTAGTACATCAACAGCTATATATGACATATCATTTTTTTCTGGGGATATACGAAGAAATATCCACCTGTTCCTCTCTTAGAGTGAAACGGCATCTTCCTCTATGGGGATAGACCCATCCTGACCGACAAATACGTAACCTATAACAGACCAGGTATCCTAATTCTTCCTAAATCCTTGATGATGCTAAAAATATGCGATAATCATCGATATAGCTGTGCCTTTGTCCCAAAACATCCGAAGAACCGAGATGGAAAAAATGGACAGATACGAAGCTTGCATGGCAGATAAATAATATCTGGAAATTAAAAGACCTGGTTATGTCTTTGGTCACTTCTGTAGAAGGGTTGGCGTCGAACAACTTCATAAGATATGTGGAGGAACATGCTTTTGAGAGCAATATCATTAATATTGCTGAAAACCAGTGTAACTGAAAGATTGCCAAATAGTGGCCTTCGTATCTAATCTTAATGGGAAAAACCAGAATCGCTTGAGTTAGCGTGAATTCCATTGCCGATAAAGCTTAGTCCATTCCATCCTCTGGACATTTGAATTTCTGCATGCGGAAACGATGATAATGTGCAGTTTGTTGTAGCACTGTTTTTATGTAGCATACATAATACATTCTAGATTATATCAAACTCCTTAAAATTTCATGTTGTTACACATTAGCGGTTCAAATTATTAACGCTGTTTTTGCACGATAAATGCTGGAGGATAAATACAGACAGATTGTAATGTAAACCTTAAAGTAATTAAATTCTACCGGGAAACCTTGTCGCATTCAATTACGCAAAACTTTAAAGAAACAGAGTAAATTGTTGGTGCAACCAGATATGCAGAAAAAATGTCCTCAGATCAACAAAATACTTTACTTTCGGATTATTTTTCTATAGCATAACGCTCAAATAACTTTTCAGTAATGCCTATAATAAACTTATTAATATTTTCTCGAAATTGAAAGCAACGATGAGTTTACTATAACTTCTTATATAATGATCTTTGAATATCTTAAGTTTAACTGAAGTTTCATGAAGCAGTAAATTTACTTGTGCAGGACGATCACTTGCCTTGATTGAAATGAAACTGAGTAATTCAGGAGACTAGCTTTTAGACGTGAATATGTAAACGCAAAAACGAGGAATTAAACATGAAAACACAGAAAACAATCATTTCTTGTCATTAGTGACAAGCATGTTTCCCATAGTTATGCATTTTAAAATATCAAATTTTAATTCTATATTTCTGTTGCATATACTTGCATCATAAATAGGTCAACGAATGATGCGATACTAGATTGTAGAAACTTTTTGAAGCTTCCCGCCTGAAAGATAAGCCACATCAAAACATGTAAGTAGTGCGTGTTGCATTACTGCAGGGATCATCTAGGGACAGATGCTATTAATGAGAAGTATTCGTACAGTTAAGAAGCAAGAAACTTGAAATACTGTATTCTTTAAAAGAAAAAAAATACCAAACTTAGGAGATAAAAGATATGAAATAGTTTCATGATGAAATACCGAAAAATTGTGTTGGCAGTTATAATTGCTTCGAAATCAGGACACCCGCAGTTAAATTCTTGATCAAACGTAACTGCACTTGAAGATTGTTTCCATTTAAAACTTCTTTAAATTTTTCAGATCTTTTCCCGAGAGCTTATTGAGTAATCTGCTCCTATAATGGTTAAACATTAATATTTCTACCGAATTCGTTGTCAGCAAGTTTAAGCCATCAAGTATTATAAAAATCAATGCTGTAATCAACCTCTTAAAAAATATTTCAATAAATCAAAAACTGTCTGACAATTAGTATTATGATAGGAAATTCGAAAAGGGTGTTTAATTTTTAATGAAGGAAGAGATGGAAGGCATCTGTATAGAATGCAAGAAGACTGTTCCATTGAATAGAAACGGACACGAAAAACTCTTACTGGAACTGGGCTCAACCCCGAGTCTCCCAAAGTTAAGTTGTTTTTTCTACCCATTAAGCTATTCAGTTGTATCCACGAATAGAGAAATCAACCGGAATTTGAAAAATTCGTGTTTGAATCCCATCAGACTTTTCCATCAGTCCCATCAGACTTTTCTCACGTCTGTTTCTCCATGGGAAATATTCTAGGTGCACATCTTTACATGCAAGTACATACGCCTTAATCATAGTTCTTTTTCTACTATTAAATTAACTAAAAATGCGGCAATCTAAATACATCCATGATTAGAAAGTGAAACTTTTACCTCCCAGGAAATCCGCCCGAGTTTGCTTGATCGGAAACTTGTTTTGCTTCGCGAGTGCTAGCTTAAGGATAACGTTTCCCTTATCCGAAGAATATTTTCGTTTGGAAACTCGGAATGATGATATTCACCAACGGCAGAGAAACTTTGCCTAGTAACTTTGCCATGCGGAAACTATGATAATGTGCAGTAGTAAAAAAATGACAAATAATTAATCGCCTTTTACACCTTATTATACCCAGAAACATTATCAAAATGTAATTTTCAACTTAAGTGACTTAAGAAATATAAAAAATGATGACTATTAATGAAAATTTGTCAAACAACAAGTCGTTTAAGGTTGAAATTTGCTGCGATACCGTATACAGCAGCAATATTCTACGACACAATAGCTCTTACGATGAATTAATAAGCTTTTCGTTATCAAAGCAACTCCGAAAAATAGTGAGTTAAAAGAAAATCGAATCTTGAGTTTCATCAGTACGAGCGATTTGCATTAAAATGTTAATTTTTTACAATGTTCATTAACATCATTTCTCCGTCCTCACTTCTGTTCTGTTAATAATTCTTGCTCTCTATTGTTGAGATCATCGTGTAATTAGCGTCATTACTTACTCTTCCTTCATTATGTAGATCTATGTACTATTTTACTGATTCAAAAATTCTATATCGGATTATGTTTTACCGTATTCTTGGTTTTTATTGGTGCCGTCATCATTAGGTTTTGTATGAGAAAGAATCTTGACCTTATTTCAAATGAAACCCTATCATTTTCACTGGTATTTTATATTTGATTAGGTGGTGATTATAACGGAATTGGCCTCTTTGCGAAGTTTATTTCGAAATCTTATAAAGCAATAAGATCATTGCATCCCAAATCTCTGAAAATTACAGCTTATAGACTACTAAACCTAAGGTAACATTGTTGAAAACCAAAACTTTGTTGTAGAGCTGGCGCATAAAACCCAGTTGGCAATATTGGAACACTTTTCTATCAATTTCGGGAAAAACGACCCTAAGAATNCCTTATCCGAAGAATATTTTCGTTTGGAAACTCGGAATGATGATATTCACCAACGGCAGTGAAACTTAGCCTAGTAATCCTGAAACAGTTGGGCTACGTGTGGTTGAATGACTACTCGCGTCCATCAGATCAATACGCGACTATCTTGGACCTTAAGTTTAACTTATCTTAAACAACATTATCTTTAGTAATATCATTAATGAATTCTTTATATAGTGGTACATAGAAATGGATAGCATATACAGTGTATTTGGGCAGACATATTAAGGCTGCAAATCTAGTACATCAACAGCTATATATGACATATCATTTTTTTCTGGGGATATACGAAGAAATATCCACCTGTTCCTCTCTTAGAGTGAAACGGCATCTTCCTCTATGGGGATAGACCCATCCTGACCGACAAATACGTAACCTATAACAGACCAGGTATCCTAATTCTTCCTAAATCCTTGATGATGCTAAAAATATGCGATAATCATCGATATAGCTGTGCCTTTGTCCCAAAACATCCGAAGAACCGAGATGGAAAAAATGGACAGATACGAAGCTTGCATGGCAGATAAATAATATCTGGAAATTAAAAGACCTGGTTATGTCTTTGGTCACTTCTGTAGAAGGGTTGGCGTCGAACAACTTCATAAGATATGTGGAGGAACATGCTTTTGAGAGCAATATCATTAATATTGCTGAAAACCAGTGTAACTGAAAGATTGCCAAATAGTGGCCTTCGTATCTAATCTTAATGGGAAAAACCAGAATCGCTTGAGTTAGCGTGAATTCCATTGCCGATAAAGCTTAGTCCATTCCATCCTCTGGACATTTGAATTTCTGCATGCGGAAACGATGATAATGTGCAGTTTGTTGTAGCACTGTTTTTATGTAGCATACATAATACATTCTAGATTATATCAAACTCCTTAAAATTTCATGTTGTTACACATTAGCGGTTCAAATTATTAACGCTGTTTTTGCACGATAAATGCTGGAGGATAAATACAGACAGATTGTAATGTAAACCTTAAAGTAATTAAATTCTACCGGGAAACCTTGTCGCATTCAATTACGCAAAACTTTAAAGAAACAGAGTAAATTGTTGGTGCAACCAGATATGCAGAAAAAATGTCCTCAGATCAACAAAATACTTTACTTTCAGATTATTTTTCTATAGCATAATGCTCAAATAACTTTTCAGTAATGCCTATAATAAACTTATTAATATTTTCTCGAAATTGAAAGCAACGATGAGTTTACTATAACTTCTTATATAATGATCTTTGAATATCTTAAGTTTAACTGAAGTTTCATGAAGCAGTAAATTTACTTGTGCAGGACGATCACTTGCCTTGATTGAAATGAAACTGAGTAATTCAGGAGACTAGCTTTTAGACGTGAATATGTAAACGCAAAAACGAGGAATTAAACATGAAAACACAGAAAACAATCATTTCTTGTCATTAGTGACAAGCATGTTTCCCATAGTTATGCATTTTAAAACATCAAATTTTAATTCTATATTTCTGTTGCATATACTTGCATCATAAATAGGTCAACGAATGATGCGATACTAGATTGTAGAAACTTTTTGAAGCTTCCCGCCTGAAAGATAAGCCACATCAAAACATGTAAGTAGTGCGTGTTGCATTACTGCAGGGATCATCTAGGGACAGATGCTATTAATGAGAAGTATTCGTACAGTTAAGAAGCAAGAAACTTGAAATACTGTATTCTTTAAAAGAAAAAAAATACCAAACTTAGGAGATAAAAGATATGAAATAGTTTCATGATGAAATACTGAAAAATTGTGTTGGCAGTTATAATTGCTTCGAAATCAGGACACCCGCAGTTAAATTCTTGATCAAACGTAACTGCACTTGAAGATTGTTTCCATTTAAAACTTCTTTAAATTTTTCAGATCTTTTCCCGAGAGCTTATTGAGTAATCTGCTCCTATAATGGTTAAACATTAATATTTCTACCGAATTCGTTGTCAGCAAGTTTAAGCCATCAAGTATTATAAAAATCAATGCTGTAATCAACCTCTTAAAAAATATTTCAATAAATCAAAAACTGTCTGACAATTAGTATTATGATAGGAAATTCGAAAAGGGTGTTTAATTTTTAATGAAGGAAGAGATGGAAGGCATCTGTATAGAATGCAAGAAGACTGTTCCATTGAATAGAAACGGACACGAAAAACTCTTACTGGAACTGGGCTCAAACCCGAGTCTCCCAAAGTTAAGTTGTTTTTTCTACCCATTAAGCTATTCAGTTGTATCCACGAATAGAGAAATCAACCGGAATTTGAAAAATTCGTCTTTGAATCCCATCAGACTTTTCCATCAGTCCCATCAGACTTTTCTCACGTCTGTTTCTCCATGGGAAATATTCTAGGTGCACATATTTACATGCAAGTACATACGCCTTAATCATAGTTCTTTTTCTACTATTAAATTAACTAAAAACGCGGCAATCTAAATACATCCATGATATAGGTGAGGTAAAATTACGTTGTTACTTATTGTTTGCAGCGGTATAGATGTAACAGTAAAATAGATAATGCTAAAGATAGTGGAAAAAACTTTCAAATACAATGCACAGGGGAATACCACCTCGTAAAGAAAGAAAAACGTAGAAATCGTGAGATGAAATTCAAGAAGAGTGCTTGATGGAATACATTTAAGAAACTGGCCTATCAAAGAGGTAAATATTGTATTATTTTTTGTCAGTAGGGCCAAATGACCATCTTACATCTCCTCTCTTATAAAAACAACTTGTGCTTCGAGTGAAAGACATTTATTAGCGTTTACCAGGCACCCTCCCTTTCCTGTCCACACGCACCTTTTTTGTTTTTCGAAAGTGTTCGTTTTCGCTTCGCAGGAGTCACTGTTTATCCTTTCTCCCTTTCCGACGTGGTATTTTTCTCCGTCTTCTCCTAAGGGGAACATGTTTATCTCTCTTACTCAACCTTCACCAGCCTTTTTGCTCTCTCCTTCAACCCCTCTCTCATTCTTTATCGCGGAAGTGAACCTTAGTACTCGTACGTCTCCGCTTTCCGGCTTTATTCACTTTTCCCCCATTAGCACTCACAAACTGTGCCCTTACACCCCAACCGGTTGAAAAAAAAAGCTCAGCAGAAAAATTACTTTTATATAAAATGATCAGGTTCTCAGTTCTGCAATATTTAAATACAGGTACAGCACACATACAGCAATTTAAATAAATAAAGTAAATATAATAAAATACACAAAAGTCAAAATATACTTAACTAAATATACAATAACTAATAAATAATATATGAACGTATTTAATATATGTAGCAGAAAAAATATATTATTATAAATATAATTGTTTTAGATGAGATACAATACACTTTGGTTAAATACAACAGGGTAGGCACTCACTATGAGACACTCTTTACATGCCGAGGTGGCGGTGGTTAGCGTACTACTACTACAACCACAAGGTCACAGGTTCGAATCCCGATTACATTTGATTTTTTCGGTTAGGATATGGTTATGTGGGCTCGTCCGTTGTAATTGTTTAAGCCCATAACTTTAATTGTCCTCTAAATGGATGTTTGCGGGGACATTGGGAAATAAATGGAAAAAAATCTGCTGGGATGTCTGCGGCTGGAGACAAAGGGGACTTTGAAGTGGAAACAACTGAAGGAATACTAGAAAGTATATCCTTTCCAGAGTATTAGAAGGCGGACGCGTGATCTACCTTTAGTACAAGAAAACAAGCTTAAAAGTTGGAATCTCTATTATTCCCTTCACCTTCCGTGAATACCGGAAAATCCCATCATTCGAAATTCCTCCCTACCTCTGCATAAATAGAACAATTTAAAACAATCCCACATCCCCTTTCTCTAGCTCCCCATACCATTTAAATGAAGGAAAAAGAGATTGCCGACTCCTTGCGTAAGCGATTTCAGAAACCGTCGGAAATTCCAGGAAGGAATTTATTTCCATCTCATTTAGTCGGAGCACGAGAGACGCCTTGATGTAAAAAATATGAAAAATCTACTTCGAAAATTTTCAACCCCTTTATCGTTAGGTACACTCATGTGGATTCTATCCCCTTTCTTCACATAAAAAACATGTGCCTGCCTTTCCCTTTTCTTCTAAATACTACTCTCTCTACCAAGGAGAGGGATTGAGAAGATATTCTCCCACGTCTAATTTTTAGATGATATTATCTTTGGCCGCCCGAGAGTTTTGTGGCAGTTTTAGGAAGTGCCAAATGAGAACGATTTCAGGTAGTAAAGAAAAGGGTTTGCCAAAATTTAGTACCTCTTTTACGAAATCGGTCTTTTAAAAAATCAGGTCTATTATTCCTTATCATGCTTAAGATGTGCTCAAAGTGTACGAAATTTATTTGAGGAGCATTAAAGCAAGCAACTGGAATCACAGTTATTTTAGATGTAACATACTCATAAATTTCTAATGTAATATTTAACTAATTAATATTTAATATTGGAGTCGACTGTTAAAAGTAAAGAAAGTGGTGTACTTTTCCTTTGTAGCACGAACGAAAAGTTTGATTATGTAATGCATTATATTCATCGATTACATATGATAATGCATATTTTTAAAAGCAAAAAAATTAATTCATCTGATACAATAAAAATTAGGTTCTACCATATTAGATTGTGTAATCAATTGAACGGCGTCGAAGTACATCTCTAAAAAGATTTGTATGAGTTAAATCACGTGAAACGTTCATAATCTATCGGCTATCATACTAATTAAATGCGCATCACTTCTAAAAGAGTCATTTGCCAGTAAATCTTTGAATATGGTTTTTGTTAATGGACGTGATATATGATTTGAAACATGTGAAATCGTCTTTATATAATTCAATGGCCTGTTGATCTTTCTTTGATTCCTATATCTCTTTAAGCTCGCATTTATTTCTTTCCGTTACCACTAAACATCTCTTTTCACTGACATTTCTTTTCTTTCTTACAACATTTTCCCCTTTGTCTCATTTCCAAACATTTGTGAAACAAATATTCCCTGGTGATGTACCTTCCTTATATCCAACTGAGACAACTGGACCTCGGAGCTTTACCATTGATATATCCTTTCCTTTCTCCAAATTAAATTCCTTTCTCTTTTGACCTCACATGTGGACTCAAAAAGCAATAATAGAATCCTATCCACAATGTTTTATTTCGATAAGTGAATTATCTCTTCGTATTTCTTAATACATTACTTCTATACGCCTGAAGGTTTTAGGAGCCAACATGGAAGGATGGCTCCCGTACTTTAGGAATTATCTTTGATTCTTATATTTCAGCGGAGAAGACAGAGTTAAAAAGAACTACTTTTAATCCATCATCATGGCATGAATATTTGGTAATAATATAGCTAGGATATAATGAAAGAATCTCATTTTTTATACACCTAAGTTCGCAAATATTAATCTTGTGCAGGGCTATTTTTTATTTTGCATGTGTTTCTAGGTATTTATTTTGTCACCAATATGATTTCGACTATTTCCCCATAACTAAAGTTTCACAACTTCTACTAAACAGTAAGGCTCCATAAGTTCTAATTAAGCTTAAAAATCAACTATTAATTGCACATAAATATGAAAGTAAACACTAAGCTTTCTATCATCAGATTAGACAAGAAATTATTTCACCTGAAGAAGCAACTTTGCAGTGAAGTTCTCAGAGCATAGCACGAAATAATAATGTATTTTATAAAGTTTGAATTATTCTGTTTATGTTATCTGTCACGTAATGCAATGCATTGACTGGTATGTTACTGTGTGTAATATATTATTGCGATAATGTATGTTTATTCAATGATAGATTTTATGTTAGCTGAATTACTAAAAGTGCTGATTGCACAGTTTTTATTTTTCCGCCGAGCCGGTGCGGTGCAATCTTATGTTTGTTTATATATTTAGGACACCATACCAGGATACCAGCTAAACGACCTCTAAGAATCTTAAAGTTATTATGAAGATAATTAAGAATATGATTAGTGAAATTTATGCTTTTATTATCTTATGCGAACTTTTACCTAATCTTTCATGAGAGTACTTTTGCTTAGGACTATCGCTTGGTGAAGCATATTCACAGATAACGTAACCGTAGCATTTAATTCAATGTACACAATTTTCCATGAAAATAGTCGCAGCTTGTTAACAGAAACTATTTTACGCTGATTGAAACTAAAATTCCATCAAGGAAAGGCTGTTCGTTGACTTTACAAGGTAAAGCATACACATAGAAAAAAATCTAGGAAATGATGAAGGAAACGAATATCAACTTTGCATGGGGAAGCCGTGCGGCTGAATCCCAGGGAATAATAATAGCAACATAGTTAAAAATAGCGACGTGACTGGGACTCGAACGAAGGTCTCCCACAGTGCGAAAGAGACGTTCAGTGGTTAGAACACCTGCCCGGAAAGTGGGAAACCTGGGTTCGAGTCCCAGTCATGTCGTTATTTTTCACACTTGTTATTCCTTGGGAAAGTCTAGGAAAAACGAATATGGAAGTACTCTCACAAGAGAGGGACTCAGTGACGGATATTCCCCTTTGTAGGGCAGCTACTCCAACATTTTAGATTGGGTTACTTATGTTCCAATGTTTAGAATTTAAATTAATTCAGTTCTTACTAAATAATAAGACATCGGCAGCATTGTAACTAGGGTATATATAAGAATCGGTACCAACAGATCCCCTTCCAGATGCAGGGTACCATGGTATTTTCGTCAACGTTGCACTTGGTCCAGTAATTCCATACCATTTGCCCAAATATCCGGCTTACAGGGTATTTACGTTGATGTAGATGCAAGTAAGTAAACAACTTTGGTGTTAAATTAACTTATATAAGATTGGATTGCATAAATATCCGCATGATCAAATGAAGTATTCGACTAACTGTAGAAGTAAAAATTGGCGAATCTTATCCAATTCTTTTCTTGAAATGTCTCCCCCCTCTTGCATTGTACGAGTACTTACACTTACTATAATCTCCATTTACCGTCCGACTACCTCTTCCCGCCTTACCCCTCCCACGGGTGCGCTAACCGCGTCTCTGTCTTCCGTTTCCTTCTTTCGCTACAGAAACCTACAGAGGCGCTAAAGGAAGGTATTCCTTTCAATTCTCCGAAATAATTCGCGCGAAGGAGCGGAGCTTGGGTCGTTCATCTTTCCCCTCTTAAGAGTATGTGTGTGTTGGTTTATAAAAACTGCGCCGGAAGAAGTAGGCCGTCAACGATGCTCTAATTTAATTTTGAACCGCGTTTTAAAAGATTTACTGCCGAAAGCTTTTCTCATACGCTAGCCCATACCCTCTTTCCAGCTACTCCAGAAGCCTTCGGAAGCATTTCGTCTCCCGAAGAAAAAAATAAGAGGAAAGAGATTCCAATTGGGATATTTCCTTCACTCCGCAATTCCGTTCTACTGTTTCCTTCATCTCTTGTTTTCTTTACGTAGGAGTGAGGAATTTTATCAGAAAATGTTGGCCTTGAGGATAATGCTGTAAGGTAAACGAGACGAATATCGTATTTTTATCTTTTTGTAAATTAAGCGAATGTATATGTAGACATACAGGTATAGTAAATTGTACAAATATATTTATTTTTGCCTTTCATATTTCCTGCACATACTAAGGACTTGGCTACTTAACGTTGAATAAATTATGCACCATCGTATTATCGGGAATCACGCTGAAATATGAATTCAGTATGATTCTATTAACAAATGCATTGTGATATTTTTGCCCAGGAAAAGAATTACGAGTCTCTCTCATCAAGAATTAAACATATATCCATCCCTATATCCAAACACCATTCGTCTATAGATCTTTGATGTAATTGGGATTTTACAGAGGAACAAAGTTCAAAAGTAAAGCTAAGTTAACAAAGTTAACAAAGCTTACCTTTGACGTTTTTTAGAACTCCGTTCCTTTATTGCACTCGTTATCATAGTATGAATGAGAATGAAAAATGACTGCCGTATAGTGCGTGGAAGATGTTCACGAAGTTTCAGTTCTTTGTGCGCATTAGGTTTAAAGTCGGTGGAAATTGGGAATCAGCGCTTTGCAGATTTTATACAGAATTTTATATATCCGTGCCTTCTAGTAATCCTATCGATTACTTTCAGCTATAGAGAAACCATAGGAGTTCAGTTCATTTTCAACATAAAACTAGATGAAAGTTTTCCTTTTTTAAGCTTCGAGCGTAGTGAAAAATTAAAAGAAAGTAGGCTGATCTACATTTGAGTTTGTCCATTGGTATCTTAAGTCTTTACTCCAAAGAGAGATCTCCAAACCACAGAATGCATGCTGGAATTAGCATTCAAAAGGATTCCATGCAGCCCGTCAATACATAGGATTGAATGCGCAGATATTAGACCAGCTGTAACATTCCTGTTTTATTTTGTTCTAGAATTTTCTTGAATCTGCATCCTTAAACTATTTAGAAAAAGAAACTCCTTCAAATTTTCCTTCCTAAGTATTGTGTATAATATTTGTAAGGAAAGAAAAAATTGCTTTATCAGATATGGCCTGAATAGCATTTTTGACTAAAATATCCTTCACATATCGTTATTGAGCCATCCATTTGAATGATGGTTGACTCCTGCTCTAAAATATTGATTTAAAATAAGACATATCGTGGAACGATTTCAGGATTATATGGCGACCTTTCATATGTACCAAAACCATAGAATTAAAATTCTTCATATCGTCCCCTTTTTTAGTTTGATACTATTAAATGTGAGGAAAATACACTGCGTTACTTCATCAACATTTAAGCTTATTATAAATGTTTAAAATTTGGAGACTTTCAATAGCAATTATGGCAATTAATCATAAACAAAATAGGAGCAGCTCTGACGAAGTGTCGGGGGTATTAAAAAATCATTTTTACAAGAAAAACAGAAGATTTGCTCAAGTTGGAAAATTGTCGTAACTGAGAAAACTGGTAGAGCTGATCAAGTAAAAATGTAATTGAGACTTGAAAAAAATGAAACTTAAAACGGAACACTTAGAGAATAGCAGTGTACTCTTAAAGTTTCTCTCGAAGATTTTCTGTCAACAAAGCTAATTAAATTTCTGTGTGCTCCAATGAGTCTCGTAAACGCATAATATTCTTTCAGAAGTTATTATCATAGATAATCTTGTAAGCTGATTCTGGTAATTATCCGAATTGAGGCGTTCCCTTTCTTCTGAACCCTTATACAAAGTTAAACCTAGTTTTTCAATTATCAAGATTCAAGGGTGGCTAGCCGCTCTTGTTATCCGAATTCTCAATCACAAAAGTTCATGCTGGGTACGCGAGAGGCATACATTATAGAAATATTAATATTTGTGGAAACATAGCTTGGAGATATTTATCAGGGTCCTTTTTGTAGCATATCATCATTTAATCATTATACATTTTGTATATCATTACTTGATAAGTTAATTCTTACTAATAAAAGATTAGTTATGAATTTCCACAACATCTCGGCCGCTTCGATAGATTATAAGTTAATTCTTATTTGAACCCTCGATTCTTTTCTAAAAGCTTAAAAAACAAAATGAAATGATTTGAAAATTCAAATCGTGTATTTCAAATTATTACGAGGTAAAACATAAGCGCGGATGTAAAACGTCCTAAAATAGAGTTGAGATAATTTTTTAGTACTAAACTCAATAGTTAGAGTATATATTTCACACTGTACTGGTTATAGACATGGACTTACATTATCTTCGTTGTAAACAGTGGAGAAAAATTCCATGATATGTATACGACAAATGTTACCACATTCGGATCTGATTCAAGAATATAAACATTAATCTCAGCAATACTTAGCACTACAAAACAAACCTAATACTCGTACTACGTATGTAGCGTATGATCGTATACGCTACATATGATACTATACTAAATTGATTCGTCTAAAGTTATTTTTAAGGAATTTTTCGCTTGCCGTGCCAGCAAATAAATAATATTTCCAAGACATTTATTCAAATTTTCCTAACAAACTTCATTAGAAACACAGGTCTATGAATGTTCAGAATTTTAATCATTGAAGTTTTCATTTATGTAAAATAATCTTATCTCCGCCATATCTTGGCCATAAGAAATATGCACTTCAGATAATTATTGATAAATTAAAAATTCCTTTTTGCGGATGTTGCAGGGTTGTTCAAGGAAACGATCGATGGAGAATCGATTGGTCTCGTTCTTTTTTCCGCAAGTGCGTCTGTTTTTATCTCGAGAGAGCAAACGTTTCCTTAATCCGAAAAATTTTAATTTTCATTTGCAAAAATTGCTACGCGTATCCATATACCGAATTGGATTTTGCCGTCACGACCTCCTGGGAAAAACGCTTTTCTCTCTTCTGTCTTTTATACCCCTCCGTAACGCACTCGGGGAACTCATCTAATAAATTGGATTTCGACACTGCGAAATTTTCCACTGCCATTTGCAAAACGCGAGCTCCTCAATTTCGCAGGAGTATTCCCACATTCGATTGTTTTCGCTACGCCCGTTTTGGTGTTTTGCTGTTTCCATCTTATTTTCGGGGAAACGCCCGGTAATCAACGTCGCACTCTACGGTTAGAGCTCCACTGCATTCGTAAGGGGATTTTTGTCAGCAGACTATGAAGGGATCGTGATAGAATACTTTCGTCAAATTTTTTAATTGCTTTTTTCACGAACACTTTTATCTACCCCATGCAACAGTCATGCGTTTACCGTATATTAATGCAAGGCTCTACAATTTTTGTATTTTATTTAGATATTTTCGTTCGAGGTAGGTACCGGCCAATTATATTGCAAACATGATCTAATTCACTGTACATGCCCTTGGGTACTGTACTTATCCTTGGATACAAGAGGCAGTTTGACCAGGAATCCCCGCTATTGGGAACAAATACTTTTCACAGTATAATAGCTTCTCTATACAGCAAAAATCCCTTTACCTCTGTTTTCATAATTATTGTTATTGGAGAACACACAACCATTTCCTAGCCAGCAAAATCTGACTAGCCGCGACTCGAACCCGGGACACTGGGATTGGGAAGCCAGCGTATTAACCAATCCGTCACCGCATCCGTATTTTGAATACTTCTCGTAAACATTTGTGCTATTTTAAAATTTGATTTAAATGCATTGTCAATGAAAAAAATTTTCTTGAAAATCAAAGAAGCTAGTTGATGTCAGGGTTATTGGATATGACTTATACGTTACTACAATGGAGTGATGAATTCTCACCGTGTTATGTACCGAATACACTCTTATTTAAGTTAAAAATAAGACTTATGTGCACATAAACGTAAAAAAAACAGCTCTCATTCAATCCTTCTACACTCAAAGTTTCAGAATGAAGCTTACATTTGCCACTATCCACAGCTTCTCTCCGTGAGAAATAATAGATTTGCATTTTTAACGTAAGTCTCCTTTAATACTACCTTCCTTAAATATGCATCCACATCTGATTGATCCACATCCACATTGATACCCTGAAAGTCGAATATTGGCATGTGGCAGGCCTGTTAAATCTGATTTATCGGCTTATTACTTTCGAAAGTTACTGTCGCGTACTGTTCCTGAAAAACAATGCGTTTTAAAGAGATATGTCGACAATAGGATATGTTTCAATGATTTTTAAATACATGAAATTCGTAGTCCTTCTTTACATTCACTCGAAGTATGTGAGCATTTAACTGTGGGTCCTCATTCTTTGTGGTAGTAATGTTGAAAGAGCTTCGTCAACAAAGGTAATTTCGCACTCATGAGACCACGTCGGGAATCGAACGCAGGACCGCTTTAACCAAAGTCGAACGCGCAGCCCACTGGAATATCCGTCACCCATGTTTTAAATTATGTATGGATGTGTTTCTAAATATCTCCTAATAATTTTCATCCTACTCTTTTACCGTAGAAAACTATGAATCAAAGAAAAAAATCATACTATTAATATATATTAATACATAATTCCTAGATTTTTCATCAATTTAGATTACGCTTTCTTTAATTTACGAGGTGTTTGACGGCTGTTCCGTTAAAACTTTCCTATCTTACTTTTTAATCGGAAAGTGTTGTGCTTTATTTTTTTTCCTCTTAAAGGAGAACATGAAAGAATGTTTATAAACTATTCGAGAGAATTCCTAGAAGATTAACTGTTCGAAAAAGAAGCTTTTTTACCCCTGCATGTCTTCCAGCTCTTGTATTTCCAACTCCTCTCTTTGCCGTCTTCATTTTTCCGTTAACGCCAATATCTCCACGAGAGCTATTCCTCTGCATACGAAAAGCGTGTAGGAATTCAGAAAGCCGTTGGGAAACCTATCTTCCTGCATTCCCTCCCTGCCTTCCCGAAAGTCGACGTAGTGGTCGGAATTGCAGAAATTAATCGTTGTAAATACGACGGGTGCAGACTAATTATACGGACCGGGAGTTGGAGTGCAGGAAACAGGGTGTGGGGTGCAGGGAATATACGAATATTAGGAATGCCCGTTCCACTTCATTGAAAGAAAGGGTTTCCGGAAACGAGTTTACTGTCTTTCAGTTCTGCGAGAGTTTTGAGCGACTAATTAAAATCCGACGGCCACAGCTCTTATTTAACTCTCTCCCGCTATTTTAGTGGGTTTAAGCTGTGAATGCTTACAGAATATGTCAGAATGGCCTTAAAACGAGAAATTTTGTTATAGTAAAATTAATAAGTTTTGTATTGACGAGAAAAACCCTTGCACAAGAAAGGAAAAATACCTATCCGTGAAGTGGGAGAACTGGGTTCAAGTCCCAGTCTTGTCTCCGTGTATTACACCTGGGATTTCGGTGTGAAAAATGACGACAGTTTTTATTCCCTGGGATTCAGCCGCACGGCATTTCTGAGCTTCCGAATTTCCTTAGCAGAATACTAAAATTCATTTATTTTCATTTGAAAGACTAAAGACTACTTAGCTGCTGATCAAAGATAATGATTCCAAAATCGAGACTCAATTCTGTTTCCCCAGCAGTATTATCTTAGTTGTACTTCATTAATGCACTTTTCTTGAAAATTTTAACCCCGTAGACGGAATTGAAAAATGGCAAAAAACTTGTCCTCGAACCCAGGTCTCCCACTTCACGCGCAGGAATTCTAACAACTAAACAACCATGCCGAGTTATTAAGATACCGTTTCCAGAGTGGAAGAATGCTAATGCCCTAATGTAAACGGAATGCTTTGAGCGTGTTTCGGGCAGGTATTTGGAAGTTGATAGAGGAAGACCTGGGTTTGAGTCCTAGTGAATTCGCCCTTTTTCACTGCTTTTTAACCTGTTTAACCTTGTTCTGTCTTGAAAAATGAAATAAGTTTCCCTAATCCTAGCCTAAGTAATTTTGATAACGATCTCAATGACTTTAAATAAGTGTGAAGTATATTCGATTCGACGATTAAGTTAATCGAATGTTCAATCTAAGTTAACTAGAGGAAAGTTTTAAATAAATATATCACCTCAGAAATCCTTAAATTTTTACGTAGTCTGTAGTTCACGTATTTCAGAAGCAATTGGATCTGGTTCACATCAAATAACACCTCAGTTTACTTCTGCTGAACACGAGCCGTTCTTATGAGTCTCAAATTGGAAGGAAGTCCTTGAAGTTCTAAACGTAATCAGGTATATTAAACATTATATTCATCTTAATTCGTCAAATAATAGATAAAACCATTCACTGATACTTAACACCTATACCATCCAATTCTTCATCCAAGTTAAAAATATTTAGTTGCTTTAAATGTATCGACATTTTTCTCTTGAAAACGTGATTAAATTAATGCATTTTTATAAGTTTACAAAGCGGGAAATAACTACACTGTCGAGCTATTATTTTTTTGCACGCATTTCGGTTATTTTAACGATGGAATAAAAAATAAACGCAAAAGAGGTCCTCACATCGCACACTGACGACCTTCAAACCATTAGGCTTCCATCAACTTAATTAGCCTGAGTTAAAAAGAGATAGCTCTTTCTTTAACGAAGGACATTGAAACCTTCGAATACGATTTTAAACACACAAGCGGAACAAAATACTAATTTGTAATTTCCTTATTAAAATGAAACCTCTTTTGACTGATTTGAATGACGCTAGTTCTGAACACCAACAACGAAAATGCTTAAATTGACTTCATTGTAGGAACTTTAAGGCAAAAAATATTGTCTAATTTCTCAGTTTCCTTCAAATTTGGGATAAAATGCTAGATTGATAACGCCTAATTAACTGCAGAGGATTTCACACAGTTCTATTACTTTTAACACATCTGGGCCATCTGTGATGCTAACGGATGAGAAGGCACATTCAATTCAACATCCGATTGAATAATCACAGGAAATGAAAAACACGAGGAATTTCGCGTCATATTCGGAAAATGGGCAAGTGCATCATTAAGAGATCCGGAACAGCACACAAGGACGGTGGTACGGTAAATTAAGTCGATTATAACTTTGTCAATTAATAACTAGTAAGAAAAATGAGAGATCCGGAAACAACGGAATTGTTGCGGAGTAAATTGGAAAGAAAGAGGTAGCGAGGGAAGTACCGAGTAGGCGGAGAAAGACTTGGGTTCGGAAATTGGTTTCTAAAACTTGGATCCGTAAGGTCAAGAGAGGGAGGGTGAAAAGTGAATTATGCAGAGAGGCTGCGAGGGAGAGCATAAAACAGAGAGAGCTAGTGGAGATACATCGGAGCTACGAGTGGATAGGAAATGAGGTTAACGACGGAAGAATGAACGCTTAAATCGGTAAGAGAGGCGGTGAGTGGTGATAGGGGAAGCATTCCCAAGTACGTAGCATGCTAACTGGAAAGGTTTATGCAAAGTGGTGGTGAGTCATACGATTAGCCAAAGTAAGATGGAATTGAGAGCATTAGAGTTTATACAAAATTGAAGGAGAAACGCAGGTACCTTTTTGCAATACTACAAGCAGGGTCCGAATTAATGCACTTTGGCACTGTTGGTGATATAAACCAATTCATCCTAATCAGGTCGAAATGTTCTTTTTTAGGCTCGCAGGAATACTTTTATTCCCAGAATGAAAATAGAAATAATGGTCCCAGAATATTGAGACAAGTACCTGAAGAACTAAAATTAAATAAGAATTTTTCTGGTCATGCAATATGATTTTCAATAGAAAATTGGGGAAAATCAGGGAATGTACATGTATACGAAAATTTTCGTAACATTTCAAGGTAATAAGCAAAATGTCCCACTGACGACCGAGGCAATTATTTCTTCCGAGCTTAAAGATTGAAAAGCATCTTTCGTAAGAATATACGAAAGATTAAGGCCCATACATAATAAACGGTAAGGAGATGGTTTCTTTGAAGAGGAGGAATTCTTTCTGATTTCAGTTTTTGCATTTACGATAAACAGAACGTAGGTATAGACATACGATCATATGGGAATATTTCTTAATCAGCCTGATTTTCCAAGGGACAGTTATATTTTGGTTTATGACGATTAAGAAGGCAAGGAAACTTCAAGATATTTCTCAGAGCATGGAAAGGACAGAAAAAATTGGGTAATTGGGAGAATTTTCGCAAAATGAGCACAGTATATGTAAAAGAAGTATAGTGAGTACAGGTAGTGTGAGCTCATTTACTGCATGAAGTTCCATATAATTTTATGAAGTAATATTTGTAATTTCCATTTATATTTATTGCTACGGATACTATCATGTAATATTGAATATTTTTAAAAGATGAAGGATTATTTTTTATATTTATGTAGGAAAAGATGTATACAAAAACAGTTTTACAATTTTAGATAAGTTAAATTACGTTCTGCTATTTTCGGCGGTGTTCAACATTTTTAAAAATAAAGAAGAATTTACACCATACAAAAAGACATGAATAAAGCGTCTAAAAATTCAAAACATATTTTCCGATAGCTAAGAATATGGAAAAAATACTTTCCAATATTTTCGTGGTTTAATTTTAACACCAAAATTATGAAAAAAATTAACCGAACGTGGAAATCGACATTTTTACGGGAGAAAATAATTATTCTCTTCATAAAATTATATCCCCTATTATACATAATTAAATTACCACAGGGACGTGCAAAGGATAAGTATCAAGAGAGAAATACTCGGGTTTACTCTACTTAATCTAGCTTATTACCATTACTCCTTATACCATTATAAAAAAAATACTTCGCGCCCAACCCCTCTTCATCGTGTCCCCACACCGTGAATCCGGCTAACATTACAGGAAATTATTTATAATTAAGGGAATATCCGGTTAAGTGTTAGGCGTCGAAACCCAGTGGCAGAGGTGTTTAGAAACTCAATGGGATGCACCGGCGGGGCAAGTCCTCCTCCCGGAGGTTCTTTCGCCTGCTCAACCACCCATTTCGGGTCCGGAGATGCTCCCCGGGGAAAGAGAGTTTCGAAAACGCTTCAGAGTGTGGGCGGATGGGAAGAGAGACGTCGAATTTCGGTCCCAATTGTGCTATACTGCCTAACCTTTCGGGTCCCCTCCACCTTACCTCCCTTTTTCTTCCATTCCTGCGTATTCGCCCAACTATTTGGAACCTCATTTCATTCTGTTCACGGGAGGGAGTGGACGTGTGAGGGAAGGGATGGAGTGTGGAGAGAGTGAGGTAGCGACATCCTGTTTCCGACATGTAAATTGAAAATTTCGCGATGTTAGTGATTTTCAGCCTCGGTTCCTCCCAAAAGAAAGAAAGACTCTCGTCATTTTGTCGCGTTTGCTTTTTGCGGTCGCCATTTTGTCCGCCGTCCTGTTCGTTAATCCGCCATTTTTTCCAGGTGATTTTCCTTCCGAGGGTTGATTTTACTTTCTCTCTCCGGTTTCCCAGATCTCTCAATCAATTCAAGCCGATAGTATCTGTATTGATATTTTAGATTTAACCGCTTGTTGTTTTCAGATATAGTGTTACGACTCTCTTTCAGGATTCAGATACTCCATAAGCATTTTTTTCATCAATTATAGATAGGGATAGAAAGTCAATTTCCCAATTTGCAGTTAGATATAGCAGGTTATAACTCAAAGGCTACAGTAGACCAACGGAGTTTTAATACAAGTCCGGCATTTTAAATACTTGAATTTTCTCGAATTCTGTAGTAAATTAAATGAAAGGATGGAATTGGTAATTATAATGGGAATAATTTAGAAGTTGAAATATAGTTGATATCTACTCAAAAGAAATATGTCCGTTAGTTTTAAATTATTTTGAAATGGATTTATTATTATTTTATCTCTATGCATTTTTCAAACAGTAAAAGACGTAGCTCAATTGGGATTCGACGGATTCGTTTTTAAAATTATCATCTTAACATAAGTATACCCTATTCTTCGTACTTATATCCAATTTTAAGTCATAAATGGAAAACAGTGATGCATTTATCATTCTGAGCCGCCATTTAATGGGCACGTATTTTATTCTCAATCGAAATAAAACTGTAGACCTTTTGGCTGTCTAACCAACAACGAAAAATTTAATTTTATTATCAAAAGGTCAATTTTCGATAAAATTATAGGATTTCCAAAAAATTAATCCCGCTTTAAAATGAAAGCGGCAATAGATAGTAAAGAATTCTGAAAATATTTTTGAGCAGTAAAAAGATTCGTCTAAAACTATATAATGCCCCATAACTGATATTGTTAGTCCCACTGTTTAAAAAATAACTTCTCTGTAATTCACATAAAAGATTAGACAGACATTAGAATGACTATTTCACACAGTAAATGACAATTGATTTATTTTCTGTGATGCTAAATACACTTCTGAACGTAACACTTTTGCACCCTAGCGATCATCAAGGAACTCCCAGAGGAATCTACGTTGTTGATGATGGTGTTTTCGCGCTGGATTTTTCACCCATTCAGCTAATGTGAATGAGGATGACGTCGCTGTTGAAATGGCTATTTAGGAGATTCGGCGCAGGCATCGATCTCTTGGAAGTGTATTGATAGGCTCTCGGCAAGGATTTAGCATCCCGCAGACCTGTAAGTGTGCTTGTACTGAAGGATGCATCGAGTTCTCCGAGACCGAGTGTGTGTGGATGTGGGAGTGGATGTGTGTGCGGAGGCTGACTCGTGAGTTACGTTCCTTTAAACTAAAGCGAATAGCTGGCCCATATCCATGTGCTAGCCATTCCTGTCAGAATAGAACGTATTTTCCAAACGCAGGTAAGGTACATCAAATTCAATTGATCCAAGACATGTTAAAGTCACATTGCCGCTCAAATATCCTAAACAAATTTTAATCTAACCCAATATTTTAATAGTAATCTAAGAGAGTTACAAATTTACCCAGGAAATCGATCCATGGGTAAGTACTAAAAAATTAAATATCGTGTGTTAGATAGTATAGTAAGATTACCAAATTTACTTTTCTAAATTCACAATTAATTTACAATCGCTTATATTTCGTTCATTAAGCTTAATTGCCAAATTAAAGTTTCCTTTCTTTTCTCTCATGTAAATCTGCGCTTTTAGTTTGATAAGATAAAAATCCACTTTTGATATCAATGTTTCACTTTTATACGTTCACTAACCGAAGTTCCTCTAGAATCTCAATGGAAGAAATAGAAATAGAATTGAATATAGTACTCCTACCGGGTAGATACTCAGATGTAGATTTACTCAACGAAAAGAATATTTATAAATTTCATCACTTTGAAATTCTGTTGGCAAAAATGAGCTGATAAATCTTCTTAATAGTTGTATGTAAGTCCCTGTGATTCGACAATGCAAATTCTAATATCTCATAAAATCTCATCTTTTTTACATATTCCATCCTTCATTCTCACCATGTATTTTATATGGGCCTCATTTCCTGATATAATCTAACAGGATAATGCATGACTCCGGGTTTAACATTGGAATTAGGCAATGGAATTAAAAAAAAATGGAATTATTTATAACAGCAAAACCTTGGAATAGTTTCCTTTTTTATCAGAATTTTCGCAATTTCGAATCAAAATTCTACGGCCAAGATTGTAAGAATTTTCATTTAATTTTCCTCCTTTTAGTGTTTGTCTAGATTTTGTTCAGCTATTCTTTCTAATTTAATTTTGCAATTCAAATAAACCCTGCAGGCGATATAAGTGAGAGTTAGATGCATTTCTTATGAAAACTGATTTACACATTTAGAGTCGAATCTGGGACAGTTAGGTGGATAAAGAGTAGCTTATGATCTGTCCACAGAAAAAAATTAACATTTGAAATGTTTAAAAGATGTGCGACACCTGGTTATTGAGTTTTGGGCAAACATACATACCAACAAACATACATGCAAAACTTCACATCTACAAAAATTCTACTTTAGTAGATATAAGATTTGACTTTATGTTTCTTTATACCATACTTTTTATATCTAAACTCTAATGCGAAATCAAAATAACGTCGTGAATTGATATGCAGTCCCCTTTCATGACATGATTTGAACGAAAGAGATTGATTTAAAACTTTTAAGTGAAGGGCAAAATGAGACAAAGCAATCGATATAAAGAAATAGAATCACCAGAGGACTTCAAATGCGACCCTGAATACTATTATAAGATAATAAAAAACTTCAGAACAAGGCGCGCAAGCTACATAAAACGAGGTTACTTGGCAAAGGATATAATTTTTAGCATAAAAATTATCTGGAAAATCCTAAATGATGAGAAAAAGAGAGCTCAAAAACACTTCTTTAAAAAACGTCCTCTCCGGTAAAAATAACAACTATTTGTATAGCTATATGCGAAAGAGACATTCAAAAATTAATAGGTAATAACGGGGAGGGATATTTTAACGATGCCGAAGTAGCTCAGGAATTCGTGAAACATTTTACAAATAATTATGCAGCTAAGGAAACGGCGAACATAGTGGATCTAAGTCTACCACAGGAAGAAGGGAAGCAATACCCGCGGTTCAATATAGGCTTTAATGATATACTTAAAAGAATCAATTTACTTAACAATAAAAAACAGTCGGACCAGACAAAATACAAGGAGAAACCTTAAAAATTGGTGGAGGTGTAATAGTATATTATCTACACAGAATATTTACGATTGCGTTAAACAACGGTAAAATTCCATAGAACTGGAAATCCGCTACAGTTATACCAATTAATAAGGGAGGAATAAAAAAATAAGCTGATAACTGCAGACCAATAAGTCTTACGAGCGTTGTATGTAAACTTTTAGAAAAAATGGTAGCTGATTACGTAATAACAGCTTGGGACAATGAGAACTTTCCGATTGTCAGCACGGATTTAGGAAGGGATACTCCTGCAAATCACAACTGTTATGCTATAATCGAGACCTGGTGGAAGCTCACGATGTATCAGAGTAAGTGTATGCAGTATTAATTGACTTATCTAAAGCATTTGATGATATAGGTCATAATATCCTACTAGTAAAAAATTTTGCGCATAAATATTGATCCAAGGATAGTTAAATGGATACATTCATTCCTTTAAGACAGAACAATAAAGGTGAGGATCGGTGAACAATAATCGCAAGCTGCTAATATAATTTCATGCGTTCCTCAAAGAAGTGTGCTAAGGCGCTTACTATTTTTAATTAATATCAATGACATGCCAAAAATTCTTAAATCGAACGTTCTTTTGTTTGCTGACGATTGTATTATTTATCGAACAATAAGAAATCTTGGAGATTGTACGGCATTACAAGAGGGTCTAACAGAATTAAACGTGTGGCTTTTTAAAAATAAATTAAGATGTAATGCTAACAAAATCAAACTAATAAGCTTCAACCGAAATAAATGCAAATTCAATTATATCAGCAGACTCAAACGTGTCAACAGATAAGAACGTTCGATTTCTAGGGATCACTTTCAATAATAATTTAAAATAGGCAACTCTTATCGAGACCATAACCTGTAAAGCGAACAGAACCCTTAACTTCGTAATCAGAAACCTTAGTAAATGCAGTAGGGAAGTTGAAGAAAAGGCATATTTAACGCTTGTTAGGCCTATGCTTCAGTATAGTGATAGCTTCTGGGATCCTCACCAAAATGGACCTACGGACAAATTAGAAAATGTGCAGAGGAGAGCAGCAAGGTTCGTCTTGGGCAGTTATGAGAAGACGGATAGCGTCACTACAATGAAGAACTTGGTTGGGAAAAATTAGAATCGAGATGTTAAACAAAATGGTTAGGGAATATATATATANAAATTTGTAGATTGTGAATATTGTAACAGCGTTGTAACTTTTATATTTTGTAATTTTTATATTTTATTTTTGTATTGTATGACGTACTACCTTCGGGAAGATTTGAGGGGTTTCTCTCCCGACTAGGGAAGTACCTTATTTTCCATTTCCGCCCAAACAATGACTACCGCCTGGTGCATATTAGTAGTTTGAAGAACTGACAAAAATGAACATCTCTTCTTGAGTACCTTCAAATTCATATCTTAGGTTACCAAATTGTAGTAAACTTGAGAATTAATCTTAAAAATTACTGATCCATCACTGAGAATTAAACTACTTAACACCGAAATAAAATTGGTTGTAGATAGGTTTTCCTTAGAAACTCTAAGAAAAATATTTCAGTCCTGATTAGCTTAAGGAATGAAAATTGAATGCAAGGCAAGATGAAATAAGATAAGGAAAATCGAAAAAAGTTCTAAATGATTATCGGAAATAGTGAAGAAAACCTAGTCCACGTCAGCAACGCAAGCGTGACTACGATTCAGACTTTGCTATCTATTATTTAATTACTTAATTCATAAAAACCCCACATTCTTCTACTTTTCCAAATACTCTATAGAAATCTCAAGGAAGAATAGACTTGAAGAAAAGTCTGACGGGACCGGGAATCGAACCCGGGTCTCCCAATTGCCGGTCGGGTGCTCCGTCCGTTGAGCTATCCCGGCAGAACATTTCTCCAACCCATTCGGGAGACTTTGTGGGCAAAGACTTTGCAAATTCTTCCACATAGTGGCATCGATCGCTGTCACGGCTTCATAGAAGCACCGGCCACATAAAGTGGCGGAAAGGATACCCTCTTCGGGTTGGAAACACATTGGAAACGGACAGAGCACCCGACCGGCAATTGGGAGACCCGGGTTCGATTCCCGGTCCCGTCAGACTTTTTTCAAGTCCATTCTTCCTTGGGATTATTCCTGGGTGAACACCATCTTGCGCAAAGTCACCCTTATCCGTTTTCCTGTGTACTTTATAGAAAAAAACTATTCGAGATTTGCTCGTCGTTTTTACATTCTACGCGGTAGTTATCTATCTAATATACTATACAATTAAGTCCTTTTGCTAAAAAAATATAGCTTGAAAAATCTATTGAAATGCTTTACTGACGTTGATCTCCTAATGCCTGAGTTTATTTCAACTCTGATTTCGTAACTCCAGAGCTGATAAAGAGATACATTTTATTCGCAATCTTTAGTAATAAGAAATTCAATGAACTTTACATTTGGTATTTGCTTTTTAGAGAAGTCCCAAAAGCGGTGCAGTTTCTGTGTTATCACCGAGGCGTTTAAAGTGAGAAAGATTTGAAATATAATGAAAAAGAAAGGAAAACCTGACATTCACGAACCAGTAAATCTTTTTAAAGTGCCGTCAATGGGACGGGTGCCACCGTTTCAAAACCTGTTTTGACTTTCGGAGCAAGCATCGCAAATTACGGAAATAACCATGACATCTTTATGAAGAGGAGTAGAAATGAAACATGACAAGATTAACAGAATGTGATAGGAACATCGTCGCGCTTTTAGCAACAATAGAATGTCAGAATCGAGTTAAACTGAGTTATCGATTGAGGCTCGATAAAATAGATCGGATCAACAAGCTAATCTCAAGGGCGCGTTTGAACATAGGGGCGTCATGAACTCGACCGACCAATTGGATCCCAAACTGTCTTTTAATTACCCCTCTTCTGATTAACGGGGGGCAGATCTCCGCTAATTGTCGTGAGGCTTGGGATGGAGACGAGAGAGGAAATTCTAGTGGTTTTGAAAGGAAAGTTTTGAAGAAAGAGAATATTGGATGAGGGGATATAATGACCGGACTTTTGTGGAAAAAAACCCGGTCCGGGCGAAAGGGAATTTTCCAGATCTAATATCGAGTGAGAGATAAGCCCATTAAAATGGCGGAGGAAGAGATAGCCGTTATTGAGGCGGTGTTCTTGCTTCCTGAGAGTGAAGGAGAGTTGGCTCGACCTCCGTATCACCACCGCAGGCGTCTTAATCTGGAAAAGGATTTCGGAGGGAAATCCTATCCCTTTTCTCTCTTCGCCATTGACCCCTGTGAATTTCTTCTTAGCCCTTCGAGAGAGGGAATTTCTTTCCTCTGTCCTTTCCTCATCTTACCTTCCTTCTTGCATCCTTCGGCTATATCATATCCTCCGTTGCTTTCAATTCAAATCATTTTATTGAAGTGGTGAAATGAGCAGTACTTGGAAATGGAACATTTGGAGAGATTTTGAAATTTTTTAGAAAGTTCAGAAAGAAGAATTCCCTTTCATGTATTATAAATATTTATACCATACAAGCAGAAATTCACTTTACTACCTTTGAATTACTTGTTTTAATACTAATAATATCTAAATGCTGAAATAATTCGCATTTGCTGTTACGTATATTCATTGGCAGGAATGAAACCTACCAGTTTCATTCAATGTCACAGGAAAGTTGACTTAATAGAATGAAAGTTCTGTAATGTAGTATATCCAAATAAAACATCTCTTAAATCATAAGCTTTCATTCAAAGTTTCTATTAAATTTGCAGTTAAGTTAACAACTTGTTTTATTGATAAATTGGGATGCTCATACATTTTCTTTCCATTCTCATTTTTGCGTGATTATTTAACTATTCAAATGATTATGGATAGGTTAATAAGCCGACTACTCGATTCTGAAAAAAATCGATTTCATCATAACCCCTACGTGTGATCAAACTACTCTCACGAAATATATTTGTCATCAGACATGTTTTAGAAATTCAAAGGGGATATGATGGACTTTATTTCTAGGAAAGGCTAGATTTATTAGCGAAATTTTACTTTACTAAGCTGAGCTATCTGCGCTATCACTAACACAAAACAATTTTAGTTAATCACAGTCTACCACTATTCCAGGTAAAAGAGAATATTCAATTTAACCAGCGCCTGAAAATAAAAAAAAAAATTCTCTTCTTACATTTATTATTTCATGGCGTTCTATATGAATTTAAACTGGTTTAAGAAAATAGCTTTTGCTATGGGCTATTAATTTAACCTTTTCGCCATTTCCTTCAAGAAAGTAAAGCTAAAATTATAATGTACAATTTTCTATGGTTAATTACTTCTTGATAATGACATTTTTCTACTTTATATATTCGCGCTTCTTTGTGGGCAATTGCAAACCGTAAAATGTTCCAATGAAAAGGGTATTTCCTCACATTTTTAATATTTTTCGAATAGTTTCGTACCTGTTATCAGGAAGAAAAATTTAACCTAATTTTATATTTGTGGGTAGAAGATAAAATATTTATTGTGTCCTTACCATCATCAATGTGCTGAAAAAATAACGTTGGTTTCACCTCTAAAAGTACTGCAACTATTGAAGGTCTTGATGACAATTTGGCGCAGAAACAATTTGCATATTTTTTCGGAAATTTAAAAAAATTCAGAATAACTATAGACTGTTTGATGAGTTGCAATTTTCTCCGCAAAAACATCAACTGGATGTAGGCTATTGCGAAATTACGACCACTATGGTTAATTATATGCCCTTGATGAATCAAAATTTTGAATTTTGAATAATAATTGCTATAAAAGGCTTTTGCGTCTCAGTGCGAATGTATTTAATTTCCTGTTATAGAGAGTTTGTAGAGGTTATCGAATTCCAATTTATTGCTCCATTCTCTTCCATCAAATAAAATGTATATTTTATATTGGAAGGGTTCGGTAACAATTTCAATACGCGCATCAACAAAGCACACATTAAAGATTATCCCTGCTATTATTTCATGATAGCATAAATTTTATCTCATCACAATGCTTTCATATAGTCGCTATACCTTTATCTCATTTTCGATTTCATTATTCGTTACATATCAAAATCATCTTTCCTTCTATACTACTTATTATTTCTCCACATCACTGATTCTTAAACCCAGTGGTTGAAAATTTCTTTCTACTGTTTTTCCTGTCAAATTCCCTCCATGCAGTTACTTTGCTTGCCCCATTTCCCTTCGTTCCTAGCCTTGAATTCCCCTCTTTGCTTTCTATCACTGCCAAAATATCTCGTCCACTCCCATCCCACCAAGCCTTGGCTTCGCCTCTCCATCTCTACCTCATTTGTAAAAAGACACAACCTTCGACCTCAACCAAAATAGAGAGCGTTATCTATTTCCTTCTCTTTCCATTCTCTTTCCCGTTTCTCTTTAGCGCGTTCACGAATCGCCCATCGCTCAGCCATCTCGCCATCCCTTCAAATGAGCCAAGATTAGAGTGGGAGGGGAATTGAACTGAGAGAGCATCCCAATACCCTAATTCCTCATTCCAAAACATTCACAGTTTACACGGTCAGGCGAACCATCGTTCTATACTCTTAGAATCCTCTAGGGATTTGGTTTCTACAATCGATTTACTTCTTGATGCTACCCAATTGATTCACCTGTGTACATTGAAATCATTGGAAGGAGCGGAATTGACCGGAATTGAAATTCCGTCTTTGAGCGGAGTTCTTTTATATCGGTGGCCGCTTTTTCTATTTGTTTCATGAATATTTAGGAAAGGTTTTCTGCCAATCGTCTGCCGTTCCATCCATTGTGCTCCGTCCCATTCTGTGGTGAGACCTTTCATTGGACTAGGTTTTTATTTACGTTGAGATGGAGACCAAATTACGACCTGTCAAAGTTCACGCTGAGTTTTCAATAGGGAATGCGGTTGGGGAGGGTGAAATTAAATGAAATCGTCGTCTACATTCATAGCTAAGCATGAAAAAATATATACCCTGCTAAACATGAAAAAAATATATATATAACTCATCCGACGTACTCTATACAGTTTACAACAATGAGACATGTACTTTGTATGAAAAATGTGAACGATTATAATAAATGTCTCTGATAAAAGTAAGACCATAATATCTCCGTTATTTTCATAAAGAACTCATAACTCGAAAGAGGAAGGGAGAATGTTTCTCTGTTTAAGAATGATTGTTTATTTACCCAATCTGTATTATTTCGTGAACTTTTGACCAAGTATGCTGTCTCAGGCGTTAGTTAATGGAAATCTTTCATGACATAAGGACACAACATTCAGTGCACCTCTTGGTGAATCACTGCATCAGGTGATGCCGCATGGAGATAAAATTGCTTGTACATTAAAGTTATTTACCGTAGAAATTTATTTTATTACATAGAAAGGTTTTATTACACGTGAACATCAAACAGCAATAATTTATGATGAGAATAATCAATTTCGTACACTTGTCGCTGATTCTTTACACTTGTGTTTCTGAATGTATAGTTTTAACATTTTCTCAAACCACAATAGTGAAAGTCACACCCTAAACCATTGGTTTTTAGTATAACCTCTAGCAAATGCGAATGGCTGTTTAACTGCGGTTTAAAATGGCACTCTATGAAGTCTCAAAACACCTGGAGTTTAGATTTCTTTCTCGTTTACTTTTAATGATCAAAGCAAGACATTTTTAGGAGAGAAGGAATTCAAAAGATTTACTAAATTCCCCTCAGAGCAGGATTTAAATCCATATTTTATGGAAGAGAATTACGGTTGGTGTATTACAATACTATAAAAGAAAAATTACTTTCTAGGCCACCAAAACTATTCGTATTTTATTCAATATATTTGCAGTTAGCTTTATCTTTCCATCTCATTTCATATTATTTCCTTGTGTACTGTTTAAAGAATGCGAAAGAATGACGAATGAGTGACGAATTCGTACAAAATTCGATTTAATATCGAATACGAATTCGAACGAATTTGATTCGGAGTTCGATTTAAATTATTAAAGAAAATGCGAAAGAAGACACGAAAACCTTTTTTATCCTCAAAAAATTTCAGTTGTTTGGAAAACGGTTTATTATGAATTTGCTTACGTTTATGTTTTCTAATATAAGAAGTTTACATCACCGTAATCCCAAAAAAGAGGCATATCTTATTATTAATAGAATTGTATTTCCTCTGCGCATGAAAATCTAATTTTTTGTTGTAACCCTAACTTAATGCGGAAAATGATTATCAAAAATCAGAAATCATTTCGCCACCCGATTCCTTTTTATCACCGCTAAAAGTGAAGGAATTTATCTTTTGCTTCTATTTACATTTTCTCCTCTCCGCCTAACCAATCAACCCTTCGCTTGGCGGTTTCGAAGAATGCCCTCCTACTTCCCCTATAGCATTCTCTTTGCTACTAACAGTGGCTTTTCCGTGTCCGGGGAAATTCTCCATCGGGTGGACCAAACCGGAAAGGAAATTTAATGAAAAAGCGGTTTGAGACCGACCAATCTCACGAACTTGCCCTTTTAGCCCTTCTCTCTCGTCCTTCCACGCCTCCCCCCTTTTCCCTTATCGCCTATCTGTCTCCCCCACCCCCTACAGCCCGATCCCCTACTTTCACCCGTTCTATATCCCTGTTTTGGCCTAAACGAGTTCGCTGTGTTCCTTTGAATGGCTCCGGTTGAAGTGCAGCGCGATGGAGGGAAAACTCGGGCATGCTAAAAGTTCAATGGAAGGAAGGGTGGCCGAAGCGATTGCAGTAATGGCGGCTTAAAGAGATAAACGGGACATTGTAAGTTTGGTGAATACATTTATTACAATCGCGGATCAATGATTATCTCACCGAATTCCACTGGGAAATGTACGCATCAGTTTTTGCACCAGTCATTTTAATAAGGTGAGTACATACTATCAGGTTTACATTGAAAACCCTCCTCCTTTATGAATGCAGCTAAAATTTAATACATGTATCACAAAATGCAAGTAGAGCAAAATTAACTTGCATCTGATAGTAATTAGAGAATTAAAAATAAAGAACTTTCCTGAAAAGCTCATGTAAATTTAAAAATTCCCATTCGTCGGCGTAAGAATTACAGCGATATACATTTATCAGTTTAATTAATGAAAAAATGAAATTCAGTCGAGGCTTGCGGATGTTTACATATATCTATAAGTCTCCATTTATATCAATTTAATACAAATCTTACGTATATACCAAAATTTACTCACACTATATTATTTATTGTTTGTTTTTGAAATTAAAAAATAAGCAAACAATAACAAACGGAACAGTAATAAATTGGATTTCTCTTTCGCTAACTTTTTCACCTTACAACCTTGTGTTCTGGCCAAAGAGGTATGTACGCTTAGCATAAAAAATCGGTTATAACTTTTACAGAATTATTAATCAAATGAAAATAGTAAGTGAACTTTGTAGACCATGCGTTGGAAAATTCATAAAAAACCAAAAAACAAAATTTTAATTTGTTTTAGTTAACACATCACTTTAAACATCTCCTAAGAATCGTAAAATTTGTAAATACCGTCAACTTCATGTTTCTCGACGGTCTTACTATGCTAATTAAATATATTAACCTCTGCTTTAATAATAAATAGAATAAAACTCTCCCTTGAACATATACAATAACATTTACACGAATTTGCTGGTTTTCTTAAAGAGAATTATATACAAAGGCTAATGAAAATGAAAGAAAAGAAAGTTGGAAAACGGCTGTTAACGAAATAGAGTTTAAGAAAACTAGAAATCGGTGATCCGGAGCTTACTGTATGTCTCCAAACGCGAGTTCCGCCTGCCGACAAACGGCTTACTGAGTGTTTTTAAACCTCTAAAACAAGGATTAATGTAAGTCTTACTCAAATGCCTTCTAAATAACTAGCAAATTGAAGATGTACCTTAGGAATCGCAAAGCATTACGATTTCAGAATAATGTTATGGAATATTTTTCTGCTATTGTTGTACTCAAGAAAGTTTGATTTGTATACAAAAAGAGGTGCTACCTAACTCTTAAATAGTTGGATATTTTATACCAGATTATCCTTTGCGTAGTTCTTACCAATATACTCCGCAAAAATAAAGTCGATTTTTTATCCTAATCCCAGATTTCAAAACTTGAGCATTTTTTACCCAAACACAGATAACACTAAATTTCTTCGAACAAACATGTTTAACTTCGGACATTTTTATTCTTCTTTGTTAACGGAAGAATAAGCATTTCAGTGTAAATTTTAGGTCCATCTCCAGTGGGTGTAGACTCATCTATCGTATAAATCTTCTCGAGTTGCTGGTTTCAGCATTCCCAACTCCTAGGTGTAACAGCTATGAAATCTTAAAATGCTTTGTCCGAGCGTTTAGCGCATCGGCCGACTATAAATCTATCTGGCTTTAACGCTCGCATTTTATTGTTTCCGGAGGCAAACCGGGGGATTCGTAAGCTGTGCCTCCTAATGCCCACTCTGTCCTGCTCCCCTTTCGCAGCACAACTAACGAGGTCTCATGTTTGGAATACCTGTCCTATGTACACACCTGAATGTAATGACTGCCGTACCTTGACGACGCGAAGTAAATACATGCCGCTAGATTGCTGGCCACATAGGCAGCCATGGCTCTGATACTCGAGAATTAGGTCCGCTCTACACTCTAGCCCGTGCAATAAAACCCATTAAGTGTGGGGGCATTTCATTTGTCATCCCCTGGCATTTCAATCATGGCCTTCCTCCGCGAATGCAAATTTCTCTACCGCAAAAATTCGGTCGCAAATGAGCTGCGATGACGCGACAAAGTTTGGACTGCAACCGGAATGTGCGGTTAGCGACACTTCTTACTTTGGGAAAGCCAATAGACATTGCATCCGGATTGGTTTATGACGACGTGCTTACGGAGAATGAAATATGATAATTAACATCCTTTTTTGCTTGACTGCCACACTAACTTTCCATTGCCAATTTTACTAGCATAAACTGCTTTTTTAGAACTCAAGACTCGACTCTACTGTTATTAAAGAAGATTGCCATAATTATTTCCGCAAGTAAGTACCGATACGTTTTATTCCTGATCTGCCGAAAAAAATCTGAAGGTACTGCTTCAGTACCTTCAGATACACAGTAGTAGTAGTAGTATTGCTAAAAACTAAGACATTTCGCACACATAGGCCCCAAACCGGTAATTGAACACGGGACCGCTTCCACCAAAGTCAAAATTGCAGCCCACTTGGCTCTCCGGGAGAATTACATATAGTACCATATTATGAAAAGTTTGCACTGTAACTCGTATACTTCCCTCGTACCCCCAAGGAACATATTACTTTAAAACCCCTCTATAAAGATATCGATGATAGTTATAGATGCTATACACCATGGGAATAATTACTATCAATCTAATAATACATTATTATCCATAAATAATTCTATCATTAAACCAATATTAAGTTNATTTTTTATTAACCATATATTTTCCAAGAAAATATCAAAACCGACAGAGCTCATAACAAAAGCATTATAATAATCCAAAAGATATGAAGTGATACCTTATTCCTTCATGACCGCTAGATAATATTTCTTTGTGATTGTTAGATGTAACAGCAAGGAGCTTAATAATTGTGTTAAAAGTTCGATTTGTAGTTTTTGTAATTAATCGGCTGAATTTTATTCAAAACTTATTTCATTTCTTCCTGAGGCCATAGCTGCATTTATAAGGCCTCAAAGGCTTAGTTTAATGAAAATGAATACGGTAAAACCAATTTCAAATACGAACGAGCTACATAAGAAATATGCCCTGGAATATTTCGCATTAAATAATCACAAATATCCCGAAATTCGATATCAAGTCATCTTATATTGTTATATAGTTACTTTTTCATAAATTCTCATTTTATTAAATAAAAAATGATGAATTATTTTGAACATTATCACAATTATACATTATATTTAAGTGAAAGGAAGAGTCCTTTTTTTCCTTTGCATATTCAACAAATTTTTGAATGAATATGCTGCGTATTCATAGCATTCTGAAGCTAGAGGGAAACCAAATCAGTCTACTAAAGAAGTAAAGAAACTCTTCAATACTTTGTAATATATAATATAGTATGCGTCCCTTCTGTGATATCGTCTTCTATAAAGTGACGTCCAAAAATACTGGTTTTATCCAAGTCTTCTAACTCTACTCCTCATCTTGCTTAGTAAGCCTCACTCCCTCTACAACGTTATTGCTTCAAAATGGACTGAATGCTTTACAGACTTGGCAGAAAAATCTCTCTCTTCCACAAAGCAGTTAATTCTCTTTGGATTCGTGTCCATTTTCAAGCATCTTCTTTCCCTTTTCCTAGCCACTCTATTTTACTGCGTTTTAATCTTGAGATCGGGGAACTTCCCAAGCAGTCTTCACTACCCAGTATCCTTTTCATCTTTAGATACCCGCATATTCCTCGTTTTCCCTAAACGACGTCCTAAGTCCACCCGTCTTTCCACACCCTCTAGCACCCTTCCTTCTCTACGCATCAAACCCTGCAAAAAGCACTCTGAAAAACTTCCCTCACCCTTTCACGCTGTCAGGGGCAACCGTCATCCGCCTCCAACTCAGTCGCTCTCACGCGACTCGCTACTAAAGGAGGAGGGAGGAAAAAAACAAAAGAGCAAATAAAGGCGGCGATAGACAAAAGCAACACTCTCCAGGTGGCGCCGTGGAGTCTGCAATCTTTTCAAAATAGCTACTTTCCATTTAAACCTTATTTTTCATCCTCTAATTGAAAAATTGTCCCTTGCGAGCGTGTATTCCTTTTCCTTTCGGAGAAGGAATTATTGTTGCCTCTCGTTCCGAATTAAATCGCTGTCTGATCTTCATGTACGACTGTGAGTACCTCCCAGAAAAAGCGAGTCATAAAAACTACAGATTTTACATATTCACATATGAAAAAAATACCTCTCGCTAAATCATTAAATGCGGATTTCTTGCATTTTCCTATTAACCGAAAAAAAGAAATGAGCATAAAATAAATATAAATGTCTATAGTTCAGGATAACATTGTCGTAGTTGCAATAGAAGACTTCTACAACGGAAAATGTAATTTGATGGAGCAATATCAAGAAAAGCTACCGAAAATTTATGAATAATATGATACGACAAAACAAAATAGTTCGCGACTGTAGAAGAGCGTACAATTTGTCCCACTGAATAATGACAGAAGTCAGTAACTACTTGAGTTAGGAATAAAATACTCATGACACATCCAGAGAAGCATTTGTGAAACATATACCCGCACTGGAGCAAAAATGTTGTTTTGTCAGTCGTAACTTCGATTTGTACGCTTCCGAGGCAAAAAGTTAGTAGCCGTAACAAATCATGTGGAAACCGTTTACTAAAATATAAGTTAGAAACAATTTTGTGAGTCCATAAATCAGTTTTTAGGGAAAGAGGCATAAATGACAGCCTTATCTGCCTTCGAAACCAGCGATACGACATTCCGAGATTTATTTAAAAACTGAAGGTCCTTTAGGAGGAATTTCTGTGTCACTATGAGAGGACTTCAAAAACGAATCGCACGTAGTATAAGACTGTGAAGGGAAATGACAGAAAAAGCAGAAGAGATAAACGGCCTATATTTCTGTTGGGACCGTGCAAGTGGAGGATCTTTTACATTTGCGAAAGTGGCCATTTAGAGGCGTTAATTCCAGTAAATGTCGCTACACTACATAATTCATATCGTAAGCGTACATGATGATGGCTGAATTTTGAAAAGGTAAAATAGATCGACATGTTTCTTCAGTGCTTTACGGGAGCTTAGGACGTCATTAATAGAAAAGTAGCAAACGTCGATGATAGGTGGACATTCGAATACGATAACTTGTACAATCAATGAGAAAACATACATTATAATATAAACGAATTAGATAGAGAGAAATCGTATTCTAATAATAATGTTAAAAGGTAACTCTACCACGTCTGGTGTAACGTAACTTTTGCAATATTTATTTCTTTTCGAATAGAAAGGGAAATTGTACCTAAAACCAAGATATAAATATTCCAATGATATTGGAATTAGGACGTTACGTGATACTATCATCCTAAATGGCGTCAGATTAGCATAAGGAGTATCCATATATTTACCTGGAAATAAAAGAGATTGATAATTTAGCACTGAATTAATTGGTAAATACACTTTAAATGGTAAAATTTGACCACAAACATTCAATTTTATTTCCTTTTAATAAAGTTATTACTGTGTTAGTTTTGTTTATCATGGTAGATTTTTTATTAACCATATATTTTCCAAGAAAATATCAAAACCGACAGAGCTCATAACAAAAGCATTATAATAATCCAAAAGATATGAAGTGATACCTTATTCCTTCATGACCGCTAGATAATATTTCTTTGTGATTGTTAGATGTAACAGCAAGGAGCTTAATAATTGTGTTAAAAGTTCGATTTGTAGTTTTTGTAATTAATCGGCTGAATTTTATTCAAAACTTATTTCATTTCTTCCTGAGGCCATAGCTGCATTTATAAGGCCTCAAAGGCTTAGTTTAATGAAAATGAATACGGTAAAACCAATTTCAAATACGAACGAGCTACATAAGAAATATGCCCTGGAATATTTCGCATTAAATAATCACAAATATCCCGAAATTCGATATCAAGTCATCTTATATTGTTATATAGTTACTTTTTCATAAATTCTCATTTTATTAAATAAAAAATGATGAATTATTTTGAAAATTATCACAATTATACATTATATTTAAGTGAAAGGAAGAGTCCTTTTTTTCCTTTGCATATTCAACAAATTTTTGAATGAATATGCTGCGTATTCATAGCATTCTGAAGCTAGAGGGAAACCAAATCAGTCTACTAAAGAAGTAAAGAAACTCTTCAATACTTTGTAATATATAATATAGTATGCGTCCCTTCTGTGATATCGTCTTCTATAAAGTGACGTCCAAAAATACTGGTTTTATCCAAGTCTTCTAACTCTACTCCTCATCTTGCTTAGTAAGCCTCACTCCCTCTACAACGTTATTGCTTCAAAATGGACTGAATGCTTTACAGACTTGGCAGAAAAATCTCTCTCTTCCACAAAGCAGTTAATTCTCTTTGGATTCGTGTCCATTTTCAAGCATCTTCTTTCCCTTTTCCTAGCCACTCTATTTTACTGCGTTTTAATCTTGAGATCGGGGAACTTCCCAAGCAGTCTTCACTACCCAGTATCCTTTTCATCTTTAGATACCCGCATATTCCTCGTTTTCCCTAAACGACGTCCTAAGTCCACCCGTCTTTCCACACCCTCTAGCACCCTTCCTTCTCTACGCATCAAACCCTGCAAAAAGCACTCTGAAAAACTTCCCTCACCCTTTCACGCTGTCAGGGGCAACCGTCATCCGCCTCCAACTCAGTCGCTCTCACGCGACTCGCTACTAAAGGAGGAGGGAGGAAAAAAACAAAAGAGCAAATAAAGGCGGCGATAGACAAAAGCAACACTCTCCAGGTGGCGCCGTGGAGTCTGCAATCTTTTCAAAATAGCTACTTTCCATTTAAACCTTATTTTTCATCCTCTAATTGAAAAATTGTCCCTTGCGAGCGTGTATTCCTTTTCCTTTCGGAGAAGGAATTATTGTTGCCTCTCGTTCCGAATTAAATCGCTGTCTGATCTTCATCTACGACTGCGAGTACCTCCCAGAAAAAGCGCCATAAAAATTCCCTTAAAAAAAAAAATACTGAAATTCGTAGAAGGAAACATTTATTCGCATACTAAGAGAACGCAGAATTTCCACAGTTTATTTTAGGTTTGCATTTGTTTTACTTTACTCGTGTTTCAGACTCACATTAACTATGTTGCCTGAGTTTCAGAAATATCAGCCCTGCATTTTATCTTGATGTTTTTCCTGGAAAAGTGTATTATAAGTCACTAATGTGTGATTCTTTTCATATAATTGAAAACACGAATTCTATCTACAGTTAAACTATAACTCATAACCGGATTGTGATAAAATATTTTGTAAAAAGTCCTTAGATCAATTTCACTTACCTATAATGATGTGTAATATTATGAATAGATTTATCAATACTAATAATACTACATTTGCATTTTATGTGTTTTAGAGGAATTTTATAAACATTTTTCTATGAAAAACGGCTTAACCTACATATGTAAGAAATGCAGTTTCACGTAATATAGGTGTTTAAAACCAGATTAGCAGATTTTTTGTGGATAACAGGTAATAAATTCAAATTTTCATCTCTTTTTGGGATTTACCTTCTTTTGATATTCGTTATTAAACATGATTCGCGTATTTTTCTAAAGTATCACTAACGTGAGTCGTAAGCATTGATCGTTTTACTTTAAAGCGAGTCCTACTACTATAACTTGGTGAATGGAATATTTGTTTTTATTTTTATTTGTTTCCTGGTACAGGATATAAAAAAACTGTATCTTTCATATACCTCTATCTCAGTCTGGTTCATGGTTGTGATAATATGAAATCTAGTGAGGTATGAGTGAAGCTAAATTATGACATAATAAGGTCTTTACTAATCAAATACGTCGGAAAGGATATGGATAGAGTCTTTATTCTTCACTTTTTATTAATGCACACAAAGGCCACCCAATTAAAAGCGTTATTTGGTAAATTACAAATTTAAATAAAAAGTTTACTTTAAATGCAAACCGGACAATATGTATAGTTTGTAGCCTGTTTTAGATATTCATACAAAAAGATACACACAAAAATGGACAAAATATAAAAATCCAAACAAAAAGTCAGTAAGTAATATCTTGATTACTACTGTCTAAATGCATTATAGGGTAGTTTTTATCATTTTTATGACTGTGAAACATATAGTTAGTTTTAGCATATGGTGCATGAAAGAGTTTTGAATAACGCTGTCTAAAATCTGATCTACATAATGAAATTGAGTCGAGCAAGTGCTCACAATCAGTTTAATAGTTATTTAACTTCTTGAGAAATTTGAGGTGAAAAAACCGTCTTCTTTGATCTGAATAAGGTATGGTGAATGATGTTCGTGAAGTACATCCAAATATGAATAACTCAACATTTACTCTATCATTCTGATAAATTAAATTTATAATTTCTCATGTATATCTATGTATACCTAATAATGGTCATAAATTATGAAGATTTGTTCTGTTTACGGCATTCTTGCTTGGTGGAAAAGCAAGAGTAAACTATTACACTCTTTTCATGCCTAGTAAGCCTCGTTTCCCTTCTTAACTCTTGGTAGCTAATGGCAGAGGGGATTAGCTTCCAACCAGACTTCGGGTTGAATATTTTATAGATAGAGCAAAACGAAAGGTTATCAATACTGCTTCCCATATAGAGTATTTTAAATTTTAATCAGAATCTTAACTATAGAATTACCATCGTAAGGCAAAACAATAGCTGCATTAATCAAAGACATTCTCAAGTAATGGATGTGTATAAAAATTTGGATTCGCCAAATTAAGCAAAAGGCGTCTTTCCAGTGGAAAAACAAACTATCAACGGGATAAAAGGGCTTCAAATGGAAATGAGACGATCTTTATGCCGGGGAAAAAATAACCGAGACGCGAATTTATCTAAGAGGAAAATAATGGTTGAGAATAAACTGGTTATTACGACGAAAAAATTCAGTAATAGCGCGTGTTTATTCTGCCCCGACGACGACAAAATAACGGAACAAAAGCCAAAAATGAAATGCGGTTCATTCCTTTTTTCGTTAGTCGGAGCCATTATCGCTCCTTCCGAAATGAAGCAATTTCTTTTATTTTCGGCGTCTCCTAACGCATTCCCTCCGCCGTTCCCTCTCCATTAAAAAAGTGGACTCTTTTTACTGCCCTCATCCGGAGTGTAAAAAAGGGGTAATCCCTGTAGCAAGGAGCTTAAACAATCAGTTCTGCGAGTCCGACTCTATAACGTTCGCTTTTTCCTCGGAAAAATAGAAACTCTAATCTCCCTTCGATCTTCCTTTTGCTCTTCTCACCGAATATCCTCTGGTGTCCTTGTCTCTTGCTCTATTCTGCTTCCGCTTGTTTTTTTCCTCAGAGTGATTTGTCTTCTAAACACGACAAGACAAAAAAAGCTCCATCAAGCAGAGGAATCAACAAATTAAGTGTCCATTTGCAGTATCTCTATCAAATGAATGCTGTTCAGATTTTGAAAGCTAACGATCCTTAAGACTTCTCACGTCAGAATAATCTTACTCAAATGTAAACTATTTACATTCAAAGAAACTATAAACTAATTCATCGTTAAATATGACTAAAGTCTTGGTTTCCTTCTTTAACTTTGAGATCTGTACGAAGTGGCTGAGATTATTTAATGCGGTTCATTTAACTATTGGCTTTTGGGAAAACTTAGTTGTAAAGATGAAACCGTCAACGGGTTCGACTTTGGTGAAAGCGGACCCGGGTTAGATTATCAGTGAGACCTACGTGCAAAAGAATCTAAGCCGTTGAAGCACTTTTAACAATACTACAATTACTGGATATTTTGATTTGATATGGCTATTTTATCATTACTAATATGACCACTGAATACATATTACACGGGAATTTTATTACACGTAAATATCGAATGAGATAGAAGATAAGCTTCAAATAAAAGATCATGAAAGTTTTAACATATTACTATTCTGAAGGTTAGATATGCTGTCATTATAACCACAAATATTTAAATCGAAATCCTCAGTCGAATTTCAATTTCGTAAATTCCCTTTGAAACATTTGAAATTACATCAAAGGTGAATACGCTCTCAAAAAGAAGCTATTAAACGTTACTAGTGAAAGAAGTGACTAACTGTATCAGTGCCCGTTTTGATAAAAATGCCTAAGGCAACAAACGCTAATATAATTGTAGATAAGGATTTACGACTAAATTATTTCAATCACTGCTGCAAAAGACGTGAATATAAACCATAAAATAATTAAACACAATACAAATTCTTAACACATTAATGCATCGCAGGATGAGACGTACCTTACATTTTTTAATTATATATTGATCAAATCTAAAGAAGTTTTTGGAGATAAAGGATTCTAGTATTTGATTTCGTAGAAATAATACATCTTTCTTGATATCGTGACACATTAATTCGCTTGCGAAAGGCATATGACATATATTTTGACGGAACTTTACTGGCAATGTTCCCATATTCATTTCTGCATTCAAAATTACTCATTTACTTTCACTTTGAATCTGCATATAATTCATCAGAAAAAATAGCACGCTGAAATAACAATTACCTCCAGCTAATAAAGATGTGGATTTGAAACTTCCCTCATAATAGTTTTTAAAGTGAAATGATTAATCATTCTCTCGTTTGAACAATCACGATTTCGGAATTTTAATTGCAGTTAAAGACTGAGTCATGGAAAACGTATGCACGATTGATATCTTATCACCTTTATTTCGCTACTTTGAAGAAAATCCGTCTTGCGAAAGTGTTACGAGGCTTGAAGTTTAAAATTACTGCTTTCGCTTCTTGACACTTACCCATAAATTTCAATTCTGTGACAATGTGATTTTCCTGTCTCTTTCGCTACAATAACTCTCTAAGGAATTGTGTTATCGGCTGTAACATTTTTGGCGCTATGACAGTAATTTATTCCATCCTTTATTCCGATAAAAAGTATGTCATACTTTCTCTGCAGTTCGTTTTACCCATAGAAAACTTTCGTCCTCGTGAACAACTTTCAATCAGTTTTAGCTTCGCTCACCTCTCTATCCAGATTCGTTATAACATTTCTTTTTAAATTATTACGCTACCAATTACAGTTTTTTTCTTGGCGGTCTAACTTTCTGATTAAATTGACAGTTCGTTCTACTTCTCATACATTTTTATTCCTGACATTTAAAAGTTTTCAGAAGTTCCGACAGATGAGTTTTCTGAAGAGATTAAACTAATTTTCCTTTTTCTTCGAACATACTTCAAGCTTTCCTTACGGACTTTCTCCGATATATTGAAAAAAGAGATTCTTTGTTGAAGTGAATCCAGTGAGTTTCTGACGAAAATACATTAATAATGCATTTAAAAATTATCAGTTAAGCAAAAAATATAAATTTTTAAATCACATCGCAATATGATATTATGTACGAGATTCGTTTTCGTGTCATCGTTTATTATCAATTATACATGCTTCTCTCCTAGGAAAAAATAATAAATTCTCTAGAATGAAAGGAAAATAGAGGGCTAATGCTCGGCACATGTAAAAGGCATGACAAAATATCATTGTAATAAGAGTAATTTCTTTTGGAATTCTGTCAATTATATTTTCCAAGACTAAAGAGGTGGTCATCAGCATGTATAATTAAATAATAAATAAATTAATAAATAATCACAGTTCTCATCTGGTTTTTCAGCATATCGTTTGAACAATCAAATTATGAGGCCGAAAAGGATGACTACGAAATACAAAAATAGTTTGTAGGTAATAAAAATGCCGAAATAACACTTTTTCAAGTGTAGCAGAAGAATAGCTATGCATAGGTGACATGAAACCCTTATCAATGCATGTTTTAAAATTCTAATCCAAATGATAATGTAAGTATTTTATTTTCTGAATACTCTATTAGCATAATAATACGGCGTATTCTACTAAAATGTGGCCTAAAAAGAGTGAATAAATGATCAAATCATAGCTATTTGTAACGATTCATTTTCAGGAATTTCTATCACAAATACGATACATATAACGTTGTCATTAAAAAAAACTGAAGGCCATTTAACAGTTGTAACTAAGGAGAATTTTTCTTCACAAAATTACAGAAACGGATCCTCATATACTGACGCTATCACTTCAAAGTTAGGGTATTTTTTACTTTGTTGCATTTAATTTATTTTGCTCTCTTCCTGTAGTACTATGTAGCCTTTGCCTAAACCGTGAACCGAAAGACGTAGCCAAAAGAGTGGTTTGGGGGTTAACCCCCCCCCCTCCCCCTTAAGAATAGAGCCCACAATTAACGAAAGTAATACGAGAGGATGGCCTCTCGCAATTATGTCATGCAAACACCGCTGGATAATTGCAGGGATAAATCGAATAAATTCGCATCATAACATGTTTATATAAACCAGTTTACATTTTCATTAGATTTTGAATGAAAGTGCTCCTACCCCTGGATGGTAGGTAATGTAGTACTTACTCTATGGCTTTAAACCCTTCATGGACAAATTCTGGGTACACCCGGGCTCGGCGCACCTACACATGCATTGAAATTTTGCATTTTAAATTTATTGAACTTTCTACTGCTTTGTCTCTAAAGTTTTGTTAAGGAAAAAGTCTCTGAGAAAAGAAACCAACGGTCAAGTAATCTGCCTAAAATACATAAAATCACGAAGTCAAGACTAAACTCATAAAATGCACACATCAACATTTACTCAAATTTACATTTGCCGATGCTCTAGAACGGAACATAACAAATTAAAGGAGTTTTTTTGCAAATTTTCATTTTGAAAGGATGGTATAGTGTAAGACACCTCCCCAGGATCGAATATTTTGCTACTTCCACTACAATAAATCCTCGCCGAACATTGGACTTTCCTGAGCTAAGCAAATGGTCGCAGTTTCACGAAACATTTACTAATTCAAAACTGCTGCTGGGAAAACCTACGCCGAAACCTGCTCACGATCTTTATAGTTACCCTCTGCAGACAAAACAGTTTGCGAGGGACGGTGCAAAAATTAGCGCGGAGAGTTGCGAGAAAACGCTTAAGAAACCAGCAAAGCTCCATTTCATGAGTCAATTTAACCCTTCCCGCAGTATTTACCTTTGATAATGCAACGAAAACAATTTGCCGGAGTCGTCCCTTCGGGATTTACTTTCGCGGTTCTATCTTCCTCTTTGGTGCACCCATATTCGCAGTCGTTTCCCTTAACCACACCTCCATTCATTTCGCGCAGTATTTACCTTTCCCGTGCTCTCCGGTACGGGCAGCCGGATATGACGCGAAAGCGAAACTTCAAAAAGATGCACCGAGCTTGAAATGAAGCCGGTTGCTTACCGAGTCGCTGCAGGATAAGGTCGGATATGTGGCCTCTCAATTTATCAATGTAGAAGAGCGAGGAAACCACCGAAGCCCAGCATTGCATAGGCACTTTATATTTCTAGGTGGCTCCCACCGGATCATTGCTCCAATTGTAAGGTATATTTGTAAATAAATAATAATAACACACCACTTTTCAAAATATGCTATAGTTTTCGCGATACATTACCTTCGCTTCTTGCGTAAATAGGTAAGTTTATGTTATGATTTAGTACTCCGGTGAGTAATCTGTTTCTGAATCCTAAGCAGAGATTTGCTTACAAAATCATTCACAAAAGGAGTAAGTATAGATGGCGACATACCCTCCTAGTAAAAGCTGTAGACGAAAAGATTCCTAGAAATATCGATTCCAGAATTTAATGACATTATTGAAACTCATTGAAAAATAAATAATCATCTGTCACACTCAAAGCATAAACTACGTATTTTATTTTATTCTGCAACGATATGTGGTCAGGACCTATAAATTATATCCTTATTAGTTTCTCCATATTATCATTTTACAGCTACATCTACATAAATGCCCTGCAAGCCGCCTTTTCGCATTAGGAAGAAGTTTCGCGCTCTATTTCTCTACTTCTATCCTATTTCTATGACCAAAACGGCCGATGTAACAGGGGGGGTCAAAATATAGGCAACATAATAACGTTTCTCTGAATTATCATGTACGTAAATTACGCGTTTTTATAGATATTCCGTCTTCTAGAGAGTCATGTACTCTGTTCTAAAGCATATGATTAACGCACAATGATTTTTCGTAACAATTCTTTACGAGAAGCATCGCCTTTCGTTGTAATTTTTCTAATTCTCGGATACAATACTTGTCGATAAGGTCCCATACACTACATGCATGATCAAGTTCAGGCCTCAGTAACACGAAGCAACATCTCTCGCGGGATTTTTCTTCTCTCCTACAGCCAATATCAGGACGAAGTCGAGTCTTAAGAGCTCGTTCACTTATATTGCGAGTTGAGTTTTATGTGAGGACTACTCCTAAATATTTCACCGATTCTAATTTTGATGAGGATTTCCATTGGAGGCTGTACGAGTACCTAATCTTTCGCAATATATTTTCTGTTGAAGTTAACTAGCGAAGATGTGTCTAAATTAAGTTCTAATTGCCACCATCACTCCATTTTATAATTATATCTATATAATTCGTCAGGTTTATTCTATCCCATACATAAATCTCTGCCTTTCCATTCCCCGTATATATGTATATATTGTTTATGATATGTATTTAGGTGTTTTTATCATCTCCTAGACCGCGGAAAGACTATGGGATAATACGATCCGATTGAGAATCGCTCGCATATTGTCGTAAAATTGTCATTGTTTTTCACAGTAAAAAATAAGAGAATCACAGGAAATTGTCTTGTTTATCTTGTTACAATTACCCTCAAATATTCTTCAATAACCAGTGTATTTTTAGGTAAGGAAAGATGCCCCGTTTAACATCAAATTCAAACATTGACTTAATATTTCTTAGAAACTAAATACAATTTTAAANATATTTATAATATGAACTTCTCTGGCTGTAACTTTGTGAAAGTAATCACACTTTATGTTTAATATACAATTTATTCACAGATTCGGCAATAAAACATTTACAACGCAGCTGGTTTCTGCAAATCGTACCATTACCGGGTATAGTTTTTACAGAATTACCATGAAAATACACTAACTATCGCACAGAATAAAAATAATTGAGCAATGTTGATAGTAAAATGGATATGTTTTGTGAAGCACTTATTGTATCGTTACAGTTATTAATGTTAAGAGTTTTGGTTTTCTATCTTAATTATGTCTGTTTTATGTCTCAATCTTGTTGTATAAACTGAAACTAAGCCTTAGTAAACCACTCCTAATCATGGTTCCGTTGGCTCATACCGATGGTGCTTCGTATTTGTGTTGAATCTTAATACATGCATATTTATATTGGTTATTAAAGATTTAATTCTAATCAGCAGCTCTTTTAGAACGAAAGTAATTATTTTCGCAATGATTAATGTCAAAATATAACCATATTGTCTCCTAATGAAATCCTAATTACTCTACATTATGATATTGGAGGGTGTGCGACTTGATTTCTATTAGTTAATAACTTCTTAGAGGGAAATCGATATCACGAAGATATGCTATAAAATGTGCTGAGGTAAATTAAGATTATTTACGGAGAAGCAGTCTGTTTCCTTTCTTAATGACGAGGCCAGAAAATCGTCACAGGTGTGAACATTCTCAGTAATAATCTGCTTATGGAGAAAGAGAAAGTGGCTTTCGTGTACAACATGGCAATTCTATTGCAGGTATAAATTCTGTATTGGAACGGCGCGTATGGCTTCCTTTACTTTTATGCTTAATTAGTGTTGCTTCTGTAAGGAAATATATAGGCGGATGGGGCACTGGCAAAACTGCAGGGGTGGAATGAGGTATGCGATACAATGAAAGGAATCCTGACGCCATAACGACGTCATGGGAACGAACAGGTGTCTTTCCACCGAAGAATCCAATACGGCGTCCTTGTCAACATTGTCACTGTTGTTGCGTATGGTATTAGGAAGAAAATATAACACAGTAGGAATAGCTGGCTAGAAGCTCTGGGAATAGGAGGAAGAGTTGAGAGTGGATAGCCGAAACTGAAATTTCCGCTCCTAGTAGAGTGATGGGAGAGCTAGAATAGCAAATACCAGTGACAAATTTATCCACTCACATCTTTTCTGGGTTTACCCATTCTCTTCCTTCCTCTCCTTCAGTCCAGCTGTCCTCTTGCAATTTCCGTTCCCAGTCGCACATTCTCCGAATTCCCTCCCCTTCCTTCTCCATTTTCCCTTTTCCTCAAAATAATTCTCTGACATCCTTGTCTCCTTGTCATCGTAGGCCTTTGTCAAGCTTGTCTCCGATTCTCCCCCTCGTACAAGCTCCGTCTTTGTTTCGCCTGCGTCAAATATCATTTCATCTACCAACTCTTTCTATCCTCGAGACCTCCTACCTCAACCTTTCATGGCCCTCCTGCGATTCACACGAGGGAATACCGGGTATTGTAGTGTCGTTGAGGGAGGTGTTTCCGTTATTCTTGTTCAACGCCAGATCAAGTTCTCGATGAAGAGACAAGGGAAGATAAGATGGTTTCAAAAGCATGGCCGTCAATGAGGAACCGTGAAATGATTCGGCTTTTCTTTCGTGTGTTGCTCATCCTTTATAAAAATGTGTTTTTATTTGTGTTGTTCTCGGACGTAGTGATGCAGTTTATTGGAAAAGGATCTATCTTTATGATAGTGAACTGTTTTTTATTGTATGTAAGGCTGTTATTACAACATTCATTTGGAAAGACAAAGGAAAGTATGAAACAGGAAGCACTTTTCGCTAGGAAACTAGATCCTATGTTAATACTTAAAATATCTGCAAAAGCCATGTAAAAAAAACATAAGAGCGCGACCAGGTTCGACGCATAAGTGTTATATTCAAGTAAAGAAGATGCACGAATCACCCATACTTAGGACTAGATTAGGTGGGAGGGAACAAGTGAAAGGGTTGTATTAGCAACACAACACAATTCCAGCCGAATAATGGAGATTTTCTTGTGTTTGCATGTTTTTCTTCGTCTTACATCTATTTTCTTATTCTGTATGTTTTCCTCGCCTACATTTCTTTGCCTAAATACTTAAGAGAAAATACCCCTTCTAATGAAATAAAAACGAAGATTGGCTGTTCCTTTTTTAATAACAAAAAATGTTTATAAATACTATTCTGAAATTTGAAGTGCTGTAAGTGAAATCCAATGAAACTCAGGGAAGTCACGTAGGCAAGGAACCATTTTCAAGGTTTCCAGTCTTTCATGATATTCTAAGGAAATCTGTCCGTCATCGAGATTGATTTGTTTGATATAAGGTTATACATACTATTCTTTAATTGTGAGTGCTATAAGTAAAGTCCAATGAAAATAAGGGGAGTCACTTAGGCAAAGAACCATTTTCATTGTTTCTATATTCCATGATAATTTTAGGGAAGCTCTCCCTCATCGAGATTTCTTTATTTAAAATAATGTTATCCGACCAAATATTAGATAAAGGGGTGGAAATATTGTCCTCACATCCGCCTATGTGCAGCAAGGAAAACACATGGAAAAATAAAATGGATGCGAGACGAAGAATAACGTGCAAACGCAGGTTAATATCCTCGTCCATTCGGCGGGAACTGCGACGTGTTTCGGGGATGTCTATACTCTGGTCACCTATTTTAAATAATATATTGCAGCGAAGTTAAGGCACATTCACATGAACGGCGTTACATTTTTTCATTACCCCACTTTCTCCGCCACAACAAAAATTTTCATCATAATTCCGGACAAAAGTAATAATCACTTCTTGTAAGGTCACAAGATTTTGTCTTATAAAAGCTGTGTTGATTTATACTATATATTTGGACGTGTCGAGAAAGGCCATTAAAGAACTAGCAACTATATTTTCCATTATTTTACCGCTCAATAATGTTAAAGAGATTTATTACGCTTGATCCTCCTTTAAGCTGCTTTAAATGTTGGAGTGATTTTCCAATCCTCCGGGACTTCACTCTCGCTCATATGCTTCTCAAATAATGTATTAAGAAAGGAAATATGATTACCGCTCCTATCTTGAATACCTCAGCTGGTGTGTCTTCAGGATCAGATGCTTTATTAGGTTTATCTTGTCGCAAAAGTTTAATGATGCCTTCTCCTCTAAAACTAATTTTCGAGATCGAAATCGACTCATACGTGCATTATTATGTGGGATTGATATTTCCTCATCAATCACAAATGACTTTATTCGATATAGTGTCTTAAGTCATGCTTAAAACTTCCTTGAAACTCTATAGAATTCTCTTAGAAAGCCGCAACTTGACACCGACTAAATCACGGTCGATTTTCACGCAACGACAATTTCATAGAAATTATAATTCTTCGATATCCTTGCTAGATAGGACAAAATGTGAAAATAGAAGTTACAGCATGAACGTTAGCGCTTCCACGTGTAACATGCCTTTGCGTTTTCACGCCCTTTTTCTTAATTAATGGAGCAGAAAAGGGAGGGTGCTTTCGAAATTTTTCTACAAAGGAATTCCAAAATCGTTATTTTCAACCCCAGCCGTTTAAGTGTGCACTTTCTTTAAATAGTTGCCTCCGCGTTGATTTAGGGAACGGAATTTTGTGCTAGGCATCAAAATGACGATACGCCCTCGAAATTCCAAACTTAAATGATTGAAATTAAACATAATGAGAAATTAACTGAGTCTACTAATTCTGGGTCGGAATCCTGGCGAGAAAACCGTATCTCGCTTATTAAACCTTCCATCAACCTTCTATGTGGGAGGAGAATTAAGCGATTCCACGCCAAAACGACAAACTGTCAACGTTCTTACGAAATGGAGACCTAATATCAAAACATTTACTCATCCACGGACACGGGAATAATTGTTGTGCCACCACCCACGAGACGTATCGGGGGATATCGCCGGGACCAGTCAGCAAAAAGGCAGCAAGAATCATGAAAAAAGTATTCTTATGGAGCGAATATCAATTAAGGACATTGCCTACGGATTCAGCTCCGATTTTTTTTGGCTTCCGGTGAGTATTGAAAAATGCGCACGGCGCAGCTTATTAGAAAGGTGCCGTTTGATATCCCGTAGGGCATTTCATTGAGCTGCCATGGTAGCATGTAGGAATTATCGGGGATCCCTCTGACAGGCCTCCCCGAGGGCGGGGAGGGGCTGGAGTCAGGGGGTTGGTGGTAGTGGGGGTTGAATGGGATGGGAAAATGTTGATAGAGGGATGAAGAAGGGCTGGGCGGAGAGGCGACAACATGTGAAAGCTTTAACGGTTGGGTCGATATTTTTGTTGACAGATACGAAAGATATGACTCTTGTAAATTTGTTTTTTTCCCCTTGTCGGACCCGCCCTGTTAATTATCGCGGAACGTTGCTCGCCGAAAATCAACAGAGCCTGCTTATTTATTCGCGTTCCTTTAAAAAAAAGCTTACGCATCCTGCAAATAAATTTACGAATACACATAAAAGCACTCTGAGTTTATCTCTATGAATGTTTCCAGCTAGATGCCCGAGGTGCGTAATTTAATGAATTTAATACCTGTTACTGCCTTTACCCCTAGGAAAGGATGGATTATTTACGTGCTTGATGAATTTTAAGAGTTGTTCGTGGAAGGACAACATATTCAATTAAATCCAAAATCAATACCCTGATGGAAAAGGCTGCTAAAGGTTGGGGGAAATCTCAGAAAAGGTAAAAACACGTGTGAATACGTGATAAAATAAGTTAGCTGATGTGAAATTATGACTTTTACTCTATAATAAATAACTGAAATGTTTACAACTCGTAAGTTGTAAAATAGTATAATAATAGATAGATGTGAGAATCGTTAAAAGCCCTAGACCTCAGAAATTATTATGACATTTCACTAGGGACGAAAAGATAAATATAAAAAGAAAAGACGGGTAAAAAGGAAAGAGAAATTAGATTTTGTTTCAATGGTGTGGGCTTTTATATATTTTGAAAATATAATTTAAAATGAATTTCTTGATTGAAACTTCTTTACTCTTCGACAGTTCTCCAAATCAATTATCCGTTCAAAATATCGAGTCTTACACGTCGACCTATATCACGTGCTCAAGAATGATTATTCTTCGGGGGAGTATTATTGAATTGCTATATTGCGCTGGAAGTACATACTGCATCTCGGTACTCAGATCAATAGTAATGACGATCTAAAAATATTAGCACTGGTGAAGTAACTGTGTAGTTTAGTGCACAAAAATAATTGCATTTACACTTGGTTTGCATTCTTTCATCTCATTTCACAGACTTCGAATTCGTCGAGTACTTCTGAAGTAAATCATTAGTGCCATAAATTCTATTAGTGCATTCCAATTAAGGCTATTTTTTATTTTAAGGTTAATTTTTAATCTGTTGAATGTAAGAGAGAAAACCTTATAGAATCGGTGAATTTTATGGGAGTAACCTTTCACAAAAATTTAAATGGGGTATCTTCATCCGTGACATGAGTGGAAGAGTACTTAAAAGACCCATTTTTTAATAATTTTGGGCAAAGGATCAAATCCAATATTCTTAATTATTTTTAAGGCCCGGTACCTCTCCAACATTTTTCCATTCTCGCTATGATTAACTTACGATCAATGATTTAATTAACGATACTGTAAGAACCAGAATAGATGTAATAATGAACATTTACTCAAAAGGGAAGCTTAATGTCAATGAAGACCGATCGGTATGGAAGGATAATGTCACTTCTATACCGATAAATCTTCACATTATTTAAATTTCAAAGCTAAAATACTTTTAATATATGAAATTTCGTTACCAAAGTTTCATGATAGGTGACTCTCGCATCATAAAATGTTAAAGGTGACTGAAACTAAAGCATGGCAACGCATCGCCTAAAGAGAATTTTCCCTCTAACCAATACGCAAATGATCTCGGTGAATTCTGTTAATCAGGAACAGATAAGTGCATAAGATTCAGCGAAAGCTACGACCGTTTCATGGACGCAAACCATAATTGATCACCCTGCATAAAATTAAGCTTTTAATCAATGTCAACCAGTATAGCGGCACAATAGGCCTTGCATTTTTCGAGTGGCCATTTTCCGCACCCTTAACGTGTCGGAATATTCTCTCAATTTTCTGCGCCAATAATATTTATGGTTATCCACGCGTGTGTTAAATAATGGGATGGAATCTACGGGAATGCGGTCAGATTCGCTTTTTGGCATTTAGAGCAGAGAGAGGAGGAGATTCACAAGCTATCGATGCGTTTATAATCTATAGAGCTCATTGTATATATTTCTGTGTCTCTTCATCACCATATCATCTATCAGATTGAAAAGCTTCATTATATTTTCATGACGAAGGATTCATTTTTATAAATCCACCTTTAGTTATTTCCGACATATTAATCAACTGGCTGAACAGCTTTTTAATCGCTTTGCCATTTAAACGAATGCCTTTAAGATCGGATATTTAGTAAATGAGTTACCTTAAAACTCTCAAAAAATTGTTTGGATCAATAACCTTACTTTCATGCATAATTTGTGAAAGATGAACATTTTGTATGGACGCTTAGGCAAATCCCTTGCGACCTTTTACACCAATTCCAGATGAAAGATGATAGATAAATTGATTATACGTTTTAATATTATAAAAAATTGAATCAGTGCATAAAAAGAAAAATTTGAGCACAACATACAAATTTTTCGTAATAATAAAACCAACGTCCGCCTCATTTTTAAGCTATTGCAATCAAAAATGTCGAGCGGGTCAAAATTAGAGCTATATGATGAATCCAGCTGCATTTAAGTTTTCCTGGATTGGAAATCGAGTGACATGAAATTAATCTTTCAAATACATCTACTTTAGACTATATGCGTCGGAGAATCCATCTAAATTTGAGGTAGAATATCAGTAATACCAGGCGCATTTCATTGCGAATATATTAACAGAAGTCCCGAGTAAATATTTATATTTGACAGAATAACTGGGTCTCGTAAACAATTAAACACTCCAGGGAAGACTATTCGCATTTCTCTTAGTACTCATATATTTTTCAAATAACGTCATTTCCTCTTTTCGTTGGACGAAGGAAGGGATAGAGAATTACATTAACTTACAAAAGGGGGAAACGAATATACAACAAAGAATGAGAAGATCCAACCCACATACACGGTATGTTTGAAAATAAAAATCCGAAGGAAGTAAAATAACCTTGTGAAACTAAACAAAAGTTTAGTAGCTGACTGATTAAATACATTCATTTTGATATTCACTAACATTTTAGGCAAAGGAAAATTAATTTAACTATTTTAAACCTCGATATTTAATGACGTTAATATGGTGCTAATAAATGAAGTTCAATGAATTTGTTCATAGAAGGACGGAATCATCATGGTTCATACATTTATCTGTTTGAAATAACGTTTTAAATGTCTACAAAACATAAAAAGAAAGGAGAATAATTAACTCAATACATTTACATAAGAATTTCTGGATTGAAGGTATTCATTCTCGAATCACGTGAAATATTCAACCTTTAGGGTATATATGGCAAAATAACACACTATTGACAGCTCATCGTATGAGGATGCCCATAAGAGATACGCTAAAAAAATTAATTTCTGGATCACGCCATGAAATCATAGTCAATTTTACTACCTTGGAAATGAAGCTTAGATGTCATAATAGAAATTGGATGTTCAGAACCTCATTTACGAATAAAATTATACAAATATGCCCGTAATTGCAAGGACATTTGCGCTGTGTTTACAGATATCAATCCAAGGAAGTTTGATTGGATTAGGTTATCAATAGCGTTTTTATAGCTTGTTCTTAATTGAGACGAGAGTAAAATCGTAAATAGGAATCTGTTGATAGAAGATATTCCTTACAGTGGTGAGTTCAAGGAAAAACTTGTAGGCATAGTGGAAACGCATTTTAAGTTTTTTTTTTCTTATAGGAAGGAACATTGTTCGATGTCTTTGCTCTCTGTCCTACATTTCGGTTTGTTAACCTAAGTACTTTTAAAATAGTCGTTTAAACACTCTTTAAGGATTTTGTGAATGTGGAGAGAGCATTCGCTTAGATCAATTCAAGGACTACGAAAAGACTACTGGAAAGCAGGCCTTGGAGAAATACCCAATACGTATTTCGATTGCCAATCTTTTTTTTTCCAGGGTTGGAGAAATACTTTATAATACATAATATAGTGTTCTCTCGTGCTAAGTATCCCCGCCGTATTTTTAATCGGGACTCTAAACTTTTCAGCAAATTCCTGGAGTTGGGATGGAGAACTCATGACCGCCAAAAGGGGCTCATTACATGGCTAAAAGTGATATATGCAAATTATGCATGCATATCTTACACAATTACATGTACAAAGAAAACTGTATACTTATATACATAACATTGCCCACTACTGAGTTATAGGGAGCGCATTTCATCATAGGTTGTGGAGCGTTATAATGTTTTTTTTGCGCATTTATATTAAAAACTGGAATAATTGGCGCAAGAATCATTGGCAACCCTTTACTGAGAGGAATCTTCCAAAAATTTCATTTGTTAAAGAAGAAATAGTTCACGAATCTTCTTAATTTTAAATTATTCAGTAAATTATAGTTTTAGCCAGTAATAATTGATAAGATTGGACAGTCAGTATTGCTATAAGATCATTAGTTTCTCGGTATTACCAAGAGTACACATAAGTAGTCTTCTACGAAGTCTCTCAAATTCGCTGTTGAAGCTCTAAGCCTTTTAAGCTTAAGCAGCAACTCGTTTCAGATCAAAGGTTTATAAAATTAAAAACTAATTTTCTCCGTCAGGAACAGCAATTTCCTGTAATTTCCGATTCGGCTACTTTGTCTCTCACGCTGTGTGTGTCCCGATTCTGTTAGGACTTTGTTTGGTTTTCAATTTTTTTTTTAGAATTTTTGCATTTTACACTTTTGAATTATATATTAACTCGATCTATTTATCAACAAAGGTAACATTGAAGAATGAAACATATCTTCTCATCTGTCACTGATTTCGTGGTTTACTAACCTTAAACTTATTTATCATCCAATGGATGTAGGCATCCCAAAGTGTTCTCCGAGTACGTCTTTATTATGTTTCTCTTTGCTAGGTTACCGCAAGATAATCTATGATGTCTCTGTTTATCTATTTTTGGACTTAATCCTCTTCCCACATCATTTCTACTAGTCCAGTTGAAAACTTCTGAAATCTAACGGTTGTCGTTTATTCTAGCCATATGGCCTGACCAAATCCTTCTGTAAGCTAATTTGATCTAAAATGTTAATCACCCTTGCCAAAATTATTACCCAGTTGTTGCATTTACTGCTTCTTCCTTTCCCAGCATTCTTCAATTTATGTATTTATTTATATAGATATTCTCCTACGCAAGTAGGGTCTTAATTTAATAGAATATTAGCACTTATTAAAAGATCAATTTAAAAGTTATGTTTTTCATTTTGAAAGCAATCCTTTAGTTATATGTATTACATGAAGTCAATAGAAGGTTTGACTATGTGGATATCCATCGCAGAATTTGCAAGGAACGCTTTTTGTATGTTTTTACATATGTATTGATTAAATATTGGTTTATATACACATCGTCCATCACCAAACGCCTCATCATCAGTCATTATTGCTTGATGAGGGAAGAACTGCATCGATACTGGTAACTTATTAAGCCTTAACATACCAAGCCTTGTTTCTCAACGTTGTCTACCAAGCAGAGGTTTTCGGAGGACACCATGGTTTTTCTTTTATTTCTTAATCGTCTCTTGCTGTTGATTACTTAAAATGGGATTTCTGGGCTTCTGGAAGATATAGATCCAGATAGATTTTCTTCAACAATATTTTGATTATTTGTGCAATAGTAGTAAAAGTAAACGAAATATTACCTATAAACTATTACCAACTTCGGAAAAAGTCATATAAACGCGTTTTACATAAAAAAACTTTTAACAGTTTCGTATAGAAGCTAGATCCTTTTTTTAGAAAGCTCGAGCTCGATCAGAGCGTACATGAAAAAGCCACGACTACATAGAGTAAGCAGAACTAGTAACAAGCAAGCAAGCATTATAGGAATATAGTTGTATAGCAAGCGGGGTCCCACCGGGACCGCAAATGAATTTTTTATTTATTTATGTTTCTACGAAAGAATTTTATAAAAGACTAATTATAGTTTTTACCCTAAACTGATGCGGAACTCATATAAATTTCAAGAAGAAAATATTTGATATAGTTACAGCAGGATCACTAAAAGTGTAATCCGAGGATCCCCCTTCTTGTGTTTAGGGTTAAATAAATCGCGTTAAATAAATAAATAAAAGGGCGTTTCTTCTAAAACTTATATAATAGAATATAATATTACGATATTAATATTCCTCATGTAAATAGAAAATGCTAAATCAAATTGCACTTGATACTTAGTGCTTGGTATGTTAAGATAAGCGCGTTCTCCGTTTTCTACTTAAATAAAGCGGAAGTTTATTAATTACCCTCCCATTTATTTTTAATAGCTTCCTAAAATATTATTACCGGAACAAAGCAACTTCATTCTGAAATTTTCATCCACTCTTCCCATCCCCTTTACTCATCCTTCTGAGTTCTCCCCAACGTTTCATCAACATCCCTTCTTTCCATCTCTTTCAGCCTGCGCATCCATCTCCACTTCATCCCATCCGTTCAACACCTCCAGCAGACGGAAAGAAAAATTAAAAACAAACCGACCGAAAGAGAGTGAGAGGCGGAGAGGACGAGACGGAAAAACGAGGAAAATGACATTTCGCTAAGGGATCGCAAGGGAAAAAGGGACGAAGAGAAAGCTTGGGGAAGAGAAAGGGGTAAGAATGAGAGAGGACGTCGGGGGAGGTAGGCGTGAAGTGAGACGAATGCTCAGAGGTGTGCGTGTGTGACGCCTGGGAAGTCGCTAAAGGGTACGGACAAAGGCTTCGGAATGCGGGTGGTGCGAGGAAGGGACCTTGGGACGGGGGTGTAATGGCAATGTGATAAGGAGAGCAAAAGGGTTGAAGGAAGCGAGACAAGAAGGGGGTGAAAGGAGAGCAGATAGCCGAAAATTAGATTAACAGCCACTGCGAAAGAGAAGTTTTTGAAGGAAAGGAACGCGGTGCCTCCTCCCGTTCCCTCTGAAGAGGTTTTTAGGTAAAACGTGTAGATAAAGGCTTGTATGAATGTAAAAGAGGGCCTCTTGTATCGAACGCTGGAGCATCGTCTTTTATATTTTTTTCGCCTCTCTCCGCGCGTTTTTCCCTCGAATTTTTTTTCCATTTTCGGCTCTTTGAAAAACTCTCGGGAATGATGAAGTTTTAATTAATGAATACAAATGGGCCGCTTGATGTTTCCTAATTAAGATAAAACGGGGCTTAGGAGAACTAGCGGGCTAAAGCAGGGGAGAGGTGGTGTCTGCCTCTTCTAAGGAAATGGCATCGTGGGGCCGATTACGAAAATAATGAATCAATTATAAGACGGGAGCTGGGGCGTCATTGTTTTGCAGGTAGAATTTTCCGGCACCGTAATGCGTTTTGCTTGTGGTTGTAGTAAATGTGGAATACAATTCGAGAATTTCCGAAACCGATTTTGAAACATTAATGGAAAATTGGAAAACATTCCGTTGCCTGCTGTTCACAGTTCCGAATTAAATGTAATTTGTAGCTGTTTCGGATTCTTCCTTATATTATCCTTAATTTCCGTATTGTTCCAGCGATAATCTCCACATTAAGAACGCTAGGCTTTTATAAGCCATATATCTAACAAGGCACGACAGAAAGTTTGCAGACGGAAAGCTAGCATTTTCTGGAAAATACAGAAAATGAAGTTATGAAAACAAGGATATTCTTGTCTGAAAATTTTTTGTGTATGAAAAATTTAGCAGTCGCAATACTCTCGATATTTTCCTCTGTATATAAGAAACACTTTTTTCTATTATGAACCTAGTATTACCCGATATTAAGAGTAATCTAACTGATGAATTAATTTCAGCTTGTGTAACGATAACAACAACAGAATATAAACCTGATGTGTTTCATGTCTTCTAGACAACAACAGAAATCACACTAACATTGGTAAAGGATTCTTTGGTTAATGTCGATTTTCAGCGGTTTTTTCAGGTAGTCTGACCTGGGAAAGTTCGCTCGGTTAACCGATTCTTTAATTCTCATGATTACTGTGCTTTTGACGAATAATGTTGTATACTATAATTCAACTCTGCTACGTATTTTTTTTTCCTTTTTGTTTCAAATAATTTTAATTTAGTAATAATACCATATAATTCTTCACCTACTAGAAGTTTAATAAACGGGTGATAGTTTTTCTATGATAATTAATTTACATAATTAGGATTTTATGCATTCTAATACAACATCTAAACTTCAAAACAAAAAAATTGAGAATATTTTTTAAAACTTAATTGCAAACTCATCCTTTGATTCTTATAGACATACACATAGTCGATATATCTATCTCACTCGATGAGTAGGCTTGCAAGTCGGGAGTATATTCTTATTTCAAAAAATTAGGCCCAAAATCGCCAATATCTTCGCCATCCCTGGTCTAGGGCATACATAATACGTAACTGATGAAGTAATGAGCCACTCACACATCGAGTCTTCTTCCATGTGAATTCTTGTAGACTTTCTCCTTTAAGGTAATTCCATTAGCTTTCCTTATGCTTAATCATAACTAGAGTAAGTAATTTAAAATTTGAATGGCACATACGTGCGACAACAATTAATTCACGAATGGTTCGATGAATTAGTATTTCACCCACAGAATATGAACCTGCGGTGCGAACATTTGCGAAGAGATGAAAAGATCGTTTAAGTAGTGCTCTCGAAAAATAGTTGTAAAATATTTGTATTTGTTAAAATAGTTGTAAATGCAGTGTATCATGTAATGTAAATAGGTGTATAGTTTGTGTATTGTTGGGAATAGAACTTAGGAAACGAAATGTGAGAGGAGTAGGGGATTGCCTGGAAGGGTGATGTACGGTGGGGACTATGTGTACCGCCTCGGAAGCCGTGAAGGTTTACCAGGAACCCAGAAAAATCTTTATGATAATTTAGCTATTTTGTAATGGAGGGTAATGTATTCATATTCCATTACTGTAAATTAGATTAATGTACATATACGAGTATATACGCTGCCATCAGACTTCTAACTGTGGCGGAAACTTGTAGATAAATATATAAAAGATTAGGATTGTCTCCAATACATTTTCCTTAGCAACATCATAAATTGTATACGTCATGTATTTCCTACGGGAGGTTTCTGGGGGAGTTTTACTCCCTTCTATGGGCAAATGCAAGACAACTAATATCAATAATAATTTTAAAGATATACTTCCCTCCAGCGTTGCCAAATGGCCAGATATCCAAATAGCAGTGTAATGACAAATACATAAATAGTTCGGTCAAACTTCATGCAGAAAATGAATGATGTCAAAGAAGAATTCTGTAAAAGTAAATGAAATAAACTTTCCGAATATCGTCATAAATTTATTATAGTTTTAAGTTCCTGTCATGCAATTAATTTTCACTTTGGTCAGGCCTCATCTGGAACATGCGGGGAGATTATGGCGTACGACGGGTGAAACGAGTTTCACGTAGATGAAAGCTAAGTTGCGACTACTAGATAAATTTAGTATTACGAGCCTCTGGCCTCTGAGCTATCTGACAATACATTTAGAAAAGCCGTTTGGGAAGCCACTCGCCCTTTCTAGGCAAGAGCCTACAAACATGTTTAACTAAAAGGCGGTCTCACAGAGCAGACGCCCGTGAAGCTGAAGAACTGAGTCAAATTCCCGGTCCTGACAGACATTTTTCACATCCGTTTCTCCTCGAAACCCTTACTTATGATTTATTCCTTATGCTACATGCATGAGAGTTACACTGTACAGAGTGACATTTTCTGTCTCTTTCTTGACAAAGAAATGTATCGATAACAGTTTCATAGGTTCACGTGCTTGGCCCACTCTATAATGTAGTTAATAATTATGTTGTCGAAAGTAATTAACCTTTCCATCTCCAGGGTGATGCAGAAAATTATTGTGAGCAGAAGAGATTAACTGGTTCCATTTCTATGGGCGGGTATAATTAACATTCTCTTCGGTGTTATCATAATTAACACAGGAGTCAAGGGACATTTGATATGCTTTATTTCCACAATTTTGATGTTTGGGAATTATGTTAATTACCCCTCGCACAAGCCTGTCAAACGAAGAAAATATTTTCTGAGACCTCTCAAAAAGAAGAATCGCAAAAAGTGATAATTGGAATGAATGGCTCGAGTAGAAAATGAAAACTTGCTACAGGGGAATGGGTTTCTATACATCTTTTGCATCGAGAAAATGGATTAAATCGACACCCTTTTCCTTCTACTAAACATTTACAGCGGCTTACACGATCAACACGTCGTCATCCACCGCGCGGCATAATCCGTTCTCATAAATTTCCTTCTTTCGCGCAGCAATCGAGTAAATAATGAAAGTGAGTTAGGAAGAATAATGATTTGATAAAACCGTGGTTTTTTCCTAAAATGAACGAGATCTTTTCATGTACTGGGGAAAAGTAAATGAACGAGCCTAGAGTACCTAGTATCCTCCATCTACTGTTCTTTGAACTCTTTGTAAAGTTATATTACGGCTTATTCTGCTGAAGATAAGCATAAAAACTTAATATTCTTTGCATACACTTTGAAATATCTAATCTCGTTACATTTTTTTTCAACAATGTATCGCCAAGAAACTGGTTTAAAGAGAAAATTACGATGTATAACCAACTCACACACCTTAAGCTACTGAAATTTGAGGCAGATTTGAAGCACTACAATCTCTAACTTTGCCAAATAGAGGCAATGATTGGAAGCAAACTATGCAATTTATTCCAGTACTTACTGAAACATTTTATGAGACGTTTGCCTTCTTAAAACGTAGAGAAGCCATATTTTTCTGTAATTACTTTGACTCGTATGTAAGACGCATTCGCCGTGGTATACGTATGTATATACCAACTATAGTTGACGACCCCGATTCGCCGGAAGGCTCTCGGAAATGGAAAGGAATTCGTTAACTCACCCGACTTTCGGACGGAGGTGTTTTTCTCTCGCTACTAAGTTCGCCTTACACTTCGCTTATCAACTTTCGAAACTTTTCGCGAAGTATTTTACTCACTATAGCGCTGGCAGTTCTACAGAGTAATCTAACTGGCGCCTTACCTCTAAAGATTTGGAAATATTTATTTAAAATAATGGTACTATTAACTAATTACAGTGAATCTGGTGTGAAAATTGCGTTAAATCGACCAAAATCATATCCCTGAGTTGGGAAAGTTCTATTTTGATCAATGTACACCCAGCTCCACATAAATCTTACCACCTCGGACGCAACCCGCATAACTTGCGTGAAGCATGTAGAGAGCGAGTCTAAACTTTTCTCCGCATTCTATTGGCTGTTGGAAGGACGGAGCTGAGTGAAACACTTTGAAGGCGCCTCTTTAAATCGTTGTAAACGCGTGGAACACTTTTCTATCGTTATTATTAACATAAAATCTTGTTAAAATTTATTGTTGCTTTTTACTAGTTTAGCAGTATAAGGCCTAAAAAAGAATGAAAGTCGGATTTTCTTATTTTGGCCCGAATCTGACGAGTAATTTACTCTTCACCGGACGTATCGGGTAAAGTTAATTTTGCCGTCTCAATTATTCTCTAATAAAAATATTATATCATTGCTCGATTGAAAAGAACTATTTAATTACGTTTTATAATCTTCATGTCCGTAGGACGGACATTTCCGTTAGAAATGATCTATGGTAACACTTAAGATATAAGATTATTACGAGATAACTCAGTACCATGAATTAAGTTAAAAGATGATTGAAATATTTGCGACGGATTAAGGAAATAAATAGCAATATGGAATAAGAAGACAATCTACTTTATTTTAACAATTTTTTTTTGCAGAAAAATGCTCTCGAGAAGGGGCTGCTGGGTTTGAACCAAGAGCCTTCAGATAGATTTCATTAAGAAATACATGTAAAGTTCGATTTCATCGGTTGCAGACTTTATTTCTTTTGCAAAATTAAATTAGAAGGAATAGTCGTATAAAGTCAAAATAAGTACCAAAAGAAGGGAAATTGAATACAAATTCTTATTATTATCGTAGAATAAAGCTTTCGTTTCGAAATTGCGAGAATTTAGATAAAATATGCGAATATTTTGTGAAATTTTGAGGTTGTAAACAAACCGTCCTCCTGACGACCAATCTTATTGGTGATTGTAGATTTCGGCTTCGAACTTTGATTAGAAAATGTTTGTTTTCAATAACCTGTTCCATTGGACTAAACTAAGATGCGAGGTGTTATTTTCTTTTACGCACAAATTGGTGTGCTATATTGAATCCGACATCTATTTACCCTGTTGAGAATCAACGGGCACTTCAGCTAGTATCACTATAATTGAAAGACAGCAACTGACTTGCAATGATGGTGATATTTGGCGCCGTTTGTGACAAATTCTCATCTGGGTATCTCCCGTTTCATCCAGAAGGCAGGGAAGACTTTCCCTGTTACCCTAGCCCTTGGAGTGTCCCCCTTCTCATTCCTCTCTTTATTTCCGTTTTCTTTTGTTTCGCCCATAGAAAGGTGTATGTTCTGCCAAAGGAACCATAGAATTGACGATGGGTGAAGCTGAACTCTAACGAGAAAAACCCCCTTTTTGGCATGTTGTGGATGGTCATACGTTTACGAGGTTGCGAATGTTTGAAAGGGCTAATGGGGATTCCCGACCGTACCCCTGCAGAGCAGGTATCTAAAGTAAGGGTATACTGGCGGCGACCGATCAAAAGTAAGATGGGAAATGGTTGGACCTCGATTTCTTATCTACGCCGCGGGTATTCCCCAACGGAATGAAGATATCCTTGTCTTTATTTTTGAGGAAGATATTTTTCAGGAGTTTTTACTAGGAGTCCAATTTAGGATGGATGAGAAGCCCACTCTTCTGTATGGCAAAACCGAAAGAGAGTGACTAGTATGCAGCAGGTTTAGCTAACACCCGGTTCGAAAGGACATTTCGAATCAAACGATCTTTTCGCTGGCTATTCAACTAATTAATTAACAGATATTCCTAAGATGTTCGTCAGATAGAAGCTACGACTTAGAACTGGACCCTACGTAGTATTGCCTCTTGTCTGGGTAAAGAGAAAAAGCCGTGAAAAATATACAGTCATCAAACCTAAATTACGGCAAAGAGAGGTCAGATGAAAATCTGTGTGGTGTCATTGTAATTAAACGTTTATTCAATTTCCAATATTTTCCCTTATTATACTAAAATGATTTTCAGAGTAATGCGCTGAGTGAAATTAATAATAATAATTCATCATAATCATAGTTTGATTGATAAATAGGATTCTAGGACGCCTCAAGTAATCTTTTTACCCAGAATCGTATGAATGGTGCTCAATATGAATGAAAATCAAAAGAAAATTCACTATCAATAATTATAACAACGATAAATGACATTAAATGGAAAATAACGGAGGGAAAATTAATGGAAGAAAACGTTAAAAATGGAGACCAATGGATGATAATAAGCTTTGCATGAGAAAATAGATATTCCAGTAATTCCCGTGATTTAAACATTAACTGCTAAAGTGTTCTTGGTTCTACATATAATCCACTACTTCTTCATTCACTCCAAGGAACATTGTAACATAATTCATCCTCGAGATACCATAATACTCTATGAACTTTGTGAGGATGTTTCGAATTGTTTGCTTTTCCCCTTAAAATAGCAATCAAAGAAAGATAATTGCAGATGAAATTAGACATTCGGAAAATTTGAATTATAATATAATATTTACAATGTTTAGGTGCATTTTAATAGACTGTTTCTCTATCCTTTGTTTTAAATGAATAACATAAACTCTATTAGCTTATACTAAATAACTAAATCAACAACTAAAATTTTAAAATAAGAAATTCTGACTATCGTGAACTAATATTCATCGAGTTCCACTTCAAAAATTGTTTTCTTTGTTTATACGTATTGTTTTCTATGCTCTATCTTGTTCCTCGACGCAGTTATCAAGTTCAGTGATTGAAATATTTGGAAAACTGAACGTAAGAAATACTATCAAACATTTTATTCTCTGCGCTTACGATAAACAAATTGTTTGAGTTGTTAACTGTTTAAATAGGAACATTGATAAAGTAAGATAAATTGAGGTTTGAAGATGATCTTGCCCGGTCGACTAAAGTAACTATTATAATATCACTAAAATGAGCATTTTAAATGCAATTACTTAATTTTTCACACCCCAATAGTTCACTGCCTCAGTAACTGGAACATTCTACGTCGATTACTGATAACATATACCCCTAGAGTTTGGTAAGATTTCGAATAATCCATAGACCTGTATATATAGTGATACTGCGGTTAGCGATTTCTATCAGTTTACAAACACCACCAAACCTATTTCTGAAATTAATTGTAGATAAGATGATGATTTAGTTACTGCCATAGTCAATCATCGGAAATTCTCGTGGAATTAAAAGAAGGTTGCTTTAAAATATGAACATCGTCAGTGTATACAAATTCGGAGATCCTAGGAATCAATTGATGCATCAGAAGAAAATCTCTCGAAGTATAATCAAACCATCGACGTTGTATTCTGTATTTTTGAGAATAAGATGAATAATTAGAAATATATCAGAGAAGTTTGCAGAAAATATTGATTTTTTTGCTAATCCTAAACATTCATTGCTATTAGCGTCTATAATAAATCGCCTCTCGGTTTTGTAACACTGTAGAACCATAGATGAGTTAATCTTAATTAAGCATCTCTGACTGAGATATTACCTAAATTTGACAAATAAGTAGTTTCTCTGAAGGCAGTTTTATGCAGGAAAAAATATATATTGGATGAGAAAATAGAGAAGGTGAGTGAAGATTGTTAAGATGTTTCGAATTGTTTGTTTTTTCCCTTAAAATAGTAAAAAACATTTAGAGGAAAGAATTACGGATAACTTAAGATGAGAAAGGAATATTTGTGCAGTGGATTTAATCAAAGAATTGGTATCAGCTAAAAATATTCTGGCACCAAGAATAAATCCTCTTCAGGTTTCGGAATATATCCTCATGAGGATCATCTTGATCGGAGTCTTTTCCACTTTTCAAATAGCTTTGCGTGTTTTATTCACACTTCCGGAGACTGATGCTGCCAGGGTAATGATATTCTAAACCAACTTGGCCTATTAGCTCCTAATGACAACTTAATATGTCAACATATGAAGTATGCATGACTAATTGTTACTGATGTTTAGTGACCGGTGTAAGCTGGGAAACGAACTTTGAGGAACACTGGTTCCTCAAAGCCTTACGGAAGAATTTTTACCTGCAAATCACCAAATGTATGGTTATGATATTTAATTTTAAGAGGCGGAAAGGCGGAGGCTCTAGGAAAAAGTTTTTTATTAGACCCCTATGAGTTTGCGTATTTTTAATATTTTCTACGTATATAATTGAAATATAAACAATATAGACGGTTTTATATGCATTCAAAATTAAATGAAAATTTCGTATACATAGCCACTGTCATCAGAATTCCATGAGCAATGTGGCAATAACTCATTTGGTCTATTGTTTAGGGTGTATTTCAGAACATTTTAAGGTGGTTTGTGAGAGTAGAACGTAGAAAGTTGAAAAACATACGTGTTTATAAAAGCAATAAAATTAAAGGAATCCGAAGAAATCACGTTTATTACATTGACACTCCAATGTCATCAAAGTTAATACTAAATTCAAAGATTATGTGAAACGTCTTGTATCTGTCCTCCTAATGCGATCAGAAAAATCTATTCTAGATAATAAAATTTGTAAAATGCGACGATTTTTAATTCCGCAGCTTATCCAATGAATTAAGATCATATCTAAAAAACGGACAGCATGCTCCATGACTTTATACCACACATTTACTTAAAAGTTGATATTCCTGTAATACAGAGAGAGATGGCCGAATCATGAATTTGCGTTACTTTTCCGTAAACGGATTGGATTCACACTGACTCTGATAAAGCAGGATCCCCTGCTAAATCATCATCATGTATATCATTTTAAAGGCAAATAATTGCTCTTTAGAACGATGTATAATATGTCTATTTACAACCGAGGGTCTTCGTCAGGAAACGCGTCGTATTCAAGGTCTATACATTTTTGGTCCGACAGTAACTCAAAGTGCGCGGAAATTTTCTTTCTCCCCTTCCAGTCTTGAACAGAAGCTGGATCAGAGGCAGGCTTTGTGGATATATCCCTCAAATGCTGTTCTAGCCGTCACCTATGGTCACCTAAACTCAAAATTTTCAAGGTCACTGGCCTCATCGCCCGGTTGCTTCGGAAATAACGGGATCTCATCGGCGAATTTTCCTCTCTTTGTGAGACGGAAAGCTTAGATATAATACGAAATCGTGACAACCGATTTTAAACCACTGAATTCATGCATTCCGACATCGGTGTTGGTATAATACTATTCTGCTACGTTAATGCCACCAAACCATGGAAACTAATAAATGATTTTAATATTAATAACATAAAAAAATCCTTTCAAACACTGCAAGCGGAGTTAGGACACGAAGTATATCCTCCATGTTTTTCCTCTCTCTCTATCTCTCTCTCTCTCTTCTCAAGGCTCGCTGGCTTGAAACTCACTGCCCCTTCATACAGGGTGGTAAGATTTATGTGGAACTGGGTGTACACATTCAACCTGATAATAAATTAAGGAAAGATATTCTATGATTAACTAAATTATCCTTCAAATAGTCTCCCGGAATTTACTTCCCTGGGAAATAACTTCCGAAATCAACTTTTGGCAGTTCGCAATCCTAGCACCAACGCGTCCATACAGCCTTGCGATGGACAAGCACTTTCTTTCTAAATGTTGTTCGTATCTCGTTCTACAGAACATAAGAAGCGTGCTCTTTATGTATCCTAACTGACCGACATATGAATAAAGAATAATGGGAGCGGATGAAATTGCTTGCAAAAAGGATATTAACTGTGTCTGTTCAAACTGAATCTTATTGTTAGTTTGAAACGTTATAGATAAAGTAACTTTTCCTTGCAATACCTACTTTAAATAATGCATTATAGATCGAAGATTTAAGAAGCACCCGGATTTTAAATGCTCTAAAAACACAAAAGGTGCGTCTTAGATTCGAAAATACACGGTATATCAATAGCTTTCCTTATATACGATGTAACCAAGAGCGAAAAAAAAAAACTGATAACGTATCCATGCATTTAATTGTATATCTCCTTCTATAGAATTTAAGTAATCACGTATCTTATTTACTAAGGGATTAATTACAACATTTTCGAGCCAAATGGGTATTTGAAGCATTAAAAATGTGCATCTCTCAAAAATATAAGTAAAGTACTTAACAAAAATAAAAAAAATCATTTTAATGTGTGAAGAAAACATTTCAGTAGTTTAAGTCAAAGATTATGAAAACAAATATAATTTGGAGAGAGACGACAGATTTAGATTTAACAACTTTTTTTAACGGCAACCTCAAGGAAGGTAACATTTTTTTCCATAAAATGTCTAATATTGAATGAATCTTCGTGTTCTCATCGAGAAATTACGAAGGAAATATGAAGTTGGTGGTTCATTCCAGATATTCATATGCGGGGATGGGATTCCCTTCGGAAATGAGTGTGGCGTTAGCTTCCCTCAAACTTCTGAAATATTTCTTAACTGTCTGTGCGCGTCAGCGTGCTGGAAGATTAGCTCATGCCTAAGTAAGTGAGTATGTTGAGACGGAGAACACGAACTCGCAGATAAAATTGATGCTAGGAAATGGAGGGCCCGGCAGTGAGGCTCGGAAGATAAAACACGACCATGAAAGTTAGACAATGAGACAGAAAAGGGAGAGACAGAAGGTGTGCCTTCAGAAGTGAAAGCGAAAAATTAAGGTAAAAGTGAAGGGAATCCTACGGGTCCCTATACAACAGAGAGAGTTTTTAGGAGGACGCTGCGGGAAATGGAAAAATTGAGTTGTAGCGAAAGTGAACGAGCCTAGAGACGCAAAGATCTAATAAATTCTTTCCTTCTACCCAGAAACAAATTAATGGCTTCAAAGAGCATGAAGAAATGTGGTCGCAGAAATGAAATACCAAAAATGCTTCCTGGGATCCTCATTTAAAATGTAGGAGCGGCACTCTTACGCATTAGAGGAATAAAATTCAGTCAAGTTACAAGAGAAAATTAAATTTTTTGCTATTTCCATATTATAGTTTATCATTTACATGAGATTCAATGACAAATTAAATGACATCTTAAATCATTGAGAATCAACCGCTGTAACAAAATCACAAAACATCGCCAATCCAACGAAGAGTTCGGGAAAGATGAAACAAGAAAACGAAGCTGTCGTACATTTTTTACTTTTTAACTCCAAAGTATACATAAAACAGTTTATGCGCAAATCACGTGAACTATAATGATCCGATAGGTACAAAAAATAAATAAGCATATTTCCCTACTGTTTGAATACGTTTAAATCTATATTGTGTAAAGTATATATTTCTTTTAGTAAATTTTTTCCTTAAATACTTTTTGTAAACATGCACTTTTCTTTTATAGATGTATGTGACTAATTGTATCTCATATTGCTTTTATACTTTTGCTCCTAGGTAACTAGCCACAAAGCTTAATAAATATTATGATGTTATTGGCATTTTTTATATTGAAAATTGATAAAATGATTTATTTGATCAATTTCGAATGAGAAATTACCCAATGTTTAAACATTCTCGTAGATATCAGATCCTGGAACCGGTTATTTTCAAAGGAGATCAAGGCTGAACGATGTTTCTCGGTACTGCCGCAAAGTTCGCTCATTAATCCATTTTAAGACTTAGTCCTTTTTCCATTAAACGATTATTTCTCAATCATCCCTTTCCTTAAGTGAAACGTGCCAGGAGTAGGAACGCACCTAACTAGTCGCAAAAATATGATTTACGATCATTCCGAAACTCCGAACTTATATTGCTCTAATCTTTTCTCAAAGACTGATCACTTTAGCAGGGAAGTCGCTGCGGCGTTTCCATGATTAATTGCATCCGATTTCGATTAAAAACGTTTCCATTAAACGTCCGAATTCTTTTTCATTAGCGGAAACTCCTCGCTCGAATTTACAAATACGGTTGAAATACCGTCGGAATCTCGCGGAACGTATGCTTGAATTCCAGCGTGAATTCACTTATCCTTCCTTACGTAATTACTTAGACATCCAGCCCTTGATCCTCCATTTGCGTTCTTTTCTCTGGCTTTTGTTCCTGTCCTTTAGAAGGAAAGTCGCCTTTCCAAATTGACGTTAAGCAGACGATGCTGACGTCATTCTCTCCCAGGAAACATGTTGATCGAATGACTCGTCTGAGTACCAAGTGGACGTATACCAATTGACCCTTTTAATCTTCAAATAACGGCTTCTGTCAGTTACTGAATCGTGCCATTGAGGGAATGTCTCCCAATGGAATAGTTTGACCTCAAACCCGTATCGCAGTGAAAATTACTGAAGGGATTGAAATATTACCCCACGGAAAGCCCATAATGATTTTTAGGGGGAAATTAATTCACAAGCTATTTTCACTGTCGGTTACTCTTGAAAAACGAGGTAAAAAGATTAAAGGAAATACTGCATTTTTCTCAGGATTTAAAGTTTCATTTGGAGATAATAACGGTAGAAGGTCCTGGGTTCGAATTCCGGATAGTAGTATTTTTCCTGTTAGGTTACGGCTATTTGAGCTCGCAAGTAATTATTCAAATGGATGTACTCGTAATTGTGGTCCCTCTGTTTACAATTACTTTTTCATAAGTTTTACTACCTTTCGGTAGGTTAATATGCCCCAATATTCTTCACTAATTGCCATTGCCTTCACCTCCCGGTAACCAATCCCACCCTTTAAATCATCTAACAACTTTTATCGGTCTTCCCCTCTGCTTCTTCCTTTGTATTTTTCCCTCAATGACATTCTTCAGCAACCTGTTTCCATTACAAAATATTAATGATAATTCAACGTTAGGGTACAATGTAAGTTGTAACTTCGAATTTACCCAAAAAGAAGACTGAAGAAACAGGAATCGTATTCGACATTAACGATTCTAGTTTTATAAATAAAAAAGACAACGAATTAAAAATGATGAAATGAGTGTTGAAAGTTACAGCTATTCCAGTTATTTATCACGCGCTCTTTTATCCAACAACTACATACGACCGCATACGTCACACATTTTTCGTAGCTAATGCAATACAATAGTGCTCTGGATTCAGTTCCGTAGTCTTACGTAAGGGATTCTATCATTAACACAGGTGATATCGAGTTTCAAAGCGTGGGTTTTAATTTACGGCTTTTTTGTGCCTTTTCGGAAACAAGAAATGTATGCAATTTTATCAAACCAGTCTCGTGAACAGCTTATACTCCCGCAGTCAGCAGTTGTATTTCCTAATCTATCGATTGGGTATCGAGTCGGACCGAGGATATTTGAGGAAAACATTTCGTTCACCTTTTGTTAATAAATGGATATGGTTTGTGCCTGTCACTGTACTAAGTCACATTTATTTTAAAACACGCATTAAAATCTGGTAACAATCGGACGTCTTCGCCATGTAATCGGGAGCGTATCAAGGATTTGCCAATGGGAGGGGTTAAGCCATTAGGGTAAGCATTGGATTGTCTATAATCCAGGAGTAGGAATACTTTCACCCAATATCTAATGAAAATATGAACTGATATATTTTAACATATGTACCCTGCAAATCTCCAGCACTGATTCTATGGCATAATTGCGAGAGGCTGTCCTCTCACATGCTATCGTTTATTTTTTGCTCTGTTCTCATTGGGGGGTTGGTTGAACCCCCAGAACCATTCACTTGGCTAAGCCTCTGATTACAATCATTTACTGATGAAATATCACAAAATCAATCGCATATTAATATCGAAACCTACATACTAAAGATGAGGTGGAACATACATCAAAGAATAAGTCAGAAAATTTTGCGATTCATCCCTACGATATTGGACAGATATTCCGTTTCTCATTTCTTTCCCCAAATTTGCATTATTCCCACCCTTTTGTCCCCGTCATAAGAGAGAACTCTCTGTGGTAATTCCGTAGCCCTTCTCCTTTCCGAAAAATATCGCTCCCTTCCACCCTTCGGTCATTATTTAACCCTTTTCCGCCCCCTCTTCCTGCACATCGTTGGCGAGGCACCCAAAACATAAAGCAGGTGCGGGAATATTCATGCATAATGTAAACCCATTTCGGTAGGAAACCGCGAAATTAGGTGTTTACCCACCGGAATCAAAAGCTAGAGATGAAAGGCGGGGCGTGGTCTGACAGTGGAGTTCGGTAGCGAAATATATAAGGAGTTGATAGAGCGGTGAAATAGCTCGGGTGGAGATGCGTCGTAAAGCGAGAAGGCGGGATGATCCCGTAATACCTAAAAATGTATGGAATGCGTAAGAAACAATAAGTTTACGAACCCTATGGTGAATTTAGGGATGATGGGAAGTGAATGGAAATCTCCATACCTCTGCGTAGGATACCAGGTGAACTTTCAAGGAAATGGTGCGATATAGTAATATTCGCTATTAGCAGTATGTAATATATATGAAAGAGTTTATAGAAGCCATGTAATTGCGAAGCAATATGCGATATTGAAAGAACCGAAAAGTATTAGAGGTTTAAAATCACTCCGTAAGCCGTCTATCGCCAAGCGGAACTCGTGCTAAGAGACAAACGGGAAGCTCAGGATTACTGATTCATGGGAAGTCCCAATGATCATTTAAGAGACAAAGCCTCCATCGTCAGGGGGTCTCCACGAATTAAGTGAAGGAAGACTTTCTTTGTGGAGACCCCTTGACGACGGAGACTTTGTCTCTGAAATGATCATTGGGACTTCCCGAGTTCCGCTCGCCAATAGACGGCTTACGGAGTGTTTTTAAACCTCTAATTCATTAAGAGCTGTGTTCCAACTTTTTATTTACCTAGTTTAAAAAGTTAGTTTTAAGCCATTCTGTTCTTTAACTGATAAAAATTGGCACAATTTTCACAACACACGACACGACACGTGTCGGCACAACCATTGTGAAAACTTATACATTCTGTTAGAAAATAATAGCTATGGTATTCACTCATTCTACTAAAATATTAGTAATTTATTATCACATATCATAGCTTGTCTCATGAAAATCAGCATTTTGTCTAAGGAATTAATAGGTAGTTATTCTTTAACTTGGTTTTAATATGAGTATTTTAACACGAACCACATTTCTCATTATTCCATCCATTTTCAATGTAGTGGGATCCCTTACACTAAGTGCTCCTGATTCTGAAAATATACTGGGTAATTATTAAGCAAACAGGAACTTCCGCGAGCCTGTTTACGATCCAGAACTATGTACTCAAACAGGGGAACTGCACAAATAGTTATCTAATTTGATGCAGAATATTGACTCTCTCCTGGCACAAACTTTATACTGAAAGGGTTGTTAAGGTCTAAACATTGATTTAAAAAGTTTAATGATATTTGATTTTAGAAGATGTTGCTCATTTTAGAACGCACGTTTTAAATGTCTCTTTTTAACATGACTGTAGAAATCAAAGTGTGCCAACCATCGGCCAAGGTGGCGAAGTGGTTACTATGCACCCAACCCTAGCTCCCGGGTTCAAGTATCGGCTATAGGGATTTTTCTGGTGAGGGAATGGCTGTATATTCTCGTCTACTGTTAATGTTTCCGACTCTCCTGTATTTGCATCGTTAATGGAGGTTTGTGAGGGAACTAGGAATATAAAATAAAAATTAATAAGATTAACGCTGGTTTCAAATATTATGTTACAAGTTTAAAACATTACCTTGCGCAAGAATTTAATTTACGATGTATAAAGTTTACAATTATTCAATTACTGATTCTCATTATGTTTCACATAGAAATAGTCTTTTTGTAGTAAGATATTGTCCCAGAGGCTACAGAAATAAAACAAGCTATCCCTCTATCGAGGGCAGAGGTTGCTAAATCGTTGCTAGTGAGCCGCATGCGGCATTTTGTTCTATTAAATACGGCTCCCTACCATCAACCGTTGATAATTAGTATTTGCTGTTGAGGTTTCAGAGCTTCTTTCTGATAATCTTATGAATCAACAACTTGCGGTGTCATTTAGACCATAAACACCACAAATTTGACTTCAGAAGCATGGTAGATCAAGTAAAAACCCAATAATATGAAAATTAGGTTATCTATTAAAGCCATTAATAAAACATTATCATTGAAATAAGGAAAAAGTGCACATTTTGTTTATTTCAATGAATCAACCGTTAAATAACATTTGTTATATTTATGATGTATATTTCTGAAGTGTTAACATTAATTATTACGAAAAAAAAATATTGTGTACCCCATTACTTTGAGATTCATGTGTCTGCGACTAAAAACGGCATACATTTTGGTTGTCCCTTACCTATGAAATAAATTAAATTTCAGAGATATCCAAATGCTAGATAATTTTAAATTTTGTAAATACAAGCAGGAATAATAAAAGATTTGAAGGTCAATGAAAGTGTTTATACGTTTAACAAAGAAGTTCGTCTACAAAGCGTTGCTCATGGTTCATTCACAGATTGGTTAAAATAAAAAGAAGCATCATTTATGAAGAGTTATTACAGAAAGAGCCTTTGCGGAAAATTTCGCTGAGTTACAATTGTTCGCACCTTATTCTCCCTTCCACAACTGATTATTTCGTCAATTTTCGTCACGCAGCTACTAAGATTTATTCAACAATTCGGTTGTCTTTTTCTTTTATTAATGACACAACTCACCATTTCTTTAATTTTATTATATTAGTTATATTTCCGAATTATCAACCAGAATCGAAATATCGTTATGGGCGCTGCTTATCTTTTAAACTCCTTTTTGTTTATTTTTGTTTCATTCGGCGAGAGCTCGGTCCAAGTTGAGACGCTTAAAAATCAATACCTCCGACGTCAAAGCCCTTTCTCTACCGTTCCACCTTAGAAAATGAAAACGTAACAAAATATTCCGTCTTCACACGCCTTTTCCCCTTCGCGATATATCTATGCCCGCAATCTTAAAGGGAGGAAACTTCTCGGAAACGACCCCGCATCAGGTAGAATGCGAAAATCAGCAAGTGTTTCGCCGGGAAAGAAACTCGGAAGGGAAAACTCCTGAGATTATACGCCGTAACCGCCTATCAAAACAGCGGCTTGTATAAGGGTTTATGCAGTGTGCCGGACAGGGTTATAAGGCATTAGAGATGAGGGAGAAGGTAATCGCCGAGTGAGTGAGGGGAAAGGCGATAAGAGGGTTGGTTTGGTTTCCCTCGGTAGCCCAAGAGGGGCACCCAAGCATGTCCTTGCATGCGAATCCGGCCGTTATACGGAGGGTCGCCGAGGTGAGGGTACATCTACCCATTTCGTCCTCTCATTCCTCGTCTAAAATCCCTCCTCCGCCTCACGGGAGAGCTTTTGAGACATCCGCTAAAGAGATTAAATCGCGAGCTTGCGGGGTGCGGAGTTGGGGGCTCTGGTCTATGTGGAAGGGGGCGGGCCTCTGTGGGAAGAAAACCGCAAATGGTTGAGGGCGTTTTATGAAATTCAGAGCGCGACGCCCGAGGTGTTTTTCGATGTTAAAAGATCGGTCGGCGTGGTCTGACAAGAATTTCGACCTTGATAACGGGCTGACCCGAGCTGCTCCGTCCGGCCGATGCCTGGCACAACATGATGTGTTGTTTAACGGAAAGCCTCAAATGAGCAGGATTTTCATAAATGCCACGATATCTGCGTTGATTCCTTCATGGGATATGTCGTCCGTGAATTAAATACTGAATTTTCTTAATCTGCTGTATTGTGACCATTGAATGAATGATAATGTTTCGAGTTTCGAGAAAATTAAAGTCAGAGATTTCGGAATTGACGGCAGCAGCTGCTAATATTTCTATTCAATGGCCCCATTCAAACAAGGAATTTCATGGGAGAGGTTAAATAGCGCGAGAGACGGCATAAGCGGCCAGGTTATTTATCCTATTACGGAAATACAAAAGGTTTCTACATTAATCAGTATATGTACATTCTTTTGAATAACAAAATAAAAACTGCCAACTTTTCTGTTTTTGGATGGCATCAACCTAAACTCTAACTTTAATACCCAGATTTTATTTCTTCAATCCATCGATTTTGCACCTCTCTAACTACCACTTTCACATAAATCATTTTATTTGGAAGAGTTCCTAAGCGTGTCTTTTCTAGCTGCATAGGTTTGATTGATCTCGACTTTTTCATTTTTATTTCACTTCATAAGCAGTATATGATCGATTCCAATTACCAAAATATATTAATTTGTAGCAGTCGAAACCTCAACTTGGGATAACTAATTATCATTATATGTGTTAAAGACAACTGAAAAAGCTCCAGAATTACAGATAAACATAAAGCGTTGCATGTATGTTCATTTGGCAAAAAAAGACGTTTACGTGATAACAATATAGAATTCAATTAAATAAAACCTTGCTGGAGGTTTTAAAGAAAATGAGTTTTGATCGAGTAGTATACGATAAAATAAACCATTACTATTGCACTAATCTTCCACTCTTTTTTAGAATTAGTAAATAATAACATATCATTTTACTTGCGAAGTAATGAAGTTTAAATATCATGTCACGATACGAGGGAAGAATTACCATTTTCTCATTAAACCATGGACTTCAATCATTGATTAGTGAATAACTAATATCTGGTCATAAAAGAGATGGTTGCGTGAAATTGGTTGGGCTGATGCACTGGAATTGAATAGGCTGAATTTACATGGTTGGTTTAGCACAATCAGTCTCGAATCACTACTGCGAAAATGTTTCCATTCGAATATAACGTGGGGTCGGGTGTAGCCCGGGACCCTTTCAATAGAGACCCTTATGATCGAGCGGTTAGATATAAATCTCATGCTGAGCTTAATATTTTCTGATTAGATTCTAACTCACAGATTCTACCAATAAATCAAATAAGATTTAACATTATCGATATGCTTCCTCATTAAAAACGTCCCTATCTTTTCGAAACTTCCGAACCACCAACTTTGCCTTAGGATCGGGTACCGGTCGCGTGCGTAGAAAAAAATCCAATTGGTTACCTTTGGTCGAAAACCTCATCAAATTACGTCCTTCTGCCCAGAGAGCATTAAGCCAGCCGCTTAAGCGGCTGCCTATCAGACAATCCCAATCCGCCTCGCACCTACCCAGCAATCAATCATCCGCCTCAATTAACATCCCCAGGAGTTGGTTAACGGTGGTTAAGCGTCTTTGCCTTACTGTGCGAACAATAGCGGTCAATTGACTCTCATGGTACTAGTCTGCACGGAGACTCCCTCTCACGCAGCCGTCATTAAGGGTACGCTCCCAGCGACTAAGTATCCCTTCTCCTATATCAAATCCATGGCTAACGAACCTGGAGTCTTCGTATCAAGGATGCTCACGTTTCACTCGGAATTTTTCCCTCGAAAATATCAGCCCATTTCTTACGTATTGGTGGAGAAAGACAGTGCTCCAAAGCAACTATCAATCATCTCTCGTGGTAGATGTTTAAAAGGTAGATAACTTAAAAAAGTTATTATATTATACCCCTAACCGTGAATACTGTCGTCAAAGAGACGTGGACAAACTATTTTCTTTAAGTAGCTACATACAACAACTCAGAAGAAAAACAATAAGATGTCTACGGTAATCTTTAGAAAATTAGCGTCACATTTATTTATTTAGCGTAACATTTTTAAAATGTTTGTGTCTAACAGAAAGCTGTGATGGACGGATACAAATATCCATTTTGTGTACCGGAAAGGTCGTCAAGAACATAGCAACATAAAGCTAAATGAAATTTACGTTAAGCATTATTGAATAGATTTCCTTTCGGAAACTTTTTCTGATAACTTTTCCTTTTCTTTTCTATCCTAAGACACTAAAGACAGAAGATCTCATTAAATAGCCGAATAATTATGTGCACGTGTGTATGTGCAATTATGTTAATATAAATATTTGAGCTAAAATTCCTTCAAATAATCATTCATCAGTACTCTTTTAAATATCTGAAATAAACAAGAAAAGCATCATTAATAATGACATGGGACTACTACATTTTTCTGCTTTGTTTTCGTATATAGACTTCACAACACAAAAGTTATAAATACCTCAACCCATCCCCGTCACTCTCCTTTCTCTTATCTCCTGAAGATAGCAACGAAGTTGCCAAAATAGATATTGAGAAAAATAACCTTGCAAAGCAATCCCACTGGTTAGAATTTCCGAATAGATGGTTTACTTGCAAACTTATTTGAAGCTTGCTTTAAAAAAATCATATGCATTAACACAGCAGTGACCTTTTTATTAATGGCATAAATAGTGATTAAATTATTGATGATAATTAGATCCCGATCAATAGTAACATAAGTGTCCAAGCATCAATTACCCTAAAATGTACAACAAATACTCCCGCTAAATTCCACTTCCGCTGGTATTTACTTTTATACGAAAAACTAGAAGTATGGAGTACATAATTACCAATATATATACTTATAGAAAGTTTTCACTTCGTTCCAAAGGTGTAGGAAATTAAGGCTGTTTATTTTGTGGATATAAATAGTTTGACTAATGCTGTAGGAGTAGCAAAGTACAAAATAATAATATGTAAGGGAAAAGTTTGAAATGTTGTAATTCACTGAAGTAGTTTTCAAAGTGAGCATCTACCTAGTTATCCATCCAATTTTCATCTAATTTGAGTAAATAGATATTAATTACGAAACCATTAGGATTAGGCTTGAGGAATTAGATGTTTTCGATCGCTTAAAACTGTTATGTTTAAATTTACTGAAACGATAATTCTACGATTAAAAGTTCTCCACAAAATGTTTACTAATCAGAATATTATTGTTTCCGTTATGGATTTACATAACATTTTGCCTGATACTTTGAAGTGAAACAATTTATTGATCAATGGGGTATCAAAATAGGATACATAATTTAGAGGTTAGATTTGAAGGTAGAGAATAACCAGGATTAAATTTGAAACTATAAAATGAGGATATTTATATTTTGAAAAACGTCTTCAATGGGTATGCGCTCTTCGATCAAACTTTTCGCGTTTCACCAGAAAATCGAAAGGAATAATTTCGTTCTGAAATAAAAAGCTCAGGAAGACTGACGGTGACACGCTAATTTAATGCACTTCCTTTCAAATCAGAATCGTCGTAAGAGTAAGTCACCGAATTGAATCTAATTAAGCATTCGTAAATCCTCCTGCCACCAAATAATTATTGGTAAGATGCCGAGCATCCCGTTATTTAATGGAGCGTGTCAACACGAACCACCGAAAAATTAGCAGGACCACGACGAAGATGGTAATAACGAAGTTAATTCACCGAAGATTTACGTTGCCCATCAGGCGCAGCCCGGATTCCAGTAAACAAGACCAGTTTGCCGGTCCAAGGAAACGTAAACACATGGAAGGAAGGGGTTTGCCTTTCATTTCCGTGAGACCACCCGCTTCCTTATGGTTCAGGAAGGATAGAACGTAGGGATAGCCAGGGGTCATGGCTAATCCCTCACTAGCCGAAGCGGTCATGCTGTACGGGGATGGGGGTGAATACGAAACCAAGGAGGATGCTTGCATAAACGTGTCATGGTTAAGTTCGATACTCTAATAAACGCAGCAAATGCTTTAGGGTCTTAACATGAACGCACAGCTTTATTCTATCGGTGCCTTAGGGCCGAAGTGGACTGTATGCTTAGGTTATTTGTGAGACAAAGCTCGGAATCTCTATGCCTTGCGTCTATAATCTTGCATATAAGGCCTCCAATGGAACCCATCCAGATAATTCATTCGAAGGAAGTAAAGATTAACTAAATGTTAATATCCTCTAGAGTAAAATTCATTCCTTTCGTTGTATGCTGTGCTGGATAAAAATTTTCAAAAATTGACTTTAGGATATTTCGAAGAATGATTGGAAACAAGTATAAGATTACTGCCCACAATCAGTTTTAACAAATAATACTAATGATAAATGATGAATGATAAAAATGATATTGAAATGAATTATGTAAGAGGTCCTGTACTACTAAATGTGCCCATTAAATCAAAAATAGGTTTCCGCTAAGAATATGGCGAAAGTCCAAAGGTATGGGTATTTTATGTAATTTTAGCTATTTGCCATGGTAGATTAAAGATGAAGAGTTATTTCATAATTTATTTTTACTGAAAATGAAGTATTAGACAGTTTTATTGGACTTGAATCAAGAAAACAACGAATTACCTCGTCACTCATATTGAAGTGATTCGGTTTGTATTCTTAATTTGTTCTTCCATAGGAGAATGAAGATAAAATAATGGATTACATAAGAGTGCTTTGACTCATTTAAAAATTAATGCCTAACGCTCTATAATTGCTATTGGAGGAAACCAAAATGTTGTCAAATTTTGCACATTTTACTAGCCATCTCCTTGAAAGCAAGGTTAAACTCACCATTTGCAAATAAATTTAACTGGTTTTCTGCCAGGTTGAATTTATTTTTGGCTTTAGGAACAGAATTTAGAGAATTTCTCTCTACTATTGCAGGGTTCAAATCAAGTAAATAAGAAATATGTAAGTGAGCAATCAGGTAGTGATCTGTTCTATGTTTGTTTTAACGACTGGGAGTGGAATGTTTGAGGTTTCCGGTATCGAAGTTTGAAATAGGTCGTTCCGTAAACAAATAAAAAATAACGAGTTGTAAGCAATTCAAGATATAAAAATTCTCAGTAATAGGACATCAGTTACGAATTAACTTCGATTAACAGAAAATTCAAACAAATAAAAATTCTGGAAACCAAAAATATAATAACTTAAATAACATAAAGACCAACTGCTGTAAATTCCATTGCAATCTTTTAAAAACCGTTATCATCGATCTCTTTATTGCTTTTCTAATTAAATTCCAATATTTAAATGCACTCATGCTATATTACTTTAATATTACTTACAGGCATTCATTTCCATAGTCGGGTCATCAGTTAAATTGAGTCAGCATCTCTAATTTCCTCGAACACATATCCGTAAATGTTAGGCTGTTAAGGTGTAAACAGAATGGAACCTTAAATATTATTTTATACTTTCAAATTACGCTTCATTACATAAATAAATCGTTCATTTGATCAAAATTGATTTAACGCGGATGCAAAGTGTCACCCTTTAAGTGTTGCGGTGTGTAGAATCCGATTGTACAGGCGCGCACTACGTATAACGGCTCGTTTCATTACGGAAGACTATAGGTTCGATAGCATTGAATAGTAGAATATAATGGCAATAGGGATCTTTGACGGATAGAAGAATTAAGTATAGTTGTTCCACACATATATCAGCGATGATTTACATGATTAAATACACAATATCGTGATATTTTGATTGACTCATCTAGTGATATTTCGGAGACCAGATGCCAAAAAGATTTCTCAAGATTATAATGAAAACGGGTAGCTGTAAAGAAACTAGTTTCTTATTCCAGATAGTATCAGGTGTACAAATTAGGTTACCAAGTAGGAAGTTTGGTGTTTTTCTTCACCCCCCGCCATACGCCATATGGATGCTAGCGGGATATTGAGGTAAATGTAAGAATGTAGGCTAAAGGAAGAGATATCTTCCATTAACCATGGTCCTAATCTTGCTCATGGCTGAGATTAATTGAAACTGAGGTTTGAGTGCTGCTGAATAATAGCATTAATCTTGATAAATCCTTATTGAATGTTATTGAAAGTGCTCCTCATTGGATGATTGTCCTCATTTGTGTAAGCGTTTTCCACTCTTGGCGTTCCGGCTCATTGATTAATGCCAGAGCTAACTACTACACATATCATCTTGCTTAGCAAGTCTCATTCCGTCTTCAAAGCTTTTATACCTAATAACGGAGGAGATGACATGCCAGCCACTCCTCTCGTGCATAACTTAATAAAAATATTTACGGAAATTTAATGATGCTGTTTAATATGCATTGATAGACAATAGAAGGAATAGGGAATTTATACCTGCTACGATGGCTAAAATGATTCACGAGTAAAACTGTAAACACTCCTTAAAAGAAGCAAAATGCTAAAAATTTACAAAATGTCATATGATTCGTCTAATTAGGGATATCTAGTGAGATATCTTAATCTGAATCTGTCAATAAATATCTTAAAACCTATTCTCTGGAGCACTGTAAGCTACGTGTAATTTTAGGGTAATTTTTATAGTTTTGCAGATGAAACTGTATCTTTAAATACATTTTAGTTAAATTTATTTGTTTAAGTTTGTCGCCCAGCTTCATTTCAACAAATCGACATCATTCGGTAAGAATTTCAACATTGAAATGCAAAAATTATTCAGAACTTATTTTGTGCCGGAGGTTGAAAAAGTTTTGTTTAACAAACTTTATTAATAAAAATGCAGTATCAGCTTTTTTAATATTTTTGAAAATTATTAATATAGATTGAACAATTCATTAAAAAAAGAGATTCAAATCTATAGCACGAAATATCTTAAAGTAGGATGTTACAAAGCTACAGAGGACTATTTAGAGAGAGCAAAATTATAACAATATTGTCTCGTAGTCATATTTGATAGGGTTGTATAACCCTATTAAATATGACTACGACACAAACTTACGTTTCCTTCTAAGGATTATGCGATCAGTAATAAGTAGCAATAACTAATAGAGCTCTGTTCTAATAAACACTTAATAATTAATCTTCAGAAATTTTCCTGAATTTAAATTTAGGAAATTAATTTCAGTTTGGAGAATGTATGAACCAAGCATGATTTACAGTGAAGTAAATCTTCATCATGCCCTCTATGATAGTTTCTGAATACGCCACTAAAACACATGAAAAGATAAATTGCATCCAAAAAAAATTGCGCAAAAGCTTTTTTGACAATTATTATAGCTTGAAAACTTACGTAACACGGTAGACCGATCGTGATAAATTAAGAATATAAATTTATATAGCTTCTTTTACGCTTACTTTTATCCTTTGAGGTCAATATACTTCGTAAGAAATTGAAGATTTTCTAGGCGTAAAAGCATTTCCGATATGCGCCGCAAATAGTTACACTGTTTTTACCGCTACGAGGATAAAAAGGCAGTTTGTTGGGAATGTACCTAGAACGCTTTTACTGCCATGCACGAGAACATAGAGGCGCGGAATAGGGGAGACGGGTTGAGGTCACCGCGGGTTATAAACGCAGAATGAGATGCAGGAGAATGAAGAGTGAGAGGGTTTGGAGAGGGGAACAAGAAGAATTCGCCAAAAGGAATAATCCCCTTCTCTTTTAAGGAGGTCGTGAGGAGAATGGAGCTATTGAGAGCGGTCGCATTAATAGGAGAACAATGCTATGTTCTCGGAGACGGCGCCCGAGACATAATAGACAGAGGCACGAGAGGGGGTAATGAAAGAAGGAATGGATGGAGAAAGGGCTTGGAGGGAGAGGGATCGGTGTTAGGGAATTAAAGGAAGTTATGACGGAGGGTATACCCGCGGAAAAATTGCGATTTGTTTGTTTGAAAGGGAGATGATGGGTCGTCAGAGAGAAAGAAAGGCTTCGAAAGCGTGGATGAATGCGTCGAAAGGGAAACGATTTCGGCGAAATTTATCCGTATCCCGATTAAATCTCTTAGAGCGACGTCCCTTTAGAAATATTTTTGATCTGCCTAGAATACTAAAGAACGATAAGATATAACTCCAAAATACCATTAGTTCGTCAGGGACTGTATCAGTACTTGTCTATTAACCAAAAAAAGAGCGAATATAAGGCTTCCGGATTGCGAAATGGCGGCGCGTATGCCTTTTGTAAAAGCGTCCCGGTATTGCTTCCCAGTATGAGTCCAAAATTTTCCAAAATTGCTACTAATACAAGATCGGAAATATACAGAGATATAATAAATGGTATTACTACTATGATTTAAATTTATTTACAAATATCTCAGCAGCAAAAGGACTTCGAAGTTTCTTCGAAGAAGAAAAGCATGCTATTTAACAGAAAGTGTTATATTTTCCCTAAATATGGCACTGTGTTAAAATAAAACAATTTAATAGGACAGTATAAAGAATGAAGTCTACATGATTTGGCGTGGAGCTTTGTGGAAAGCAATAACGGAAACAGGTGAAAGAAAATAACCTTAGTAATTTTCCACAATATATCTATATACGACCGGTTTCGCTACCGGAGTATAGCATATTCAGGTACTGAGAAATAGGATTTTTCCTTCACCTGTTACCGAGACAGTATAACACCAAGCAGATATTTTCTGTTACGCCGTACCTGATCGTAAATTCTTACAAAAAAAAGAAGCCGTTTCTCTAAAGATTTCACAGTTTCTTTCTGAATATCCTTTTGTTTTATACTGCCTTAATGTTTTCGGGATTCTTAATTTGCAAATTAATATTCTTTATGCCGATAGCTCTAAGAAAGAAAGAAAGAAACGTATTCATGACGTTATGATGAGCGTTAGGTTATGACAAGCAATATACGAAAAAATAGATTGTCTTCCAAAACTACCTAATACCATTTTGTGCAATTACATTATTTCAGCTAACGATTTCATTAAAAACACAACATTATCTATAAATTAACGGAATTCTTTATGAGGTGGTAACGAACTTGAAACACCAAATTTTTCAGACGTACACCGGCTCTTACGAACAATAATTTTAGCCAAGTGTATTTAATATAGTGGATTTAATATTTCAAGGTCCAGAATTCTTCTTATGTTTCTCTTCAAGATAATTGCCGACACAAGTGCTGGTTAAATATTTTGAGAAATTTGCTGTTTCTTTAAGTTAATTCCGAAAATTACCTCTGAGAATACACGGTAAGCATCTACGTCATGTTCTTAATCAAACTTGACTCTAAAGTTGCCTTCCGAATTTCCATATTTATGGTTAATAGGGTCGAGAGAATGGACGAGAATACATTAATCAAGAATGCTGAATATCAAATTATAGGTAATAGGAAAATTAAACGCACGTGGGCTAAAGAGAAGATCAAAATATAAGAAATGATGTAGAGATTATGAAAAGGTAATGGATAGGAAATGCCCAAAGCACGCAAAAAGAAATCCGGGACTCAAGAGAAATTCCTGAGCCGAGGAAAGTAGCAAATGGAAGACTCAACGAATTCAAAGTTCGATGAATACGGAGGAGTGGCAGTGGATAAAGTCAGAGAATAGGAAATACCTTCGCATAGCGCACGATAATTAACAGGAAAAGATTTCGAAAGTTTTCATTATGTTTCCATCTTTCTTAAAAAAATATTATAACAACGTGTAGAGTAAAACAAGTTGAGTTTAGTAAGCAAAGTTAACTATGGTGTTAATGGATGGAGAAAATCGTGAAAAAGAGTTTTATAAGTGAATGTCTTTAATTTTTAATGAATCCGGATGGAGATAAATTTAAGGCCAGGCAAGCTATGCGACTACCTAGGACCTCGCCTGTAAAATATTTTTTGCTTCAGATTACAGGGATTTAAGAACATCAGAAAGTAAAGGAATTAGGAAACAATAATTGTAAGCTCTTTCTTTATAAAATTAGAGGAAAATTAGAATTGTGTTGTGCTATTTTATTAATAGAAGGTTATTAATTAAATTAAAGAATTATTAATCATGACTATTTACCCTATTACCAATTATTTTTTGTTCAGATCAGAATAATGAACATTGAATAGTAGAAAAAAATATCATGAATATCGTTAATGCTTCAAGAAATCGTTATAGCCAAGCCTTTGTGCAGCGCAATTAGTGAATATGAGTGTATACGTAAAGTATCAAATCAGCCGTGAATAATTCAGTGACTGCGCTGAGATCAAATTTAGAAGTTCACCTTCAACATCTAAATCCTTGTTTTTAGACTAATTTAAATTATTTTGGCACACTTCGTTAACTCCTGTAGATTTTCTCGTAAAAATAGCAGTCAATGACTACGCAAAAACCAATCCCTGAGGGTTAAGTTAGCTTCTGTGTATATAAGCGATATTCGTTTGTTTACCATATTCTCAACTATATATGCCCTCCTTAACGTACTCAGCCAAGAAGAGCACTTACTATATGGCGCAGTTCATTATTCATTTCTAATTTCCCAAGTGGAGATACCAAATCAGAAATGCAGGATAACAACTAAATCGGATTTATCAGCTCCCAAAATACTGTCAAATTAAATCTCGGAGGTTAAGGCCTTTGGGTCGTATGACCTTATAGGAATTCCAATTCTGGCCGTAATTAAAGGCATGCGAAGTTACAGACTGAAACATATTTTAGGAGGTGAAAGAAACCGAATTTAACCACTTTGTAGGTTAACTTATTCAAGTTAAGAGAATTTTATCCTCGCCATCATCATTAATTCAGTCAATACTCATTAATTTCCCAATTTAGTCTAGGTTTTACATTTTCCTATGATATTCTTCCGTAATATTCTGTCATTTCCTAAGCTCATTTATTACCTGAGAACTCTTGCAGATTAATCATCTATCCTCCAGATTGCTTCCGCCAAATTCTTAGCCGTGCGGCTCTCAGATCTCCATCCAAGTAGTTAGCTTATCGTTCGCTCATCTGAAAGATAATTTTTCTTCCCTTCTTGCCCTGACCGATAATCTTACATCTTGCCTTTCCCATTTTCCTGGTTCACGTTACAAACTCTCACAATTGCGATACTGTGATCCTGATTCGATTTCAGTCTAGATCAATCATCCATTACAGAAATTTTATTTTCATTAAGACTTTAATTCGCAACTATATCCACTACTACATATACTATTATATAATCATATATCTCTCTATTTATTTCGTAATTTTTCCTTGCCGACGGTTGAGGCGGTGAAGCATCCAATTCTGGCCCCTCGCGAAAGAAGGACAAATATGAATGTGAAGGTACTATCTCAATGTTCAATTTTTATTTGACCACATAAAGAAGAAACCCTATTCTCTTTTTAAAATATTTTCGGTTAATACTACTCATTTAATTGAATAAGGAATAAAATAAAAGTTTACATTGCCTCCCACCTCAAGCGGCAATTTCTCTCGGCACAACCAAACCGATATTAATAGTTTTAATTCATGGATTAAGGAAAGGTGTAATACTTTGCACGATTAAGTCGTGCGGCTGATCCCAAAGGAATAAAAAGTGTGAAAAATAGGGACATGACTGGGACTCGAAACCAGGTCTCCCACAGTGTGCAGGGCAGGTATTCTAACAGTGTGGTAGTTCAGTGATAGCCTAGAAAGTGGGAGACGAGGGTTCGAGTCCCAGTCATGTCGCTATTTTTCATACTTGTTATTCCTTTGATTTAATTCATATTTCTGTGTCTGCAAAATTTTACGTTAGTTATACTCTGCTTGTGAAAGTATCCAGTTTGTTAGATATTAGTGAAGGAAAACTTTCAAATAGGATCCTAAACGGGAAATAAGATGCTTATGCATTTTCCTAAAATAATTTTATAGCATCAAAACAGTATTGAAACCGAAGTCAATGATCAAAGTTAGCTAAAAAGGCAAGTTAAAGAGGATAGAGTATTCAAATAATACACGTTTCATTATAGCATCAGTATGCGATTTCGTAATGGGAAGGATACGAGAGCGCCTTAAGACAGCGAGTTGAACACTTGCTAAAACCTCTCCCGGGTTTGTTCCTCTGATTTCCTTTCCGAAAGGAATCCTCTTCACTTTCTTCTCCGTTTCTTTTCTCATTCCCTTACAACTCTCTTTCTCCGCCTAAATCGTCATCATCATTACTGTGCCGCGGGGGAGTCGCAAACATTCCTTTCTCCACCTTACTAATCCCTCGCAGAACTCCCTTCTTTAGCTCCTTCCCCTTTCCTCTTCTCTCTACCCTCGTAGTGCTGCTGAACCATTTCCATAGCATAGCCCAAAGTGTTGCGCCGCACATAAACGTCACAGCCTCTATTTATTTCACATACTCCCAGCATTATCTCGCCTCTAGGCCATCCAGGTCCAAACTGTTGCCGTGGCAAAAATAACCTCTCTCAATCTCGTTACCTCTCGTACTGAACAACGTAATCCATTTAAAATTCTATATCTCGTTAACCTAGCTGGGAGGGCGCCCATGAGCGTGCGCCGATGTAAATAATTATTTTTGACGCCCCAGTAAAGAAAAGAGGGGCTAGAAGCGTCATTAGTGCAGTCTCTGCGATCTTATCTTTAAAAATACTCGTGCACTCTTTCTGAAAAGACTTCTTTGTAGGAATGGATAGCCTTAGTGATTTAAGTCTCTCGAGCGTAAGCTATCTTTTTTTGACGTCTTGGGGATATCCTATTTCCTCCCTCATTTGAAAAGATTTTCTTCTCGGGAGCTTTTTCCTCCTTTGTGACTCTTGAATGAGGTAATTGGAGATGTTTCTTGCTAGAGATTATAAAGGTCTTTATAGCCATCAGAATCTAGATATTCTCTTTCGAGACGATGAACAGTTCCTTCATCTACGAAGGTACTCTATTCATCTTGATTATATCCTGAAGATGCGACGGATATCAGAGAGATATGAAACAAGAATTGCTAAGGGAAAAATTTGGATGAATTAGAATCGTGACTTTACATTACTTTAGCTGTAATTATTGGCATTCCATAATGCCAATAATTACAGCAAATGATGATTCTTTCGTTATGATACAGCTGAAAGTTCCTCAATTTTTTTGCGATTCGATGAAGCGATGATTCCAAAGAATTTGAATTTTCAAGAAAGCACATCCCAGCTGAAAACTGGCAAAATAGGTTACACCACAGGAAAACGGGTAAGGGTGATTTTAAATTTAGTTTACACCAATTTTTTTATATATGTAATGAAAAGCATGACCATACAGTATTAATTGCTTCATGAAGTGGTTTTTGCTATGATTACGTACTATTTCTCAACCGTCCACTTAGGAAAATGAGCATAAGTAAAACCACTTTCTAACTAGAAAACAATTCAAACTACCTTTCAACTTCTTCTTTACATGCATCGCGTGCAGTTTAAAGGGGACTTTACAATTTATTACAAAATTAATTTATGAATGTGAAATGCCCCTCATTGTCAAACCGGCGTTTTAATATCCGCGAACTCAACACGAAAAGCTCGAATATTCCAAAAGTTACCTCGGGAGGTTTATGGAGGGAAGTACCTCCCGTCAATGGGCGAATGCCAGGAAATTAGTATAAAAATAATATTTCCCGTTGATGATTTTAATGCATAATAATGAGTAACATTAAGAATTACGGTAATTATCAAAGTAAGGGCTTCATGTGTCTCAATATCTCAACTTTCTGTAAGAAAAAGAAATTTGGAACACGGCTGTTAGCGACTTCCCAGAAATCGGTAATCCGGAGTTTCCCCTTTTGTCTCTTAGCGTGAGTTCCGCTTGCCGAATAACGGCTTACGGAGTGTTTTTGAACCTCTAATCTCAACTTTATGAAATATCTTCTTTATTTCATTTCCTTTTTAGAGACATTAAAGATTTATTTTACAAATTTAACAGAAAACTATACAAGAAGTAATCTGAATCCAATATGAACATTTAAGAATAATTATTCCAAATGAATTAGGAATTATCAATTAATTTAAAAACAAATAGAAATTGACAGTGAGCGTCATCAGTTATCTTGGAGAGGTTATTTAAAATTTTAATCCAGCATTTTTCCTGTGGAAAACTTTTCCTATGATTTTTTCATTTCACATTAGGTGCTGTTTAAATTCTATTATTCTTGATTTAAATCAGTTATCTACTTTTATTAAATTTCTTTTAAATATCAGCTTAGTTTTGCCAATCGTTGTCACAAAAATATAGAACAGAAAGGGTGCTTAGAAGATCCTGCTGCATCAAAATCACTGATAATGTACTTTTTGCCTCGAATGATTGAGCATTTTCAATTTCCATTGATCTTGCTCAAAAAAGAATATCCAGCATTTGCTACAGACTTGAATTTTTAGGATATCTTTTTTTTCCTTCTTTTCTTTTATATCCCTCCACCGTTAACTACCCTCGTTCAATTTTCTTCTATTCTCATTCGCTTTAAAATATTACAGTATTTCTCATTTTCTCTCAATTATCCGTTAATAGTTAGTTAGTTTAACTGTATTTACTTGTATTATACCTTTTGTAAGATTGATTTAATGAATGATTTGATTTGATTTGAATTAATTCTTCTGTTTGCATTACATACTTCTGTATTTTCGCGGTTTCATTTCCTCTCAATTCTTATTGCTAGTGGGTGTTTTCCTGCACAGTGGAGTCTTTGTCCTTTTCCATCAAAATTTGAGAAAACTTTGTTTTATTATATCTTTCAATTTTTAATATTAAATTTAACTTATACATTGATGAATGAAGTGAGGCGAAAGTCATTATAACTTCAGTGGGTAAAACTGTATCTCCTGAATTTAGAGGTTACTATGGAAGCCACGGTATCTGAACAATTTTAATTTTTAGATAGACATCCCACTTACATGTTCATAACAAGCTAAAATGTCTGTTTTCTGTTCCGGAACTAATTAAATTATTTCCGTCCTTCTGTATTTGTTAAAAGTATCAAATCAAATCTCATAACCAAAAAAATACCGACAAGGTTTGGATGGGAATTATTTCTAAATCTTATGGCTAACCTTCGGAAAAGAGGGAATTAATTCTTCAATCATTAAATAAACTTAACACATATTCACTAGTACGTACATATTTTGAAACTATAAGTCCATGAAATCCCATCCATATAAATAATTAAACAGCGGTGAGGGATTTAAGTATTTCCAAAATGAACGTAACTAATAGAGAGGAAAGATACTTATTCACAGAACGTGCATATAACAGATTGAAAATGATCATAGATCCCTTGTAGTGGTTTGGAGGTAAGTTTTCTATCGCATTACACAGAAGTACCCTGTGCAAAGTAAAGAATTCTCCAATGAATATGTCCTGAAGATATAACAAAATAACCGATATCAGAAAATATTTCAGTGGAATTATTTTACAGTCGGGAAGGTGTTGAGGAAATCCACTGAAAAAGGAAACTAATTTAAGTTCTTTTCCACTTTTATTCTAGATAATTTTTATTGGATAACCCGATGATGGCGATCATGTACCGGAGCAGATCATCAATTTTTTTAGAAAGACAAAATACATTTGTGGCCAATCTTAGTTTCCTTAATCTGTGAGGAAATATTCTCCTGATAAATTGTATGACTGCATAAAGTAGGCTATCAAAAAATCGAAAGCGACTCACTTTACAACATAATTGACACTTAAGTTAAAGTTCAACATATTTGTTTAAACATTTATATTTTACTGTTAAACGAGTTATAATAATTCGTACAATCGGGATATTTATCAATAGTCATAATAAGAAGAAATTCTATATACTAATGGACTACTTTCATATCAAAGGTAATGGATATTAAGTTAAAATTGAGTCATCGTCTTTTACACCTTAGTACTTGTCAATTTTAACAATCCTATGCAATCGTAAAATCACAAATGCTACTCTTAGCCGCGGGTATTTTTACAGGCGATAATGAACAGCAGAAAATATTAATCAGCAACGCATGGTTAAACAGAATACGGAAGTATCCCATTGGTTAATTTCTATTGTGTTTGTGTCATATTCCGTAATGAATAGCAATTAGCTATCGCGTACAATTATCATCCTATGCTTTCATTTGATGTTTATCTCTTTTATTTGGATAAACTGACAATAACTAATGATCCAAAAACGTATTCACATCAATTCCTTAATTATCACATCTAATTCCGTTGCGGAGATGTTAAGCTATAATCGTTCCCATGTACATTCATCTCTTTCAAAGAGATGAAAAAAGTTAATTTTATCTGCTGTCAGTCCACTCGATAAAATTTTATCGCAATCCCCTTCTCTCCGATATTCTCCATTTTCCTACTCATCTCCATGAATTTTATTCCCTCTATCTACCTCCCCATCAATATGCCCCTCTTTCCCCTTTGCCAGACGAAGGCAACCAAAACCTTTTTCCTTAACGGAGACACTTAGGCCTTCGAATTCCCTTCCGTCCTTATAATGCCAATTATATCTTGCGCTGCTCCCTCTACTTTTCTTCTCTTCAAATCCCTTTCCGTTTTTAATGCCGGTCGAAGAGAGCGTAATAAGGTAATTAAGTAGAAGTTTTGGCAGAAATGTAGAAGTATCCCCGCCATGCTAATAAACCTTTCCTGAGGTGTTTTTAAAATATTAAGAATATTCTTTCAAAGCGGATTACGGAACATTTCACAGAAAAGTATTAAGAGAATTTAGCAGGAATCGATTCTTTCTTAAACATTCAAATCGGATTATATTTTCGTAACGCTATAACGACATTTCTTACCCTTTGCTGTTGTCATAATAGATTTTCGTCGAAAACTCGATTATTGTTCATGTAATATCCCTCACCGACAGAAGGGATAAAATTCAGGTGTTGCTTTGTACAAAAAGTGAAATTGTTGCCTATGAAGACAAATATTAATTTTCCTATTTATCTTATCGGCCTTTTATAACGAACAACTACATGCATTTAATCCTAATTAAGCATTTTCGGTAAAAGCGTTATCTTCGAATATCTAAACCAGGTGATAGCAGTCTCCCAGATTTGCTAAGTATGTAAGTATTACTCACTGTAAAATAACATTCGTTTGGCATATGTGATCTGTAGGACTGGAAGACGTTGAAAAGGCCTGGGCTTACCTGAAAATAAAGAAATAGCATATAATCAATTACTACCTTAAAAACTCCTATAAATAATACCACAGCATAAAAATAAAAAAAATAAAAACTTTAAATAAGTGATCATTAACAGCCGTGTTCGGACTTTCTTACTTTCTGATCATTGAGTACTAGAGAAATGGAGAATTGATAAAAATAAATTACGTACTTCTCTTATATTTTAAATTCTGTTATAAATTAAACCATTACTGCAATAACTCATAGTTTAAGACTGGAAATACATTTCATGAATAAGAGGCATAAATAAACTGCTTAAGCCCAATAGAGGTAGAGGTCGCATATGAAGACAAACTGGAAGTACCGGATAACAGTGTTTTAGGTATTATCCTAATTAATTCATAGCAATCATCGATCCGAAAATTTCCGCTCCGTAATTGAGGTTTAAAAAAACTCCACAAATAATTAATATTCAATCTTAATTGAGTGTTTTTATGAATGAGTGTTTTTAAACCCCCAATTACGAGATTCGTGAGAAAGAACAGAAATAATTCTTAGCAACATATTTCGTCTAAAATTCAATATATGCATATTTTGATTGTTTTGGTGCAAATGAATCTATGATGAAAATGAGAAAATAAATGGAAAACAGAAAGATTAACGCATTTGGAATGAGTTCATGTTCCTTAACCGAACTGCATCATCAACGCGTTAAATATGCATGCACACTTTTCCGCAAAGTACGGAACCAAGGATAAAAGATTCACAAAGAAGACAAAGAATATTAGAGGGAATATCGAGGAAGAAAGAAACTGAGAAGGATAAAGTGGTCAAAGGAGGATCCTACAAAGGGGAAACGAAATACAGGGAGCGACAAAGCCGTCTTCTTTGAAGCGTAAAAAAAGTTAAAAGTAAACAAGACATGCTTCAAAAGCGTCACATGGGAATTGAGGGAAGGGGACTGTGCGAGGAGCGAAAGAATGCGGTCAGCGTTTATCTGCGTAAAGGAGGCAAGGGAAAAAATGTACAGATGGTGCGCGTGGCTGGAAAAAGTGAAAGTGACCGAAGAGTTGACGAACGATGGGTGCTGACGTGCGATGCCGTCGGTTGATGGAGGACTTCGATGGGAAATGGGCGATTTTCACGTTGCGATCATTTTTTTTGAAAGATAGCGCTATAAAGGGGAATCTTGTTTGTTTTTAATTAATTGTTTGAGGAGACCAACGGGGATGGAGCTGCTAGAAGGCATTCCGTTCACTTAGCTGGCGGAAAAAATGGGTGAGCGGTTCATTTTTTGGGGCTTCTAACGGAAAGCGATTTTACGAAAAGAGATAAAAATATAATAATGATGTTTTTTTCAGAAAAACTGAGCTTAGCGGTGCATTTTGAAATGAGAAGCGACTATAAGTTGGAAAATTCATGAATATTAATAGGTGAAAAGAGAAGCGAGTCTAGCATAAAGTTGACACGAAGTTTGTTCCTCCGTAGCATGGATTTTATGAAAATATGTAGAGTGTGGGAAAAGGTAAATATTCTCTCAAGATATTGTACTATAAACTCTGGAGTTTATATAATTAGCATACATTTACCGTACTCAATCAAAGATAAGACTTCGTTTAGTAATTAAACGGCAACGCCGTGGCTCTCAGCCTTTGTTCAAACAGAGTATGAACAGTTGTTCATATCATTAATATCATGAATTTTAATTAGAAGCTTAGAAAATAGATACATGATATGAAGAAATGGGAAACCAGAATATAACTTGCTTATTTGATATTTGATATTTTTATATTTATGTTTATCTTTCAGTAACCTACGTACTTCCTCATAAAGTGTTTTTCTTAAAATGAAAATAATTTTCGCATAGGAAACGGGCAAGGGTGATTTTCCGATCCATGGTCCCAGGAAAATCCCAAGGAAAAATGGACTTGAAAAAAGTCTGACGGGACTGGGAAAACCGGGATTGGGAGACCCGGGTTCGATTTCCGGTCCCGTCAGACTTTTTTCAAGTCCAATCTTCCTTGGGATAATTTCCGCATGTTTAGCTCATATACATTCTCAAATAGAAATTAGACTAAAAGGAATCGTTTAACCTACACCAATAGTACTAATCTGGTAACAGAACCTATTATTCGATTCCATAACTTTCGTATGACGATCAGAGTACTAACGTTAGCAATATCGAAACATATTACAATTCTATCTAGAAATTATTTAGCGAATCTGACTGCGTGTTGGTAGATGTTACATACATATATATGCCAAGAAACAATCGCATAGTCGTAATAGGAATAGATTCATCTATAACAAATAGAGGAGAATCGACCACTAATGCTGCAGTTGATTAGTCTTATAATAACTCAGTTTCTTGGTTCCCCAGATTCTGCCTTCTGTGAATGGGAAATGTGCTTAGGGAATGTAGACTTTTTGATGTTTTTTTGATTTAAGTCTCTTTACTTATCTATAATTAGGGTTGTCATATTTTTGTTTGTGTTTTTCGGTTCTTCGTTATGCATACACTTATATTGGCCTTTAAATTGGAATTTTACTAAATTTAGGAAATATTTTTGGAATTAATTAGTGTCTTTTTAAGCTAGAAGAAAGCTGTATTACGATGTTATCTTTTATAGCTAGAAAGTATTAGTAAATAAATAATGCATTCTTATTTCTTAAAAATGTACGTTATAAAATAGTGTATTTTGTAACTTAAATATTTGATAAATTTACTGTAGTAGTTAAAAACGTTGCATTATTAAATTAGCAAGATATATTCTACTGCACAATTGTATAGAGTAGTATCATAATAATTTTAGAATGGTAATAAGTTGCACCTGGACTATTAGTCCTTCTGTTTCGTATGTAACAATCATAATATTGATAATATTCTACTGATGAGAATCCGGGGAAAAAGGAATTTTTCAATTGAATTTTTGATCGAATTCAAAGAACAGAACCGGAACTTAGCTTTAAAACAGATATTTAGGCAACCTCATGAATTTTTATGCAACAATTATTTCGTGAGCAGTGTTGTAAAGTCACTTAATTTTAACTTTTTAATTGTGTTTCTTCTGCATCCCTGAATCGATCGCAATTTGCTTTACGCAAGTTCATCCAAAATATGTCAGAATTAATATTTTACAGGGACCATAATCCTTAACTGAAACATTTCCTATCAGAACGGTACGTATAGTAAGCTGATATATAACCATATTATATTTGTTAGAATTGCCTTGTCAAGGCTCCAAGCGAAGTTTTTCGGTATTTTATACGGGAAGAAGAACATCTGAGTGGCTTCTCATTGGCTACACGTTGTTAATTATAGTTTACTTTGTACTTCTACAGCAGGATGGAATAAAAAAGTATGCCCTACTGCCTCATTATTATATGAAGCGAGAGGGATAATCCACGCTTATTTAACTTTCGAGATTCTCTGACGCAAAAATAATCCCGAGCTTGAAAAACGCGTTTGTGAATCGCATTAATAATTCAAAGGTTTTAATGGTGGAAATATTAGAAACGTTGAAAAATAACGAGAATAGCCCTCAAGTTACACGTATGTGTTGATACAAATTAAATACGAACGCACCAACTAGTGGTCTCACAGAGGGATTTCAGTCATATTGCTCTAGTTTAGTTAATTGCTAATTATCCACTGAATATTTAGTTCTCTCTTTGTGTGAAAGTTAAAAATAATAAAATTTAATTACTCAGAAAACAAACAGAGTGAACCAATGGGTCAGCAGTTTCTAACGAGTTTTAACGCATATAGGATGAGTATAATTTGAAATGCCTCATCCGAAGCATAGCATCATACAACGAAGTATACTACTTCTTGAAAATATAAGTACTCTGGAAAGTTCATGGAACAATTATCATAATGACGGTAAGTACAGGAAAATATTTGCACATAATTATATCGTTGAAATGATAATAACATCGAGTCTCATTTGGAGAAGTAGTGAGACAATATTTCAGTACTCGGAGTTTTAATAATCAACATTGAAAAGCGAGGTTAGGCTCAAGCGGTTTTCTCTTGTATTTAACCTCCTATGCTATTGTTACTTGAATGACATTTATAGAAGAAACGCAAAAAGGAAGATTTTAATAATGAAAAATAAAAAAAGAAGAAAAATACAAAAGGAAATGTTTGGTTTGTGGAAAAAATTTCTTTAACAGAGTTGATAGAAAAGAAACCCACGTTGCGGGAAAACACCCACACAACAAGGGTATGGGGAAAACCGCGAATACTCAAAGAGGAAAAAATTTTTAAAACAAGTCAAAAATAAAATAAACTCTGCACCCCGTGAGGTTTGTCATAAATATCAGCTATCCATCTTGTTCTCAGATAATGGGTTTCGTAGCAATGTTATAAAACAATTATAAAAAATTAAGTCAATATTAGATTTTGCGTATGCTAGGGCCTAACAGAATATATTGTAGGGCCGTATGCGGCTAGCGGGCCGCGTGTTGGGAACTCCTGCTATAGATCGATTGAATTCACGATTACCACATCTTCGCGTTCATCACTCCATTCACTTTCTCCCTGCGCGAGCGTAATCGAGCTATAAAAGTAAACGGCGACGTAAACCCGAAAAATAGGTTTGAAAACGTGTGAGAGAGAGGAAGATAAAAAAGGGATTGGCGACATGGGATCCTCTCCCATCCCCTCTTTGTGTCCACCGTTTCCCTTTGATTAAAACTGCATCGGGGAGGCGCCCCCGAACAAATGCGAGGACCGCCTCTTGACATCGTCAACCCCACAAAAAAACGACCGTGGACATGTACACCATTTTATTACACTCTTATAACTCCATCATCCACTGTCTCCCAAAAGCTCGTGCACTCTAGAGGAATTACCCTCCTTTCGCCCGTGCAATTTTACCCTTTGTTGTCGCAATCTTTTTGCGCCTTTGAATCTGTCGCCGTCGCTGACTGCCAATTACCATGGAGAATCGTTTTGGGTTGAATTTCATCCTTCCGCGGTGTTGTAAGTTACCCGAATTATTTTAATTGAGCGAGGATTAACCGCTTTGGTGTGTATTGGGGGATAGGGATTTCATAAAGTGAGGGGAGAGCGGCGTCCGTAGTCACTATAATCGACTCGGCTCACCCGCCGTTTGGTGTTTGCTCCATTTTCGCTACTTCCTCCTCGCGGCAAGTTATTCATCCCGTGTCGTTGTTTGCGACCGGGGCGGGTGGGAGTGACATACACGGATAAATTGAAACGAAAGTTTCTTTCGCGCAATGAAAAGGCAAATAAACCGAATGACTGAACTCGGAATTAGGATTGCGGCGCCAATTACGGCTGCACTCGTTCAGAGAGCGATGAATGTAATGTTTACTTTGCCGCCCTAGATAAGTTGATTACTGGCGAAATCCCTGAAATTTATTATGATATAGTGGAAATTCCGTTGCGTAAATAGTTCCACCCCATTATTTACATCAACTAGTAAGTCGCAAATAGTATTTTATTCATCAATTATCATTTACCTCTTGAGAATCAACGGGTGCTATATAATTAAATCATGACATAATTTTACATGTGAGTCTAGAAACTCCACGGAATGGCGAGTGGCTTTGTGGTATTCTATGACTAAAAGAAACTAGAAACAATTTTCACAAGGAAACTAGTAGCTATTTTATTGAGGAATCGCATTGCACAATGCCACACACAAAAATTAAACTTTTTTAACCACGTTATACCACGACCTGTGGAATTCTGCATTTTGGAAGTGATTCTTCAATAAAACAGTTACTAGTTTCCTTGTTAAAATTGTTTCTGTTTTATCTACGATTGAATTTTAGAAAGCTTAAAATTCACAAAGTATTCTAATGTATCTTGATTGGGAAAGCCATCAACATATCCATTTTATAAATATAATCTATTGTATACAAATATGTTATATCAACATGTTTTCCTGATCCAAATTAATATTTAATTTTATAATGTAAGACAATAATATTCCAAAAAGCATCAAAGAGTGAGTTACATCCAATTTAAATTTCATCTTTCATGAAGGCGTTGTTATGGGCTCTAAAAATGAACTTCGATTTAATTGTAGTGATAAGTTATGTTTGTTTTTTCATAACAAAGCCTTTGGAATGGGGAGAAGATAATGTTCACAAATGTTCTTTTTCTATCGTTCCATATACATCTAATGATCAGCTTAAGGTGTGGATCGAGTATAAGAAAGTGCAGGAATCGTCTGGTTCCGGTGTTGGAAAATGTGAGCGCTTTATTCCGATGACAATGGAATGAGCAGAGAACATATGCGGAGAAAGAGGGGGGGGGGGGACGAAAACGCTGTATACAGATCTGCATACATAGACATGAAATGTGGAGTAGCTGTCACCCGTGGTAATTTGGGGGGGGGGAGAAGGGTCACGGTATTATCGAGTACCACGTTTAAATGGAGTTGATGCGTTTATCGCAGGGCATTGTAGTTAAGGAGAGAATACAGAAGCAAGTAAATTTTTGTTGGAAAATTTCGTGCAAAATTAATGTTAATTAACCTTCTATATTTACCATCCTGCTTTGAACGCCGCTGTAGGCTTGTTTACGCACATGAGGCAAATGAATTACGTTCCATTCCTCAGCTTCAGCATATGTTTGCTCGTGACGTGCAACAAATGGAACTAGATGGACGTAGATACGCATTCAAATGAATGCGTTTTGTTCCTAAGAGATACATTTAGATCGTTTACGACAACGTCAGATTCGTTCGCAGCAGAAAGGGAATTTTCTGGATTAAATAGCAACGGTTAAAGGACGGCTGTAATTGAAATGGATTTCAAATGTGGGTTAGTATTAATGTATGATAGTAACATAATTTCAATCCTTATTGAATTACCATGGTACAATATGATAAAATAACATCATCCAATAACGTAACAGCGTCCTTCTAATTCTTCAATGAATGATATTTAATTAAGAAGAAAATAAAATTGCCAAAAAACTTTTTCTGACAAATAAAGTAGCCTCTTTAGAATTGAACGAAGACTATTGCTTCTTAGTTCATAGTCATGGCCCTCCACAACGACTTTCAACAAGGAATGTACACATGTTTGGTGCAGGTGACGCGAAATTTCTCCTACCATAACAAAATTCATTCAGAAAGTTCTATCATGTATCCATCTATATTTTGAATGAAATTATGCCCCGAAAATCAACTGTAACCCAATCAAATAATTTAAATAGTGCATTTAATTTCTTAATAATGTTACTCGTATCAGTGTTATTTGTATGGACCAAGAAAATTGTCAATACAAATGTTTATGAAGGTTCCTAGGACCTTTAGCAAGTATTGATTGCACCGGATATGTCACATGAAAGCTTTCTCTAGTTCTTTCTTTAGAGATTTTCAGAATACTTAAAACCATTTTCAACCTCTTTATTATTGTAATAAATCTCATCTTATTTTCCCATCTCCCACCCTCGACACGAAATATGCAGACCAAAAGAAACCCAACAACTCATACGTCCAAGTTCACGAAACTACAAATTTTCTCAAACCTTTCGCAATCAACTGTACACATAATTGGAATTCTTTACCAGATTAATCGAAGTTCAAGCTACAAAATAACTAGCTAATACTACTTGCTAATAAAAGGTTCAACTCTTGCTTTAATTGGTATTTAACTACGTGCGAAAATATGTATTTTTAACCATTTATCGTGCTTCACTTTCCAGATTTGGTGTTTATTATTTTGATTTTACGAATTTTCCTGGAGCAGATTTGGTTACAAAATATATCTACTCAGTTTTAATTTTTTTTACATCTGGTCTCACAAATTTTCTTTTATTGCGCTCTCACCTGATACTTCTCTGCTGCTCTGAGGGGCTTTATACAGAGTGTATATAAAATTATCTTAAAGATCTAAGAGATGGACACATTGTAATTTTCGCATAAGATGTAATTCATCGCCCGGTTTCGGCTAAAATTCCGACATCAAGCAAATATACATCATTATATTTCTACTATATTCAACTGATGATGGCATTTTAACGGAAACCGGTCGTTCGATTACATCTTACGTGGAAATCTTACAAAGTGATTGTCTCTTAGTTCATTACGTCATTTCACGAAGTCCGACCAGCTATGATGGATTATACTCATCTTATCTTATTAGACAATATATTTGGATGAGTAAACAGTGTTTAGTGGCGATTCCCCTAGTAACGAAACACAGGGTCGTACTCATGAGGATATGCGTTCGATGAAACACACACGAGGAGCACTTTCTCATTCACAGTGGAAGAACATGCCCCCGCTCCGTGTTTCGCTCCTAAATGCAACTGTATTATTGAGTCCGCCATTCTTTCTCCCAGCGGAGAACGAACTAAAAAAAATTAATGTAAGGCCGGAAACGAGGAAATTTCAACGAAGTGTAACTCGTCGTGTGAGATATATCTGTGGCGTGAGTGCATCCTGCCTAGCGTGTATCCACCAGATATTCTTTTCGCTTTTTTTCCACCATCTGAAGGGCGGTACACGTGAACGCGGAGTTGAGCGTGATGTTTTTCAGTTGCGCTAACCGTTTCGTTCCTTTCCCTTGCGATTTACACAAATTAAGGGTTAAAAATCGGACGGTGTTTTTAATGCTTAAAGTTGTTCAACGTTGTTTCAGGAGGGTTTTCGTTTCGTCGTATATTTTCGGCGCTAGTACTGCCTCTGTTATGTTAGCTTAATAGCTCTTCGCAGCAATCATAAATAAATTAAAGTAGAGCATTGATCGTTTTAGAGATGGGAAAACGGTACGATGATATATTATGTCAGAATATTTTTACGGATAATGATTTATGAAGAGTAAACATATGCGCAGACATTTTACGGAAAGATGCGAAAGATACTTTATGTATTAGATTTGTTTAACGTCAAAATAATTAAGATTCCAATTCTCAGTTATAACCTTACGATTTAGTCTAGTTACTGCCTAAAATATTTTCCTAATAATGAAGGAATTTTCTATTTATCGTATTTTTCCTTTTACAAAAGACTATCCAATTAATAATTTTAATTAAAAAATTTGCATAATGTTTATTTAGATGTCATCATATTATGGATAATTCGTCAATTTTTTTGGAAAATCACAAGTGATTGAGCTTACAAATGAGAAAAATCGAATCAATACTAAATAATTATGAAAATATACATAAAGGCGAGGATAGCAAATGCAAGAGTGCAAATTGATTTCCTATTAATCATTTTATATGGTAGGCATAGGAAAAACGAAGTCAATAAAAATTTAATCAACATTTCTTTAGTTAAAGTAAAAATATACGAGTAAAAGTAGCTTGCATACTGCAAGCTTAGTGAAAGATAGTTTAACTATGGCATTGCATACCACCTGCAACAGTCCGCCTTCCATACACCGAGTTACATGCACCAACTACAATAACCCAAACGAATTATTCATAATACGTGCACAAGAAATGTCCTAGCATCGAACCTGGGCCTATGAGGACAAATATTCTAACAGCATACGATAGAAATCCCCATCTTCTATAGATGTAGCGAATTTCAACCTTCTACCGGACCGGGAAATCCCGTAACGTATTTTTGAAAATTCGGTCATTCGAATGGTCCTGGGATCGATCCTGGGCCTTTAGGGCAAAAATATTTACGGCATACGATAGCCAATCATCTATTCTAACAACACCGTGAATTGCATGTTTCTATCTTAACGGAAAATACCAGAAATGAATTCATGAACTTCAGACAAAAAAACTGCCATAGCATCGAAATAAGGACCCTCTGGTAAAAATCCTTTAGGTGTACTATAGAGGTTTCTAATATCTATCGATGAGGTGAATTTGAACGTTCTATCTTACCTAGAAATACCCTAAATTATTTTTTGAATGTTTTGCTCTAAGTACCTAGCATCGAACCTGGGGCCATTAGGTAAAAAGTTCTTCCGGGAAACGGAAGATAAAATTATTTTCTAACGATTCCGAAAATTTCAACGTTCTATCTTTATGCTAACTACGCTAAACGAATTTTTTAATATGCGCTCAATGCATTCTTATGGGAAAATGCCCGTTTTTGGGGCCTCCTAGAATCGAACCCATGATGCCTAGAAAAGAAGTCCGATTCATTCCAAAATGTCCAAACCCGGGACTTTACGGCAAAAAAATCGGCGGCTCCATGAGGCACTTCCTTCTGCCTCGTCTTTAGTATCCTATATGTCATCATCATCATCATCAGCCATTTTCAATCCGACGTCGGATGTAGGCCTCTCCAAGCGCTTTCCAATTATCCTATATGTATATCTATATATATCTGGAGAAGCGTCTATATAAAGAGATTTATGTAGCGGACTCTTTGTAGCGGAAAACATTCTCGAGACAATCGGTATTTGAAATGTTTTGTCTTTAGTCTTAAATAAAATAGATAAAGTCTGCTAAAAATACTTTCCAATTTTTCGAATAATTTGAGGAATAATTGTCCTGTGATATACAATTTTTGGTAGGCAATTCTAGGTAGGAAAACAATGAGGCACGGGCATCCATAAAAGTTTCCCATTTATCCCGCTTTATCAACGACAATACGAGGAAATTTTCATTTCTTCAATTTTCATGGTTCTTCATCACAATTTGCCTGGGTGAGCTATTCAGTAGAAAGTCATCGAGCTACGTTTTTAATTAGCGGGTGCACATATGATATGAGATATCAATTCCGCTGAGCCAAGTCGGAATAATGTATCAACGATCTAAGGTAGAGTGCACAGCTTACGGAGTAAAACTTTCAGCGGATGATGAATCTGCTATTATCGTAAAATATATTCTGCCTTTTTGACCCTCGACCCAAATTATTCGCTCGTTGTCTGAGTCGATAAGAGTCATTATATCCGCCGAGCAAACCACTTCCTCACATAAAATGCAACGAGAGGAAAAGGATTTATTAGTAGATAGAGCTCTGTTTGTATTTTTATCTATGCATGCGCCAGCAAATAATAAGGTCGGAAATGAAATTAATGCATCTCCCGCAGTCAACTGCCACAATCACGAATTCTCGCCCAGAGTGCTTTCGTTTTTTTGCGCTCTCGGATTGTCTTTTTTTATTTCAGCGCGATACTTTGCATGAATTAAGCGTTCCTTTTCCTCCTCCAGAGTTCTACTCGACCCGATTCCGTGCGCACAATTGCCTCTTCCGCGATCCTCAACAAAATAAAATCCTCGGCGCGACTTTTAGAGGATGGTACAGTTAGACAAATTTAAGAATATCTCATTGCTTGCTAAACAAAAGAAATATGCACGTCCCTCAGGATTCAACGTATAACAGGTCACCATAAACTACCTCTACGCGATAATTGAAAAACAACAGGGTTTTACTTCAGTCTATCTTCTCAGGAAGATGAAGGATCAACTTGGTGCGATGGAACTCAAGTGATGAAATATTTAAGTACAAAAATTTACATTCATAGATACACTGTAAATGAAGGGAAGGTTGAAGTATACAGAAGTATGATTGTGGAATAAAAAGTGATATCATCGATGGCTTCCTTTACCAGTGTCAAATAATTCCAAAATTTAAAATATTTTCACTTTCCATGATCCCTGTCCTCTTGGGTTAATGTGTTTGTGATTTCTATTTTTAAATTGACTGAGATTCAAATTCAATTTCAAACCAGACAAAAGTTGAAGGATTGGTATCCATGTTTATCTTTAGTAGGAGAAAATTTAAGCAATGAGTGATTTCGCGGAATTGCCTGTCCCTTTCTTAATTATTTATTTACAGTTATCACTACAAGTAGCTGCATGATCTGGTGGCAGTGAGTACAATCTCCGTAAATCTCCCTAAAAAAAATTAAATCTCCTTAAAAAGTCTATCCATTAAAATGTATATTTCATTAATAAATTGAATACTGTCGATGTAATGAGAAATCTCTCTACACGAAAGGGACTACTTATTTTTACAATTATTGTTAGCCACAAAAGATTCAGAGTTATTATCAGTCTTTCTCTATTAAAACAATACATTTAAAAATAATAAATTTTGGATAATCATGTGCCATAGAAATACGTACCTCATTAGCCAGATATCAGGTCGATTAAGCTAAAGCATTCGTTCGTAAGTTGGATTAGACAAAGGAGAGACTCAAATTGGGCCATCACTTTTATTGCAAGTCAATAGCATTCAAGTGTCAGCGCGTTACAAAGAGATGAGAAAACTCATTTCGCGTGACATGGAGATCTCTGGCGCGAACTCAGTCGCGATACACAGGCTTAATGTATGTATACATTTACATATACTTCACGGACAGCTGCCAAAATCATTCAGCGAGCTCGCGAGTTTAATAATCCGCTTCGCCAGATTCACCTCTCGTTAAAAACATCCTTTCGGAGAACTTCAATGCTCTCACATTACGGCTAGAAAATCAATTGAAGTTCGGTTGCCTAATGGTAGAATATGGGCTGTTGTTCTTTCCACTATGCCAGCTGTCCGACCAAGTTTTTCAATTGTGCCCGATTTATACGTTCCGATAGGTCGTCTCAATAGATTGCGGCCGGAGGGTTACGGCCACCACTGATTGGCTATTGGCTTTTTTTGTGAGAATTACATGGAACTTTGGGATTTCCCTTATCTGGGTTAGTTTAAAAATCGATATAAATGGTGGTGTACGTGAAAATGTAAATCTAAAAGTGGATGGGAAATTATTGATTGAAGTCACCTCAACCTGAACGACATGTTTTGTTGTTAATTACGTGTAGGAAGTCTATACATCCCATCACAATGTAAATCCATACCATTATAAAACGGTGATTTTCCGAAGCAGAAGGTTATTTCTTCTGAAAAATAAAATACTCATAAAACTGACAGTTCTATGAGAGGAAGACGAACCATTAACTATTAACAATTAACTATTAACAATTAACCATTAACTAAGAAAGTTTTTGAATGATGTCCTTGATACTTTTTTCCTTCTTTTATTTCCTTTTGTTAAGTACATGTGGAACAGGGTGAAATAGAATTATTATTATTACTTTTTTTGTTGTTGTACTTTGCGTTTCCGCCGAAAATTTTCAGCTGTCCAGTTGATGGGAGGGAATCGATCGACATAAAGAGAAAATTTACCTTAACTTATGATATTCTTGATTTTTTCGTTTAATTGAGAAACTTATGCACAATGTGACAAGTTTGCAGTAGGACCGCTTTTGTGCTATATTAATGATATAGCCCTGCAAACTAAGTTCCTCCAAATATCTCATGATGTTGCTCGACAGAATTTAACAGAGTGATAACCTGAACGTCCGTTAATTTTCAGATACATTTTATCTGTCATGCAAGCTCTTCGTAATTGTCCCTTTTTTCCGTCTCGGTTCTTCGTATGTTATGTGACACATGTACTGCTATGTTAATAATTATTATTTGTTGGCGAAATCAGTTAATAAGGTACCTGTACTTTTATAATTAATAATTTTGTCGGTCAAGGCCTAGGTCTATCCTAAAAGAGGATGATTTCTCTCTAATTGGTAAAATGGTACTATATCCTCATCAAAAGTTGATGCTTCATACGCAGCCGTTGATGCACTAGCCTTGCAACCTCATTATCATCATCATTATTATTATTATTAGTAATTTTCTTACAGCTTATTTTGTCATCAGGCACCTCCTGATGAGCTTGCTAGCTCAGGAGGACCTTATTGTATATTGTACCATAATATTGTACAGATAGTCAGCTTGCTGACATATTATTGTTAATAGTTTATACAGAAATGCATACATTTTACATAAATATCAAGGTAAAAGTATGACATGTGTTTTAACATAATTCTTTCTTTTTTTTACTTTGTTTTTGGATGTATATATAAACGGAATATTTAATAAACAGTATTATTATTATTAAAAAGATTAGTATTATAATTTTATACTTTTATTGTTACTATTATTATTACTCTTACAACTATTATTGTTTATATTATTATTACTATTTTATTATGCCTTATATCTCACTTTTCATAGTACCAATTCTTCACTCATGACGGATCTTAATCAAGTCATGTGTCTCTATGCATTTTATTAATGAGTGGTAATCATTGTTTCTGTCATTTAATAACTTAGAAAATTTCTTGTCGTGGACTAGGTATTCAGAAGTACAGATTTTTGGAGCGAAATGTATGTTTTCAGAGGCCAATTCATGTCAATTATGCTTCTGTGCAATGCTTTTGGTATAATAACTGTTGATGCTAGAATAATAGGAACTATTTTTAGCGATTCTTGTGGCCACATTTGCGTTATTCCTTTTAATGCGGGCATTTCTTTAATTCCTCTATATAATTTTTAATTAGCTATGATGATTGAGGAACAAATTTTATACGGAGAGTATTTCGAATCACATTTAATATTTGGGTTCTTCGATTTCGAAATGATGAATTCACTCATTGGAGTCTCCTTCTACGCTGCTCTTTTAAGAGAACTTTGCTCTAATACTCCAGCGATTTGTTTTCTGTGGTTGTAAATCTCGCGCTGTTCCCGATATTGAAGAACCTCTGATAACGTTATCAGGAGTGCTGCTACGATATTGGCCGTAGCTACCTTCACCGTTTTGATCACGAACACCGCATTGGACGGATTTACGCGAGAAAGCCCCAATTATGAACACTTTTCCGTTAACAACTGACTATTATAATGGGTCGAGGAACGAGAGATTGTGTGGAGCATGCATCCCGTTCACACACGGAAAGGTGCCTCGCGGAGTAATTACGTAGATATAGATTAATAGATGCCTAAATTCCTCTTTCCGCTCATTTCACTAATATCCCCTTTCAGTGAAGCATATCCGTTTGCAACCTCTGCTCCGTGCAGAGTGTAAGAAACAAGGGCATCGAACCATAACCAAACCGAGAACCGAGGACGAAAGAAACCGATATTTTTGCCGGAGTTAAAACCGAACGCAAGGCTGAAAAATCAAAATTTCGAACTCAAATCGCGATCGAAACACGTAATTAGTTCCTTCCCGATGTTTGATTCACAGCGATAACATATTGCTTTGGTGTAATCGGAAGAAACCGCACTAAATATTTATAGCAGCTACTAGTAACGAGCTAATTAAAAAGAAAGTTTGACATTTATAACTATATTATCGAATAGCATGATCATTTATTCTGAATAGTCTTAATTTCGAACATTTATTCTTTATATACACACATGCATACATAGGACTTTATTAGCCGATAATTGAGACTATGAAGTCCCATCTTCTATTTAACCTACACAAAAAGAATATAAAGAAGTATACAGATATACACAATATTAAAAATCGATAAGAAAAACGATATTGAAAATAAAGTAGTCACAATACAAAAACTAAAAGTAAAAATATTAAAAATACAAGTAATAAATATACAAATATTAAATATATTGCCTTCGTTACCATAAAATGCAACTAAATATAGTGTAATCGAAACATAAACATAATTAAAATATTTGAGAAGAATATAATATTTTGATTAGGTGCACACCCTGGGAGGTGGCTAACGGGGTTAAGCCCCCCCCCCCCTTCCAAGGTTTCTACAAGTATTTATTCTAAGCAAATTCTCAAGATTGTTATGGATACATATTTGGTCACTTAAAACAATTTTTATGGGCAATACGCCATTTATGATGTGAGTCTGTTAGAACGTATTGCAACGTAAATGGAATTTATTTTTGTTTCAACTCTGCGAACATTTTGGATGGGCCTCTCTTTTTGGTAGTTGAAGAGGAGTAACCTGGTTTGAACCGGTTTGATGGAGTTGAACCGGAACCGAAAGATGTGTTTTTCAATAAACCGGAACGAAAAATATTAAAGTTCGATGTTCTGTGAGAAACAGAGTGAATACGCCGAAATAACACTGAAGTCATACCGCAGATGCTTCACTCTACTCCAGCCAAGATAAACAGGGTCACACACGGGGCCCTCCATTTTCTTTATCAACATCCTTCCCTCACCACGACTAATCACCTTTTCCCACATACGCCACTCTAACAACGCCTCTTTTCAACAGCATTCCTTCAAAGGCATAAGCTTCATCCCCAATAAGAGCGGAAGCCACAAAAGATTTCTATCTATACTTTTTGGGTTCAAAGCGGCTGCGAGAAAGAGTGCTCGGGATGGAAGTATGTGTTGGGGCCTTAAGCAGGGGAGAGGAAAGAGGGGGGGAAAAGGAGCCTTGTCGCTCAACACAGCACAGTTTCCTTCCTTTCATATGCGATCAATTCCATACTCCGCCTTCGCTGTTTACACTGTTGGTCAGGAAAAAATATCCGAGAGGAAGGGGAGACGGCGGGTACGAAAAAATTTAGAGGGATGAAAGGGCAAAAAGAATCGAGGGGATCTGAATGCGGTATGTGCCGCTCTTAATATTTCCGTGGAGGTTCGACTGGGCCTTGTCGTACTCTTTTTCTTCATTCTGTGGAGTTAGTCGATGCATTTTTTCCTTGCACGCAACTAATACCGGAGTTTCTGGGAGCGCCCAACTACGTCTATGCTGTCCTCTATTATTAGACTGGCGATAGGTAACCATTAGTTCAATAATATAGGGATTGAGGATATCTGACTTATTAAAAGAAATCATACCAGGCGAATGTTAGATACATTAATTTATGGCATAAACTGTTATCTGTCCAATTTTGATAGGAGCGGTGGAGACTGGGAGACCTATTGTTGCATTAATATATCCATGATCATTTCTTTAAGAGATAGTTTGATCAAAGACATTTCACCAAATGACTTATACAATAATAATTATCTATTCCCCCAAAGAGTTTAACCCAGGAGAGACAATACTCAAGAATTTTCTCGCCCAATGTATAGCCCAAAATAATATTTTTTAAAAGCTATGTTGGGTCAGGTTTGGATTTTCACGTAAATATTTTAATAATGACCGATATTATAAAGTATACTTAAAACGAACATAATTTTGTGTGGAATCTTGTAGAAAATACGACGTTCAAGTTTCCCATTTATTTATTTAATATTCATTTTAGGACGCGGTATTAGGACGGGGTATGTTAGATTTAAAAGGAAGATTTTATTTAATTTAAAAAAATGCATCTTTGTGGTGCACTTAAATATTTTTTTTATTTTACCTACTTAACTTGAATTAAGAAATTATGGTTGCTATTACTTTTTATATTTATTGAGAAAGCTGATCAGTTGATAGAAGTATCACCGATTATTCCAAGTATAGAAATCCGTACCAGACGAAGCACTGTGTTACGCCATGATACATAAATTTGATAATTATTAGAGAATTTGATGAAGTAACTCTATTTGATATGACATTATATTCCTATCACTGAGAAAACGGCCTATATGTGTTCGTTCCGAATAAGTTACGAAGAGTGAATCTAAGATTGGGGACTTTAATATAAACCCCGTTTGGGAAATCAGTTCTATTTTGACACTCTTGTAGCATGTAGTTTTTTTTAGAAGCAGATAAAATTTCATTATAAAAATCATATCCGCTTTATTATGGTTATAGCGCTCTTAATGTGAACATTGAACCAACAAAGTCATCCTTAGCAATAGTTATATTTACGTATAATAAATTATATTATCTTCACGCCATATTTATAATAATTTTCTTTTCCTGTACCTACTATATTTAATATGTATGTAACTCTGTGTAATAATGAGTCACATTCTTATTATTAAATAAGAAATAAGATTAATTCTTTTATTATATATAAAATATTATTGTTGGAAGAAATGTTCTAGGTTTTGAAAGATATACTCACACGGCTGCCTAGTCGATGATTCAGAAATTTCTGTGCTAATACTTATGTGAACAAGAGTCATTGCTCATTACAAAAAAACATGATTTTTCTTCAGCGTCATTTTCATGAGTATTTTTGTGCTGTCTTCGAAATTATTACAATGTTTAGTTGTCGCCCAATTTTAGAAGTTTTTCATATATTATACACTACGTATATCATAAGGTATAGTGATTATAAGGAAATATCTTCATAATCTCATATTATTACTTATTTAATGCTTTAACACCCTTTAACATAAGCTCTTCTATTCACTGCTAATTACCACGATTCCGCCACACCACGAAATAAGATCGTGCATATTTATTATCTGAAATGTAAGGTTGAGGTGCAATTTTGATAGGGAGAGAAATTATGTAGATTATAGAGAAAAAATATTCTTAAATTTTCATATCTAGCAGTGATAGGCAGATCCTTAACTCTGACGAATAAAAATGCAAGGACAATGTTACTTCGCGTGGCGCCAGTTCCACAGTGGTCAAAAGGTATTGAGATGTAAATGAGGTGACCTCTAGCAGTCAAGGGAAAGATGTATACTTTGTGCTTGACCTGGATGCTTGTGTAAAAACGTAGGCAGATGTGCATATGGACTGTGGATTCCAAGGATTCTAGGAATAAAGTGGAATTTCAAATATGCATTGTATATTTTGTCTCAATTCACCGTATTAGGTTCAGCGAAGGTATTATTCCACCTTAGTTATTCCTCCCATTCCTGGAAAAACTTGAAAAGGTTTGCTTTTTCCTTTTCCGGCGATATAAGCCGCTATGTTGTTTTTACTGGTGTTAAGATACTACGTCATTAAGCATACATTTATCACTTCTTTAGTTTTGCTTGAGATGGATCACGTTGTTCTCTTAAACTTAGAAATATGCAATGACCTGGTTTTAAATTATTGGTAAATATCAATATTTTGGATTTCTTTTGGCCATTTAACACTTTGTATGATATCATAATAATGAACATAGAGGGTCCCGAACGTACCTACAGTAAGAGATTACGAGTTTCACTAACGTGATTTACCATGATAAAGTCGATTCTAGGTGGCACATCCTGAAGAGTTTTATCAATTTATATTTTCCATAAGAACGTAGGAATATATTTAACACTATAACTTCGTGATTATTTTGTGTTTAATCTGGTCGTTTAAATGGTCCAAAGCTTCCTAGAAAAAAAATTCGGAACTTATTCTCTGAATTACCGATATATAATAGGGATATCGACGAGAATTCTGAAAAAAATAATTAAAAACGAATAGCGCACTACGTTTATGTCAGAATAGAGGACTTTTCTAATCGAACGAATTTTTTTGCAGATTTTTTTTTATAAGCATGTGCTAAAAAGTAGAAAGCATCTCCAAGCGCTTTCCAATTATCCTATATGTATATCTATATATATCTGGAGAAGCGTCTATATAAAGAGATTTATGTAGCGGACTCTTTGTAGCGGAAAACATTCTCGAGACAATCGGTATTTGAAATGTTTTGTCTTTAGTCTTAAATAAAATAGATAAAGTCTGCTAAAAATACTTTCCAATTTTTCNCTATGCATTATTTTCACAAGGATTAAATCGTAGATGGGACTCTCTAGTCCCAGTTTTGCCCCTAGTTTACCATTTGTGTTGTTTAGTTAGCAAATATTAAAATGTGTAAATTTTATTTATTATTATTTTGAACCGAGTTTATCTACGTTATTTTTGAGAGGTACAGTTAAAATGATTTGATGAGTACAATGTATTGACAAAATGCAACCAAAAGAAGCTTAACAACAAATTTATAATCGCTTGATGTGCTTGGACTCTCAAATTTGCCTTTCTATTTCTTTTTCCCTTTAGAACATTAAATACTTCAGATTTAAATAAACAGATTTATGACAAATAAAATATTAAAACCTAACTTAATAGTTGCCTCAGCTTTTATAATAAATACACCACGATGGCATTATATACCAGCATTTACGAATTATTAGTCCCAGAATAGTTTACAGAAAATCCTTCGAGAGGGAATTATTCCTTACAATGTAGACCTTAAATGTGGAATATTAAGTTCAGCACACCATCAACAGGAATTATTTCTTCTTCTCACCAAATTGCCCCGACTTGTGTATTTCAAAGACGAAACTTTCCTAAATTCTGCAAAACTTCTTTTTTTAAATTTCCCTTCTTAATACTTCATAAACCTATTTCCAAAAGCATTTGGGTATGATGGAGATTCTTGATTCCAGCTAAGCGATTTGACCGAATGAGTTAAATCCTTAGCGCGGATAAAAGGTAATTTGCAGCAAATCTGAGGAAACAATCCCCGAAACGGTGGCCATCATCCGTCACAAGGTTATACCACGGTTCCTTTGTGGCGGAACGGTCGATTTTGCGTGACAAACATCATTACAAGAATTGAATTCACCCGCATGCGATATCGGATTAAGGGTCGCCTATATCGACGGATAACGCCGACTTTCCAACTCACTTACCTCCTACGTTAAACACATTTCAATTTGTTAGACTTCTGTCAGATCTCGTGCAGATAAATTTAATGACCAATCAGAGCTCTAGATAACGGCTTATTATTTTCATTTGTTTCCTCATTACATTACAGATCATATTTATGACAAATACGAATGCAGACATATCGAAAAGAATTCATTGATAATCTTGAATATTACAAATATTAAAAGAAAAGTAACGAGAGTCTTGGTTTTTAAGTCCAAGAAATTAGAGGAATATATTTCTTTCTTCGAATAAATGTTTAATTTAAAAATTTGAAATGTACTACCTATTCAAAATTTCCTTGGCATTCATGTTTTTATAGGAACCATATTTCGTTTATAGCTTGTTTTTATTTCCACCTTACTTATTCAATTACAATCTAGCCTTTCTCTACGTCAGCTAAACTTTTCTTTGAAAGATGTCGGCTATTGCTAAAAATAACGTTCAATTTAAAAGCAATACCTCATATCTTGTACCTCTACTCAAACCGCAATTAATTAGCAAATGTTCCTCTCCATAAAAAAAATTGATCCTGCCGAGAAGTGTTGTATTCTAAAATAAGAAAAGGTACAGCGACAGGCGATACGCTTCTCAGTGAGTTTTGACAACAAATCAGTGAGCGTTACTCAGGTTCTTCAGAACTCAGTCTCTAGTGGTTAAAAGAATTAAACAAAGGCTTAATGTACTTAATAAGTTCAGAGAAAGTATGTTCTTGGAAGATAAATCCGATATTTGGAGCTCTCCTTGTCAAATAGGCCGTTCTGATACTTTAGGAAAAATATTTAAAAAATATATGCTAGAACTAGTGGTTTTAAGAATTATCTTTTTGGCGAACGACACGCGAAGTTAATCGATTGAGAAAGTAGAGTCATGGTGCATGCACCCACTGCCACATGCCAAATGGTGGCTTACAGGGTGTCTACGTAGATGTAGATATAGAATTTATGTTGATGGAGAATACTTTTCTTACATTACTGTAGTAAATTTAGTAACGGACACAAAATTATGGCAATAAAAATCCTTGCAATTTTAAGAAAAACTTTTAGTTTTGCAAGACTTCTACAAATAATATTATATTGTGAACAGAAGACACAGTATCTAAATGGATATTCGAACCTGGGACCTCGGAATTAACAAGCTTGCAAGGATGAGAATTAATACTTATGAAATTGGAAAAAAAGTAATTGCAGCGCCGTGTTTAGTCTCAAAAATGAAAATCATCAATATGTAATAAACAAAGAAGAAACGGCGTTCTTAAATCAAGCAACTTATAAGTATTGAATTTTAAGAAAAAACAGTAGTCTAAAGTGCAATTCATATATGTAGTACATATGAAGTTCATACATTTTGATAATCGTACATTTTATTCACTTTGTTGAGGAAGTTTTGATCAATGATTTATAACTTAAAAACATACTATACATTCATTGGGAATATTCTCAGCTGATGGAAACAACAATTAATGTGTAATAAATTACTTTCAATGCCCTCCAAGTGTTGGCGAAATTCGATTGCAATTTTTAAAAATTTATTTGAGCACTTGATTCACTATCTCTTTGCTACTTCAACTGTTGCAGGTATTTCACACACCTACTAACCAAACCCTTCTCCTTGTGGGTGTTTTCCTGCAGTAGAAACATATTTTCTGAGACAAAAAGTTCATTCTTTTTCCTCCACAAACCATTCTGTCTTCTTTTATTTCTATTTCCACTGAACTTGCTGAAAACATATATATCGTATACGTCTATATTGTATGATGTTATATTTCGTATCTATGCATTATTTTCACAAGGATTAAATCGTAGATGGGACTCTCTAGTCCCAGTTTTGCCCCTAGTTTACCATTTGTGTTGTTTAGTTAGCAAATTTTACTATAAACAGAGTTCGGTAATAATTTTGTGATCCAGAAATGTCTTTAAAAATTAATACGATCCTTTATTTTTCTCATTCCTCTAACCTGTACTTCATAAATTTGTTCTTTCACTGTTCATTCTCGCGAATATGGATAATAACACATCAAGTTACGAGTTTGAGCGCCAATATCACGATTTGTTAGCGTCAATTTCCTGTGTAATTTTTGTCTTGAATTAGTAGAAATGCTTTCCTCAGCGCAATACAATTACTATTCTATTATATTTTCAAATTACGTTAGGAACAGCTCATCAATCCTTCTAGGAATGACATACCTGACGACATAGAGCTGAATCATCCCTCTTCCACGGATACCAGAGAAATGCAGTCACGCTAATATTGCATGCGTGCTCACGGCCGACTGCCGTGGCGAGCCGTAGTTAATTATTCTTTTAAGGGGTTTGTTTGTTCCTATGATAAATTGCAGCATGAACTGGTATACATTCTTCTGTTTCATACTTTCGTATTCAATCATTTCGTCGCCGTGGCTACTTCCGAATTTTCACGAAAGGAGCATTTATTACACTTGGTAAATTTATCAAATGTATTTTCATTAAAATATTTTATAAAAATCCTACGCGGTAAAATATGATCGTCGATTTTCTTGCGATAGAGATAGGTAGGTCGATTTTTACAAGAACCAGTGTTCTTTTTTCCTTTGTTTCCTCCTCAGATTGATGTAAATTCGACTTTCAAATTAATTGTCAACAGCATTGGCGCCAAGGAATTTATTTTGGGGTTCATTTCGCTTGAAAGTTACAATAAAACGAATTAGCCTACATTGTGGTTGATAAGAGTAATATCAAGGAAAATGTTCTTATGATATCCAGACATACATTTAGGCCACAATTTAAGCGGTCAGGTTTCCTGTCATCGTACCTCCCAATTTCTTGCGTTATAATTTATTCACAGCAATAGATACCACATCGCGATAAATTATTGAGGGAATATCTTTTCGCCGAAGGTGATTTTTTCTTGCGAGCAAGAGATGTGTAGAAACAAAAGTTAAATAAAATTATTCCTCCGTAATAAAATTTGGTGCAGTTCTATCTTCACGATACAAAGTAAGTTGTTTGTTATATTCTACACCCTGTTTATTAAGCACGACCGCTTTCACCGCATTCACGTCATCACAGTTTCTGCACCTCCTGACAATGACACGAATGCTTCGAAACCAGGTCGTGCTAAATAAACATATCGTGGAATTAAAAAAATATATATCCCTTACTTTTTATCTTGAATCTTAAATACTGCGACATGTGTCATACTGTATCTAAATTTTAGAGAAAAAGAGAATAGAAAATATTACCACTGGTGGTGAGGAAGTATCTTTCAGGCCAATAATGATGAGCTAGGTGGAACGATTCTAATGTTGCCTTTAACTAAAAGTTAGAAAGTCGATTATGTCAAATCAAAAAAAGTGTACCAAGTGTACAAAATAGGGGGGGGACATTTATCAGCGATTATTGTGGAAATGAAATTAGGAAAGAAATATAAAAATGATACATATATAATCTATCGTTAAAACTAACTTGGCGAAGTGTGTGTCTGAAAGTTTTACCCAGATATATTGCATCCAAAAAGGTTCACTCAGGATTGGGTCTTACGAAGAGATATTGTATCCCATGGAAATAATTCTCAATGGATGTAATTCTGAACGACATCTTAGAGTAACATTCATGTCTGTCAGGGTGATTGCTTACAATCAATTTCAGAAAATGAAATTAAATCTAAGTACTACAATATAAAAAAACTTTATACAAATTTCTTAAGGAATGCTTTCTTTTCCTCTTTTGAGGTTTTGCGGAAAACAGACCAACTTGGTCCTTAATAAAGATTTGATTCACTTATTCTGAAATATGATATAAATAATCCTATTATGTAATTTTATCATAATTGTAATCGTATCTTTTTTGCTTCCTATCCTTATATTTTCAACTTTTTGGGTTAAAAGTAAGTCTGGACTGTCTAGTCCCAATTTCGCCCGTAAATAAAGAGGTATGTGTATATAACAGTGGAAGAGCATTTTAACATTAAAGTTAAATCAAGGAGTCTGGCAATCAAATTTACGTTGAAATAATAATTATTGCTAGCTATTTAACTCCCTCACACAGCTTTCCTCTGTATAGATTCCTTGGAAATGCTACCCTTCGTAGTACTCAAGCTGGTTCATCAGTCAGAATTTCTGCTCTTGATTTGACATATATACCGATCAAGTTATTTTCAGAATCAATTTATTTGTTAATGTTTTGGTATTCTAAAATTGTCATTAGAAGCCAAACTATTCTGTTGGCTTGGAGAATATTCCCTATTGTAAACTTTTTAAGTTCCATCAACCGCTATTTGGCATCTAGCATTATGCAGTTGTGTCCAAAAACACCCAGGGAATTACAACAATTCGGAATCTAAAAATTCCTACCATTCCCGATTCATCAAGCGAAACCATCTCACCAACATTTGTTTTTCGCATACCTAATTCAGAGCGACCCCCCTTTTTATAATCACGCGAGTGGTTTACCTCCCGTCGGGGAATAAAAACAGCTCCCGGAAAATATTTCGAATTGGGTTAATTGGTCTAATGCGACACAAATTCGAGACTCGGCGTCGCGCTCCCGTGGAGGCCGCAACGTGAAATAAACAGAGAATAAATTTTTGTTGGGACGAAACATACCGTTCGTCCGTCCATACCATTGCTACGCCCCACCCTCTCGCAGTCGAGTTAATGAAAATGGTTTCCATCCCCATTCACGTAAGCGAATACTTTCATCGTCGATATAGAAATTATAGCTTCGAGAGGTTCCTCGCCTTCTTTTTTCCGCTGCCGCTCCCGTATGAATGATTGAGGAGGCCTTTGGACGGAGCATGCCCATTCTCCTGACGCAAAATGGTCCAAATAAATTAGAATGCGTCAGCAGGTTGAAAAGTTTTCATTACCAAAATGGATCCATGCGGGAATTTTTTCCTCACTTCCCCCGCGTCTTCCTTTTTTCTTTATTTCCTTTCGAATTTTCGGCTTGTTACTCTTCGAACGGGAGAGCGTGGAAAGGGGAGCGCAAAAAAGTCATTTCACACCATATTATTTGTTCGCTGTTTTCTTGTTTCCCCCCAGGGAATTGATGCTTTCGCGTTTCTCTTCCTTGTTTTTGAAATTGATTTTTTGGAATTGGTGATATCGCGACCAGAATCAAAGGTCAGAATCCGTTTTTTCATCGGCGCGTAAGATTTTCATCGTAATTTAGTTATGACGAGGCTTTTCTTTATTAATTTTCACAACAATAATGGAGAGGAATCATTTAATACCGAACTGCTGGAACACTAAAAGAATGGATAAGATTGAATGGTGCAGAGGTTTAAAACATGAGATGAATAATTTTGAAAAATTATAAGCTCTCTCATTTCATACCGTGGGACCCTTGAGAATGGAAGCTTTGTACCCGATATACGCATAGTGCGATTTCCAGGAATCGGTAATCTGGAACTTGATGTTTACCTCCAAACGTGGGTTCCGTCTGCCAACATACGGCTAACCGGGTGTTTTTTAACCTATAATTCATTAACAGCCTTGTTCCAATTTTCTTTCCTTTCAAATATGAATGGCATAGTTGCTGGGATGAAATATTATTTCACAAAGTCAAAATTCTAAATGTTATACGTTTCGGCACAATCCTTTTAATAAGTGAAAATAGAATTTTAGTTAATATTGTTCGATCATGAAAGTATGAATTAATAAAAATATATTTTATTCAAATCGGTGATAAAATTATGAATCTGAAGAAAAAAAACGTTTTATGCTTGAATTGAGTGTAATTAATGAGCCATGTTCGGAGCTTACATTGAGAATTGCTAATTATCTTTTAGTCAAAATTCAAACTTTATTAAAAATAAAGAGAAATAACAGCAAAATCTAAATTAGGCATGATTCACACATATTTCCGTGAATGGATTTCTCATATATTGAAAGAGAAGGTGCAAATGTGCACCTTGCAAGTGTTTCATAGTAGATGAACAGACGTACAGACGGATTGTACGTTTATCGTACGTAATACCCAAGCCATTACTTTCGGGTCATCAATTGCTACTCCCAAATCAAGCCAACGTAACAATATTGAATTTTGCGAAATAAATCACGCAAAAAGTTCTTGTACGCTGCCGAGTATTAGGAATATTTATGATCCGCATGAAATCGACCGGAGGAAATTGCGGTTTGTATTTAAATTAGGAGAGCAAAATTACATCTCGTCGACATTTCGTGTGATATCTGAATTGATAATAAGTGAATCTGACCGTGAAATAACGCATAGGCCATTAAAGAGGAAAACAAAACATTCATTGGTACACAATATTTATTTATAAACTATCCCAACAAATGAGAGAGTCCCAAAGGGAATAATCCATTTGAAAAAACAGTGCTTAATCACAATAATTACAGATTTCAATGGCTCTATTCCGGATTCGTTGGTACATACTTCTGTTACGTTTATTCATTAAAGTTTTTGTTTTCCTTAACGAATAATAATAATGCGAGGCATGGTTTTTCGTACCTCTTCACCTTCTGTGACTTGCTCTTTCCATCATTCGCTGATACTATCTTATAATGGAACGATCTCTTTTGTATATACTCTTTCTGTAATGTTTAAGAAGAAAGATTAACTTTTCAGGGAGATGATTCGTGAGAAAAAATCGTGCTTCTGAATGGGAGATCTTTGAAAAATATTCCTTCGAAATATTTCCTGAATCACTGTGATTGTGTAACACTTAAAGCAAGCCTTCTGCGTAAAAGTTAGCATTTAATAAAATCGATATCAGCAGGAGTGACTTTGTGGAAAGCCATTGCAGAAGGATACACTTGGTAAATTTTCCACACTGTATTTATTGGCGACCGGTTTCGTAGGTTGACTTACATCTTCATACAGAGGGTAAGTTTACCAAGTGTATCCTTTAGCAGTTAATGTCAACGATATTTCCACTTCCACATTTTTTAACGCCCAGACTTAACAGTTAAGTGTAGACTAGAGTTATCCAACATTATTTGCCGGAAGTTAAGAAAAAATGATCATCCCACGCAAGCCGGTAAGGATCTCTTACATTAGAGAACCCCCCCTTCTTACGATTTTTCACACACGTAATCCGTATTCTTCCAAAACTTTTTACAAGAAAAATGCACGTCAATAGTCACATTCAAACGAAAATACAAATAAATCTTTAATTACACGGATAAGAATAAACGTAAAACCACTCATTTCACAAGGAAAAATATTTATTTTCAGAACAAAAATACTGTTACAGGACGATTACATTTAAAGTATTAAATAAGATATCTCTATTTTATTCATGGATAATATACTCCCCATTAAAAAAAAAAATCGGAAAAACATTCTTACTAGTTCTGCAGGCCGCTAGTTGAACTTTTCGGTCCCCGAATACCCTGCGATTTTAAGTAAATTATCCCATTCCTCATATTTGCCATATTAAATTACTTTTTATAATTAGTTACAACGACAGCGTAGAAGGGCATGGTAAATTTTGCTAAGGGGTACAACAATGAAATAGTTAGGATATATATANAAAGAATGCTGTCGATTTTACTATTACCTATCGAAGAAGATCTTTCTAACAACCTTTATTTAAATATTTTCAGTTAATGTCTAAGAAACTCACTGAATGTGCGCGCGGTCGTTCACTCCTTATTGAAATACGTTACAATCTGTGCGCAGACTTCGACAGGAAGCAGCCTCTTCGCAGGGAAATAAGTGGTTCGTAATTATGCTTGATACGCTTCGGTAGGTTTGCTATTAAGATGTCCGGAGAGACTTATAAACAAAGCCATACTCCTGGGATCGCGAGAGCATGGCTCTTATACTTTCCATGTCTGGAATCGAAAAGATAGGCGTCATTCACAAGAGATGACGTTCTGGAAAGCTAAGCAGGAAGGAGAATAATACAGAAAGGAATGGAAAGTGCCCATTGAAACGCGGAATGGTAATATTCAGGTACGATTCGTATGAGAATCAGTTATTTTGTTAGCATGTATTAATTAAAGGGTAAGTTAAGTTCTAGCGACCATTAAATTAATATCATCAGTTAATTTATATATATATATATAACTGGAAAAATAGCTCCCGAACTTGCTTAATTTTACTATAATACTATTCAACTGCTATTCACCATATCCACAGGGGATATCCCGGGTTAGGAACCCCTGCTTTAAGCGATTCCTCAGTTCATTCAATCGGTTGAATACCCTCAGAGAATAATATCGTTCATCTTAATGAAGAAGTCATAAATTATTTTTTCCACAATATGGCTCCCTTCAATAAATCCTTTAAGACCTTAGCTATGCGCTATTTTAATCCGAAGCGCAAATTCGGAGTCGATGACGGTCTCAGGATTAACGCGCCGAAGGGATTATTGCTTAAATAAGTGTATTTATTTCTCACGTTTTCTCCAAAAGCTCATTTATTATTTCCTCGGTTAGCCTTAAATTTCGATTTATGACAGCTGAGAGTGGGGTCGGGCTAAAGATGTGGAAATCACGAAAATTTGATTAATGGTATTGGCTTATGGTAAGCCCTTTGCCAAAATCAATAGGTAAGCCCGCGGCTGGATGGAATGATGAAGTTGCTCGGCTGTCGCTGCTCGAAACTTGGAGAGAACCTTACGTAGAGAGAGCCATTCGTCAATTCCAAGATCCCGGTTCTTATTTTCTTTGAAGTAGGATAACATACACATCCAATAGGAAAGGTGGGAATAAATTCGGACGTTCGATATAAGTTAGAAAAGAAATTTTCAGATGCGAACATATCGAGAAAGAACCGGTTCCATATTTAATCATGAGATATTTTACTGCTTCATCGCCGGAAACGTTTAATATATGATGCTTTAGCTTTCTCCTTCCTTTGAATAAACGCAGCGGTAATAAATCGAGCTTGAAATAAATATCGAGCGCTTTTTGGGAATGGAAGCCGATTTACCCGCGGATGTTTGGTTGAATTATTTGAATGCGCTAAATTTCCCTCAGAACGGTTTGTGAATCTGGAAGCTCCTTACTTTTCTCTTTTGAATTCAATCCAAATGAAAAAAAAAATATTTAGCATATTAATGTCAAATGCCTAAAACATCAAAAAGATGTTTTTCCGCAATGTGTTTGATGCTGCTAGAACATTTAGCAGCAAAAGATTATTTAAAATAAGCAATTGCCTGGAGAACAACGAATAGTTTAGCTATTTTCTCCACTATTTCTCAAGAAAATTAAAGAAAACGATAATTTATACAGCATAAATTGTACATGCATTGTACGAGGATGCTTTTCTCCTTTTCAATGGTTATTTTCGGATTTTATATTTCCTACATCAAGAATTCAATCCTTAAACCTTTGATCTAAGCTATTAGCTTATGTTTTTCTTCTGTCCAATGATGCTCTTAGATTATATCTTACGTTATTGGACTAAATTTGAAAATGCATACGATGAAATGAATATTTAATTTAGAAGATTTATATGAAAACGCCTCATGTGCCAATTCTGTGTCCACTATAATAGACAAAAATACAGGTGTCACCATAAATATAATTACTGATGCAACTTTTTACTGATCACGTGAAGAAGGTAGGGCATTTTATAAACTCACCGTTACCTTCTTGCTCGATAACTTCCGTCATACATAAAACCTAACTTATTAAAATGTACTTGGATAGTTGAGATAATTTCACATGCATGGAATCCCATTGGAAATCAAACCTCGGACCGCTTTCACCGGAGGCGAACGGATTACTCACTTGGTTATTCGGGATAAACACCTTGCTGAAAATGATTCCTAATAACAAGTAGGGACTTTCTTCGTGCCCGTGTAGCAAATGTTCTCGTCATCCTATAATCTGATTTTCTCTTAAGAAATATTTTGTTTGAATAATGATATTTTTAATCGTGTAGTAAGAACTATTAATTATGGTATGTAGGCGTAGAAACTTAGGTTGAAATTTAGGTTTTATAATATCTAATTCAAGTAAATAATGACTCTTCGTTTTATCAAATACAAAGGAATGCTTTCTTAAATGGCACAGCTATCATTTTGGAGGAAAGTTCATATCTATCCTGTCTATTTTAAGGAATACTTTACTTCTTCCGGCGAATAGTGCATTTGAACTTTGTCACTTATAATCCTCGTAGACTACCTCATCATTTCTTTAAGTTAATTTTTTCCTTTAAGAATGAAAAGAATAAGTTAAGAGTTTTGTAGATTGTTCGATAATAATACCAATGTTCACATTTCATCACTATTAACGATTTATAGAGCAAAACAATCCGAATGAATTTAGTGAATTTAGACGATTTTCCATTACCTTAATCGTTGTTTTTCCTAGAAAATGAGTTAGAAAATCAAACTTCATTCCTGCAATGCAATTTGATGGCACTGCTATAAAACAGGAAGGCAGATGAAAGAGATAACTGGCTTACCCCGGGAACTTTCCAGACGACCTCTTCCCAGCAAGTCAATGGCTGACTTCATAATTCTTAGGACATCCGCATTTAAGAGCTCTTAATAAACAGAAGGAAAAATACATGGATCGGAAGCGATTTAGTGATCAAAGAATTAGAGTTATCAGAAAACGTGAATAGGCTGCAACTCGAAAGTGCACGCATTTAAACTTGCAACTTAGATTTACTTTTATTTTAATAAGTGTGGATATGATGATAATGTAATATATAGCTACACAGATACCGTTAATAAGATCCTCTTTAAAGATATAAGTTTAAATTTCCGAAGAACTACGAGATATTCTACTGATTAAGTTTAAAATAATTAGCACCGATTGTAGCAATTTAAATTTCGCATTCAGGCATAGACGTGGTAACATTCAAACAAGGAGCGGGAAGTGATATCATTGTGATCCTATGTTAAATATCTCTCATATTTTTATTTTAAGGATTGTTATACTTTGCGGTGTAATATAAAAGAAATGCACATTTAAGATCAATTACTTCGTATAATCGCTTTACATTATAAGAAATTGATTTTTAAATTAATATACCTATATCACTACTACATTAATATTATTACTATTTATGCCATATTTTTCTGAGTAAATATATAATGTACCATATTCCGCAATCATATTCAACCCCATAGTTTGAGAACATTTAAAGTTTCCTTATAAGTTAAGGTGGTAGATAACAAAGAAAAGAATGCTGTCGATTTTACTATTACCTATCGAAGAAGATCTTTCTAACAACCTTTATTTAAATATTTTCAGTTAATGTCTAAGAAACTCACTGAATGTGCGCGCGGTCGTTCACTCCTTATTGAAATACGTTACAATCTGTGCGCAGACTTCGACAGGAAGCAGCCTCTTCGCAGGGAAATAAGTGGTTCGTAATTATGCTTGATACGCTTCGGTAGGTTTGCTATTAAGATGTCCGGAGAGACTTATAAACAAAGCCATACTCCTGGGATCGCGAGAGCATGGCTCTTATACTTTCCATGTCTGGAATCGAAAAGATAGGCGTCATTCACAAGAGATGACGTTCTGGAAAGCTAAGCAGGAAGGAGAATAATACAGAAAGGAATGGAAAGTGCCCATTGAAACGCGGAATGGTAATATTCAGGTACGATTCGTATGAGAATCAGTTATTTTGTTAGCATGTATTAATTAAAGGGTAAGTTAAGTTCTAGCGACCATTAAATTAATATCATCAGTTAATTTAGATTTGTCAAAAGCTTCTATGTAGTATACAAAATAAAATCTGCGGAGGCGGCTATGATGTTGTGGAAATCCATGAGAGGGGAAAGATATATACTTTTCCACAAATGCCTTTATTAATTACTACCGGTTTCCGCGTTACAATGCATCGTCAGGTAACACACTAAAAACAGCCATACGCATGAAACATTCCTTCGGAGGAGGGTAAGAAGGGAAGGTTGGTGGAGGAAGGAAAAAGGGGAAGGGTTAGTGGTGTTGTCAATAGGAGTTGAAGTCCTTACGATACGAGATGTCCGTGCCGCATTCTCATTTGAGTCATTGTCATTTGGAAAAGTTGAAGGTGTGTTGTCCAGCTGATGAGCGATTCTCCGTCAGGAGACTGATATAATTAGTTGCCCTACCTTAAGGCACTGGCTTTTAGAGTATATTTTTAAGCTTATATTCCGAAAATGGTAGCGAGCTGTCTCTTGTGACGATAATCCTTAAGCTTTAATTTTCGATGTTATAAACAACTTCCTTGACCTTTCCGTGCACACCTATTGGTACTCAGCAACAATATCCTTACTCTGATGCTCGCCTGCCGGAAACATCCGTAAACATGAAATCGCAGCAAAAATATTCATTCCGGAATATAGCATGAAAATCCTTGCCGAATGGCTTTTTATTTGAGATTTTCCGAATATGTGTGTTTACAGTAATGTCATCCTAGCTAGAAAATACTACTTGACGAGAAATTTTCGAATATTTTCAGTGTAGTTTATATTTCATTTTTTATTGAAACCTAATAATATGGAGTTTTTGCCAACTTTATGTATTAACTTTGTGCTCTGTGCTTTTATTTGGACAGGTAGGTCAATGTTCTCCAAACTAAGTGACATCGACCCCTAGAGGGTTTTGTCAATGTGTTGGTGTGGGGATAATCCTATGTGTAAGGAAGTCTTATTGAAGCCAATATTCATCCTTTCCTGTTAGCAATAATATTTAGTTAAAATAACTCACCAAATCAATATTTAAAATACGGAAGAATTTCAATTGCTTTCCTTTGCGTCAGCTTTTACAATATTCTTTTTGGTGGATTCTAATTGCATTTTTCATCGATGATGGGTGAACGGCGGGTGCACGAGATTCTTGAGGAGATGAATTCAATTAAGTGGACGACGTTTCTTATTTTAAGAGCATCAAACCGGAAGAGTTATTCAGAAAATGAAGTAGATTAACCGACCTCCTTTAAAACAACTCATTTTTTCCATAAATAGTACAATGGCAAAGTTAAAAATTCAATTGAATCCCGGTAATTTTCCTCACACCGAACTTTAATTTACTAATTCTGCATTCATATTCAATAGCGTCCCCTATCACTCAGCGCTCAATAGACTTTTGTGTTTCTTAACGTTTTAGCAAGTCTTCTCCTTTCCCATCTCTTCTCCTGTGTTCCTCTGCGTTTATTCCTATGGATAGAGAAAGAACGAGCCGTTTGAGATGAACCGTGGGGATAGCAGAATTGGATGAATAGGTGGAAGGAAGAGAGAGAGAGAGCAAACTGTGGTTGAATGAGTAAGGGACGTTGGGATAAGGGCGGATCGCAAGGCATTGTTGGAAATGGCATGAGAGGGACATAAATGGGAACGCTGAAGGCTGTGATTTTCAGGGGAGCCAACTTTCCCCCACTTAAAGGGTGCTAAAGGGGCCTAGAATGGGAGATCCCCCAAGTGTTAAAGAAGGCAGCAGACGGTCCGGTTGTTTTGCGTCCGCCGGTTAATTATTCCCTTGCCGAAGTCCTTGTTCGGAGGGGGGCGTGAATATTTAAGGCCATCCAAGTGGCACTGTTGGACGAGCTGTTTTCATTTTTTACTCCTGGATGCCGAAGGTAATAATGGATCGCGATTATTTTTGTGCATATCGGAATGGTGCGGACACGACTTCATTAGAGGCTACACAAGTACATGAGATGGATGTGCTCAAAGAAATACCCTTTTGCGATACATTTTGCATACATAAACTGTATTTCACTGTACAAAATTAATTTTAGGCGACCAAGTACGCGTTATTTCCTCTCAGTTTACCTTTCAATGCATCAACGTGAAAATTTACTATCATTCGCACCCAAATTTAAAAACCATAAATTAAAAATATTTTACTCTGATATTCGATCGTCATGTGCGTGTGCGTGATATCTCCCAATGATGAAGTATATTTTACGATACTTCATCTAAAAGACTTAAATATAAATATTTCTCCACCAGACTGTCAAAAACACTGACCTTATATGAGAACATAAAATTTACCAATTTTTGTAAATAATCGTTTTATCCATTGATAAGTTAAACATGTAAAGTAAATGGTTAAGTGATAGTTTTCCCTATACTTTTTCATACAGTTCTCATATATGCTTCGTTGTTGGAGCTTTACATCCCCATTGAAATATCTTCAAACCGCAAACTTTTAACGATTCCAATCACATACTCATTATCCCTAAGTTTAGTAAAACTTTCAGAAAGCGATTAAGTATCTATTTCTTGCTTAGATTCAATACAATCCTCAAGAAGTACCTTATAAATAATATGTTGATTTAAAAGTATTTTGAAGTTGCTGCGCCTCATTTTGAAAAAAACAGTGACTCTAAAATTATTAAAATTCGAGATTCCCAGCCCGGGGTCATTTGCGCAACTGGATCCCCGAATCTTTCTTCATCTCTGACATATCCCAGCTACATTCGAGGCTTCTTCATTTCAGCGAGGATCACCGACGTAGTTTCAAACTTTTCCTCGGCAAAGCGAAAGGAACCGAAAAATAAATCGTTTCGGGTTCGCCTCTTTTATATTAGATAGGGTGATTGGGGTGGGAATGGAAGAAAAATAGATAAGAATAGGGAGAAGAGATTTTGGCTGAGGAAGGGAGTCAGGGACACCGTAATTCCGGCGTGATTGAGCACGCGAATGGAAGTGCGTGCGTGTTTGGGTTATTCACTTTGTCGGACGGCGTGGATGATGTTAAAAAATGTGCGAAGAGCAAGAAGGGAGGATGAAAAAACGGTATGGAGAATGTGTTCGGGACTTTTTTTGGGGAAAATTCGAGGCGGAAGGAGCTTGAAGGGAAGATGAAGGGAAAATGGGTAAAAGATGGAGGCTAGATGGCGCTTTTTCATATCCATAGCACTTTTGCTCTCTTTTTTATCGCCCGTTCCTTCTCTTTTCCCTGCATCTGATGAGAAGGGTGAAGGAGCTATTAAGATGTGTGAGAATGATGATGTGAAGGATAAAGAGGTGTCAACGTGCGATTTTTTCCTGCGCGTTATCCTGCGTTTAATCTCTGTATTTATACAGTTTCTTAAGTCTTAAAAATAGCTTCAACTATGTCGTTTATTACGTTGCACAAACAAATTTAAATCAATATCACTGATAGAGGACTAGTATCTACAATCCGAGAAAATGTTGTAGAATTTTATAAACTTATATGATGTTCTGGTTGCATTCCATTAACTGATGGAAAACTAAAACTGGATGAATTCCAGCAGCAATTTTGCAGCTTACTTAGAGGCGAAAAGGGAGCTGAATGTAGATTTACATCCTGCGAGTCACCATTGGCGTATGGCAGGGGGTTTAACACCTTACCTAATCTACCCTATTAGCTTCTCTGGTGCCTAGGGGGTAGGAAGGACAAGAAGTAATCATCTGTTTTAGTGATCACCTCATTGTAAAGCTTTGTCGACAACTCTTGGCAATCGCGCTCATTTATTTATTCCTTTCTTTCACTTAAAAATTCTGAACCGATGAATTTTTCCTAAAGCTTTCAGCAGTTTTACAATCTCTCATGCAGTAATTACCAACCCTAGCTTACTTTACACAAATATTTCAAGGAATTTTATATATGGTTCCTTCTATTTATTGCCTGTGTATTGCTCGAGACAGAAGGATAGTTAGGATCAAAAAGAACAAAAAGAAAGAGACATCTCAACCCCAATTTTTCCCAACAGGGAGGACATCTACGCTTGATACGGGGATATTCAAGAAAGATGAAAGATGGGACTATCTAGTTCTAATTCTATTTTATTGTAAAAACAACTCTTATTATTAACGTAAGTGCCGCTGAGTATCCTCTAGCTGCAAATATCATCAAAATCAGACGTAATTACTTTGAGCGGAATAAATGAAAAAAGAAACGAACCAGAAGTATTCCTTCTGGGAAAGAATCCTGGACATTGGATGGTAGTATATAGGAAAATGTTTACCCCATGAAGAACAGAAGGGCGTGAAATACTCCTAGAGAATGAACCGTGAAAATAAATTCCCTTGTCGATCATTTAAATTCGCTATAAACAGTGGGCGATTGTCTTCTTCAAGATTGAAATTGGCTCATTAATAAATACTGCCGCTATAAAATGCTGATCGAAATCGCTTTGACTAAAGTCTCCAATTTATTACATCAGGAGTTGAGCGTAAAAGCATTACGTAAACGAGGGATGATTAAAAAGAAGATTGTGCCCTCTCTTGATGAAAGGAAAATAAGAAATAACGCTCTCGCATAAGAAGCAGTCGGCATTCCCGGATGAAAACTTCATGAGACAGGCGGAGAAAGAAAAATTCTCACCGGAATAAAACAAAGACGGGACCAAAACGAGCACATTGGAATAACGCGAACGGAAAATAAATAGAAAACCAATCGAAGAGAGCTTTGATTACTTTCGCGCTCCTCCCGAGACAAAGGAACGCACGCACGGGATAATAGACTCCGACGTATAAAAAAATAAATAAACGGAAAGAAATAAAAAAGGCGATCGATCCGAGGCAAATATTGGTGTTGGAGGAAAATGGTTTAACAGGAATGGCAGTAAAACTCGCCGCAGGAGATGGGAAAAAACGCAATTTCGAAAGGCTGGAAAGCCGGAATAAAAAGAGTATACGAGGGAGTAAAGGGAGGAAAGAAATGAATCAAATGTGATATTGGGAAAGAAAGAGGAAGAATGAAAAATAAAAGCAAAAATTAGATGGGAATAGTCGGAGAGAGTAAAAAGAAAAAGAAATATCTGCGGAGAGAAATTTCATTGATACAGTGTAACTACACTGAAGAACCACTTAACGTTTTCCACCAAAATTCTAGGTGATCCATTTGGGAATGTACAAAATAGATTATCATCAAATATATGCTTAAATCCTAGTTTTTTCTCTTGTTAAGGAATTTTATCTTCGATGGAAGGCCAAGTGTATATGTATGTATCATATTGATTCCATTGGACGAATTATGAAACGGGTAGAATTTCAATGCTGTGCATTCCTCGAACTTTGATATTAAATCGTAGTGAGTACTCATTTTTATAAAAAATCAAATAAGCAAGGTTGTGATTAAGTTTATTTTAGACTATTACTATTCTCTACCGACGATAAGTTACTCATAAAAATTCTATGTGAATTCATGACATTTACACAATGGATGCATACAAACGTAGTTCAATTAATTCTCTCTTGAAAATCGGAATGGGGAATCAAAACGTAAGAAAAAAAATTTCTTTCTTTGATTTTGGAATGTTATTTTAAATAGAATGAGGAATACTACAGTTAATTCTCAACATTTTTTGTTATTTCAATATTTTGCAATTCGAATTCAACATCTGTTCTCATCTGAATTTAAGAAAATGTGTATAATTTTGCATATTTTATTTCTGCTGCTGATACCTTCCTTTTTACTTAATTTTTCCTCTCCCGTCTTCTTTTTAAATTTTAATTGTTACTGTTAATATGTTTCGTAGTTTTTCACTTACTGCTTCTCTTAGGTGTTTTTCTGCGAGGTTTTAATATTTTCCTTAGTGCAGCCTTAAGTATTTCTTTAAGAATATATTAAATTCATATTTTTATTTTTTCCTACCCATACTACTCTTTTTACTTTTAACGACAAAGGGTTAGGTGTGAGAACAGAATAATAAGGCTCAATCTTGACATTAAATAATAAAGATCTATTATAAATATTAATAAAGTTAGGTCGCAAGAGAATAAAAGATACCTTCATACTTATGTACATATATGGTTTATTGATATTGGAATTGTAAAAACTAACTTCAAACTTTGCTTTCACGGATAGTGAAATAATGTGTTTTTAAATTCCTATTTCCTGTTGTAATTCCCTTGTATTCTGTGAAAAGAGAAACGAGTGATAATTTTCGTTTAAAAAAAAACTTAAATGGTTACAGAAAAAAATATTTACGAAGTTTTATTCAAAAAATTTTTTTTCGAATACAGAAAATAAATTGCACAAAATTTGAATCGTGTAATGACGCCATTTATGGTTTTGAAAAGCACGCATCTAACATAAACGCAGTCATTATGCAATGTCAATCAGGCAGCGAGGTGGGGTAAGGCAACACGATGATGGAGCACGAGGGAACGGGCAGACAGACAAACGAAAGGAAAAACGAACAGAAGGTGCTTCAATCTAGGGCAAATAAAGTGGAACGACCTCCGAAAAATTTCTTCGAGCAGCGAATTAAACGATTTGCGGCGAGAAAGTGCCTGGGAACTACTTTCAGGGCGAAATATTCGGTCCAGAGTCCGACAGGAAAAAGTGCAAGAAGAAGGGACGAAAGGTACGAACGGGAATTCAGGAGAAAGCCAGAGAAGGCAGATAAAAAGGAAGGCGTGAGCAGGGCGAGCGTAAATGGTGCCCAAGGGACTCTGGGCCGGCCGTCTTGAATATTTCACACGCCGAAGACCGCATGAGGTTGGCTGCTTCGGTTCCCCACTCTGCCTCGCCCGCGCACTGCATCTCACAGTTCCCCATTCCCCTCCTATGCTAAGGTAGTTTTTTTCCTTCTCCAGCGCAGTCCACTTCCTTTTTACTCCCACTCTGACCTCTCTTCGTATAAATCCATCTCTACCACACGTCACAGACACATTGCTCTCCATTGTCCTCTTGCAATTCAGGTCCTTCGCTTTCCCTCCATTTTTTTCCTTGTTGCCTCCTTGCTAATCCTTTTTTTCCACCAACTCTCTCCGCCTCGTCTCCATACGATTCCCTTCCCGGTCCTGCAGCGGATGCAGCCCAAGAAAAAGGTCTCCAAGGTTACCTTTTAAATAACTGTTGCGATGAAATTTTACGTCCCCATTTTTTTTGAGCGGCTATTCCATTGAGATCATTTGTAGGCCAAGTGGGAGCTGTATGGAGGGAGCGTCTCTATATTTGTGGGCTCGAATTGCTTCTATTTATGTTTGTTCTATACCATTTTACTCAAATAAATGCTAGATCACCAAGGTGATTGCTTGAAGCTTAGATGTCTAAATATATATCTCGCAAACGCAACAGAATGAATTTGAGCAAAAGTGTGAGAGAAAACCTTCACGTCACTTCTTTTCCGTATCCAATGATCAGATATTTTCTCAAAATTATTCCACATAGTTAACGAATTATGATCGCGATGATCAATGATTTATACTAAGACAGTAGTTTCCGACACTATCATATATAAGTATTTTTTAGAATATTCCTGATTTTCCTTATGGAAATACCACGAGGTCTTGACTTTTACAACTGGCTGCTACAATCTATTTTATGCCGTAAGCAATAATGTATATGCTTTGAATCCACGGAACTGGGAGTAACTTCGTGGTATATACGTTTAATGCATATGCTAAGAAATTTTGTCCCAATTTCAGTACCCTAAAATCTATTTCAATCCGTTCATTCTTACTATTTAGCTTTTGGTCCTGAGTGGATTCGGTTTCTTTTAAAGAACGTAATTAAGTTAAATAAGTTAAACTCTTTTAAGTGAACATATGTGCAAAACATAACTTGAATATTGGTGTTCATATTAGATTAAGTATTCGAAAAGTGGAATACCGATAGTTTCTTCATCTTATACGTTATTGAGGGAAAAGGGTAAGGTGACTTTAAAGGCTACACCCAGAAGATATCCCTGAATATAGACCAACAGGAGTAGGACTCGACCCTGAAATTTTTCATTTTCTGAGTGAATGCTTTAGACAACTAAGCATTCGATCCAGAACATAATCACATGCCGTTTTGGGATACTTTGTAGGCAAGAGGAAAGTGGTTTCGTCCACATCCGCCCCGAAAGTGAGTGATTCAGGTTCGTTTCTTCCTTCTGTCAAATCTATTTCATGTCTGTCCTTCCTTGGTATAGAAGGGCTACGCTATTCCAAAGATATATTTATACCATACCTAATATTCTATACATAACTTATGATGCACTGAAAAATTATGAAATCGTTAATTATTTGACCCTCACATACACAGACATTTTAATTGAAAATAATATTAAAGGAAACGGTAGGCCGCAATTTCAACCAAAATCTGTTAAACCCAATCGAGGAAGAAGGATGAAAGATGTGTAAGTAGTAGAGCGTTACTTTCTATTACAAACTACGTTTACTTGGAATACGTTTTGTTGCACAAAACACACGTGATAGTGAGATTTTTTGACTTAGAGCATGGCGTACGAATTTTATTTACCTCCTGCCTTTCCACGAAACAAAAAATGGTTAAGCGTCATAAAAATCGATAATGCCAGCTAGGTCACGTCCTACAAGTGCTCCACGAGTAACACGAATTAGCGGAGTAATTTCTGTTATCTCCCGTTTCCAGCTCGGCTTATATAAAACCGTCCTCCTCACCCCTTGCTACTTTCATGGCATTGATATTCGCACATTCAACCTCATGTTACCTCCTTCCCTTGCCATCTTGGCCTCGCTCGTGAATTAACACGCCCACCACTTTAAGAGAGGCCAGTTTGAAGCTCTGAGCGTGACATGCATGTTTGTTAGGAGTTTTTTCTCCGAACCTTCTGCAGCTCCCAACAACATGGCGTCATGATTTACGAGGATATGTTAAGCAAGAGTATGAGATCTATGAGTAATCTGAATGAAGATGTCGACCGCAACCTCTCCATCCTTCATCATTCCTTTCTGTAATTATTTTCAGCGAAGATATGTGCAAAAAGGTAAACTCCCCCAACAAAGGGACTCTTTATTTTTCAGTCCGTGACTCCTTAAGAATAATTCAAGGGTATCTCTTTCAAGTTAGTACAAAAATAAATTGCAGAAAAAAAGACTTGAATATGCTTAAGATAGCCTGGCTAGGATTTCAAAAGCTACCTTCAAAAATTATGTAGTGACAAAATGATACACAATGGATATTCAAAGGATAATGTTTTTGATAATTTCGGTAAAATATTAAGTTGGCGGGTAATTTAGACAAATTTTGAAATATTAAATACGTTAAATATTTGTAATTAAATAATTGTGGTTGCTAGGAATTTAATTGCTATATAACAGGTTTCAATATTATTTTTGGTTCACTTTGCAGGCAGCTTAGTACAGACAAAAGTAAGGTAGTGAACAGTCAACAGCCTCATTTTTACAGTTGTTACGGAAATATGAAAGTTAAATGTTAACCTCGTACAAAAGACTTTACTTATTAATGTCAGCTGTATCTCGAGGAATTTTTTATGACCATAACGTAAGATATGAAGAAATTTTTTCAAAATTTCAAAAAGATTGAAAAACTTTCCTAGATGTTACTAACATTCGGTACTGATGAGAGCAGTACTTTTAAATTATTGATGGCAACCATAACATTTGCTTTCAATTTCGTAAGGCATCGCTAGCGTTTTCAGGTTTAATACCTCAAGACAATGTGTGAAATGCATAAGGAGTAACCCACTGAGTAAAATTATCCGAGATTTTTAAACTGCTCCGTTGTTGCCCTTCCTTCAACTAAAGATATTTTTTGTATTATGCTTTAAAATTGAAGTTGAAAATCACGAGTAATTACCAAGAAAATGAGATATCGCTGAGATATTTCGATTGCTGTCGGCTGTAGCCTTTAATTGCAAATATTGATTATGTAAGTAACTCCGTTGTGAAATGTGGTTGAATATTAAATATTTCTTATTTGAAGTTTTATCATTATTAATAAATAGTTTTAAACGTTAACTTAATTCTTGAAATATAATGGATTGATATGTATGATTGATATACATTTTCTCAAAACTCTACAAACGCTCTTTTATATCTGAACATGCTAAGATTATCTTGTACGCCAAACATTCGGACTCGGGTATCGCCTACACTATAGAAATTTGGTTATGACGCCTTTTATATTCTCACCAGCTAATTTCTTCCTCACTCCATCCATATTTCTTAAACATTTTCCCACCCGACCTGTCTGCTTCATCTTATCTCCCTTCACTGCATTATCCGCCTCCACTTTCCTTCCTAATACCGTCCCTTCATTATCACGCTCCCCTCCGTCTTGCCACGTCCTCTTCTATACCCGATTCTCTATATGTATCCAAGCTCCTTCATCTCATCCCAATCTTGAGCCAGGGACGTAATTCTAAATCCTCCATCGCAACTTCATCCTCAGTAGGAAATAAGAGATTACTAGAGGAAAATCCCCAAAAACAGATTCTCTCCGCAGACTCCCTGAGATCCCCGAAGTTGTCGGGCATTACGTACAGCTCAGAATATAGCTCCACTGAATTTCGCTTTCGCAACAGCCTCCTCCCCAAATAGTCATTTTCTCGAATTTTTCATTCACGCAAGGCTTTATTTCTCAAAAAATTACTGGATATGATCCATGAATTTTTTTTGAAACAATAAATTTACTATTCGTACAGTAAAATAATATTGCTACATTAAGAATCACCTATAATTAAATTACTTATAGGGTTATTGGTCATAAACCTTAAGCAGTGATTGGTTCTTTTAAACATTCTGACTAAGATTTGATATTGATGATCCTAGATCTCAGCGCCAGTACCACACGTGAAGAATGATCAGAGAGAGAAATTTTATAAAGCAAAAATCACCGAAAGTAACCGTGGATACCACAAAAAATGCAAAAATACAAAAAGCAAATGCGACCAAGAGAACATTATCCTTTATAAAAATTGTATACATTAATCTTTACAAATTGTATAAATAAATGTTTCTCACAAATTATAAAGGCAATTTCTTTAAAGAATGTTTTCGAGTCAAATGGAAAATCCGCCGAAAAAAAGTACAAATAAAATTTCATATAGAATTCCACTTAGTATCGCTCAAGAAACTAATTTTAAAATGCACATCCCTTCTTCACTGCATACGAAACGGTATGAAATATTGTAGCAAATGCAAGCTTTTTCATTTAACTTTTATTAAGAAAAAAATTAAGATTAAAAACAAGAAAAAAAGAATAATTTTGAAATAATTATTTTATGCTTTCTCTTGGTTACGTATTCTTTTATATTTACACTTTTTATAACATTTGACTCACGTTTAGAATATGTGACTATATTTATTAAGATCAATTTTAAATTGTGCACTATCATATTCCATGTAACAATGGAGTGGATCTTTGTTATGTATAAAAATCAGGAATTTACAGTCTTTACAGTCTTCGCAATCCTAAGTATCAAATCTCATTAATTAGCAATCGGGTGTATCAAATTTCATGTATTGACGCTCATACCTGAATATTGAACTCATATCCAGAGAATCCCTCTATTTTTCTAAACCGCCTCAGAAATCCTCAGCAGCATTTCATTGAAGATTCTAGGCTTCGTTCCTTCCTCAGACGTTAATCAAATCCCCTACAAATGGGCAATCTGAGACAAAATTTCTCTTTACTCTCCGCGCACATAACCTTGCCAGAATTCCATTTTTTTGGCCGCACATTTCCGATGGCGAGCGGTTCATATTTATTGCAACAACAACACGAGCGGGTTATATTGGATACGATCTTTAGATTTAATTTTTTTTAACTTCTTTGGTGTCACGCACTTGTTTTTGAGCCATCGCTTAACTTCAGGAGCAGTCGGAAGTGGAATAAAGTTTTATGATGCTTGTACTAATATTCTGATAATTTCGTCCTAATTCGTTATTCGAGGGAGAGATTCAGCGATCAGTGATACACAAAGCAAGAGATTTTGGAACGAGTCATCATATTCACCGAGAAGACCAATTTACCTTTAACAATGAATAATGGATGGAAAATTACAGACCATAACTAATTTTGAATGCAATGAACTAAAAAAGTGGTTTATGTGAAGGCTGGCCAAATATTTCATTTCGTACGCTACGACTACCCCAAAAATAGCACCTTTTCGCATAATTCAGTTAAAAATGTACCGTAATAATAAATTTAACATTATTAAATAATTTTTTTATTTGGATTGGGGCTTTTCGTTATTTTTTTACTAGAAAAGCTTCAGTGTCATGATTTTAGATCCTACATCTGCAATGTATTTGAGCACAAAGTACTAGTACTAGTATTGTTAAAAGTGCTTCGACGGCTAAGGTCATTTCGCTCGAGGGCACCCACCGAGTATCGAACCCTTGATAGCTTTCACCGAAGTCGAACGCGCTGCCCACTTGGCTATCCGGGAGCCCTTGGAGCACAAAGACTAAGAGATAAAAAATAGCGACATGACTTGGACTCGAACGTGGGTCTCCTACTTTCCGGGTAGGTATTCTTACCACTGAAATATCTTGCCGCGTAACTAGTATTCACAAATTCCCTGTCCATTGGTTTAATTTTTTATATGGGTCCTCAAGTTCATTCAAACATATATCCCTCCTTATCCCCTAATTTATCCCCTAATGTATCCCTTCAAAATGTATCTCTCTTCGGAATAACAAGTGTGAAAAATAGTGACATGACTGGGACTCGAACACAGGGCTCCTACTTTCCAGGCAGGTATTCTAACCACTGAACTACCATGCCACGTCTCTTCCACACTGTTTGGGGAATGCTTGGGAGACCTGGGTTCGAGTCCCAGTCATGTCACTATTTTTCACACTTGTTATTCCTTGGGATTTAGCCGCACAACTTCAATGTGCAAAGTTAACACCTTTACTTCAATCCTTGTATCTCTCTTCGTTAAAATTAGGTTCTGATGGCTCTAAGTCCTCCATAAACTAAAAAGCTGCACTTATGTCGAGCGATGACAATTTCTGAAATATAAAATAT
>KZ308224.1:1019952-1060973 GCA_000376725.2 Ladona fulva
TATATATATATATAATTTACAGAAAGTAGATAAAAATACATTAGAAGGTCTAAACTATATAAAATGTTATATGATTTCAAATCATATACTTCTTGCTGCAGCAAGGATGTAAATAGTTCTCTAAGTGTCAACGAAGGATACGTACACTGTTGTTAAAAGCAGTGAAATATTTATCAAAATATAGAGAGGAAATGATTCCAGTCAACAATGACGGTAACAACCTATAAAGTTGATTTAATCAAAAATAAATGGTATCGTTCACGTTCAATGGAAGTTTAAACATTTATCTCCAAATCAAACAATTAAAACCGTTAATTCAAACGATTAAATCATCTGTGAAAACCGAGCAAATATTTTCCACAAAATAAACAGAGAAATTGATGAGTCTTCCTTATGAAAAACGTTTTTGATATTTATTTAGAGGGCGAGCCAAACGCATCATTAAAATGAACATTACACCGATGTTAATGTGTTTATAAGTCTTAAGCTACCGATTAGCTAGTTCATTATACATAGTAAAGATGACATTATGATTATGCGAGTGTCCTATTTCTTTTATTTAAACTAAATTTTCGGGTCTAAGTTTATAATTTTTCTACTTATACTAACGTGCATAAGTAAATTTTAAACTTAACTAAATGAAACTTCAAATAGATAAAATTATAGTCACCTTTCTTACTCCCTCTCACTTAGCTTTTCATTGTGTAGTGTAGTAATGCTGTTTAAAAGTATTCCTAGTTTAAAATATATTTCCAACCAAAACATTGCCTAAAAATAAAGCCTAAATTTGCAACTTTTTAATAAACTAAAATGTTACTCATGCAAGAAAACAGTAGCAACTGCGTTTCCTTAAAATACATATAATATTAGTTTTACGTATTTTTACATCTACATCATGTAGAGTATGAAGAATAAATTGACATAAAAGGATATTTTGTTTTAAATCAGAGGATATTTCAACGTCCATTCGATACAGACGGTGCTATTTTCTTAGAGAATTCGAATAACGACAAAATAGAGCGAATTTTCCTAACTATTTACTTCCTAAAAATTCCGATACAAAAATTCCTCTTCAAAAAGAATAATTAGTCCCTTAATTCGCGTCCTAGATCATAAGGGCTCAAGAAAATTACCCTTAGCGATTGCAATGTATCGATTTCCCTCATTGGCTCGCCTTACGTTCGAATCCGAAGGAAGCACAACGAGGAGTAAAGGGTGGGACTTCGGGGAAACTCTTGTGCACGCACCGCTGTCCAGATAGTTCGGTAACAAGATGTTTCTGGAGATGGATGGAGAGGAAGGCAGAGTGTTACGTTGGAGGAGGAGGAAGGCAGCGCGGGATAGAGAAATGAATGGAAAGGAAGAATAAGGAATTTTTCCGACGAAGAGCCTTTTTCCGATGCGAAGTGCAGGACTCCTATACAGCCCCCCTTGTGCTCTCTGTCAACCAGGATACATCCCGTACGAACGGCAGAGGGAAAAAAAGTAGAAACCTTTTCACCGAACAACGGCGTGGAAAGTGGGAGCTCCTGGTTTTTTTTTTATCCCCTCTCGTGCTCTCCGAGACCTCTTTCTATCTGCCCTCTCGCGGAATTTTTCATCCCTACAGCGCTCTCTTCAAAAAACCAGGGCTATTCCAACCTGACGATCCCCGACGACAAGTCGAAAGGATTTGTATGAGTTGATGGAGGGGGAATGGGATGGCAAGGAAAGAAAAGTGTACTAGAAAAAAATGATGGGTGTAGGAGGAATACCAAAGTATAGGGTTGACAAACAAATATATCGCTATCACGGAAATGATGGCTTTATTGGTCAGTTGTATTAAATTTATCCGATTCTGAAAACGATTAAGTATTTTTACTCCCTCATGGGTTATATAATGAAAATTTAATATGTTTAGGGAATTTAATGGGTTTTTAAATTAATAGAAACATAAACGTGAGTATGCAAACATCTAGAGGTGTGAAATGCGTAGCCGTATCTCGGTGAAAATTTGAAATTTGTACGCAGAAATGGTAGAAAAGAGAATTTAAGTAACTTTGCCTACTGTTACGGTAGTAAATTGTCAGCTCATGAATTCGCTCCTTTATTTGTCTACGTTAAACATGCTTTCAACTGCACAAATCGAATTTTTTTATATTCCTCCAAACAAATATGTATGTCTTGTATACGAAGTGTGGCATTTATCGCAGCTTCCCTGCAAGAGCATAAATCTACGATTAAGAAAATTATTATTATTTGCTTGGGTAAGCAATTTAAGGAGGATTATGCAATTGAGAGAGGCAGAATACACTGCAATTTTAAAAGCGGATGGATCAAATTACATACAACAATAAATTGTATTATAGATGCATTCGCATTATGCCCTAAGCAGCAAAGTTTTATGAGAATCTATGAAGCCAATATTTAAAAGTGTTGGGAGATGTCCTTTACAAAGTAGATTACAGAAGTAATAAATGTGTAATAAATCATAGGGTATCATTTACTGAATTTTACTTTAGTAATTTCCATGACACATCATTTACCTCGTGCTACGAACACTAAGAAACTGTTTAAATTCCTGTTTAATGAGAGTTATGTTGTTTATCAGAATGTATCAGACTATCTAATAACTTTACCAGAATTTGAAAAAAAATTAACCTTTTTTTCTTTTTATGATCAAGAAAACATTTGTAACATACATAATTGATAATATAAAACAAAATACAATTAATGTTACAAAACTCTAAATGCGAGGTATTGGATCCGTTGATTTACTCGTGGGTGGTATTCTAAGCATTGTAAAGCATATTATGAATTACTCATAGTATATAATTACTCAAAATTAATGAGGATAGGAAAAATATACATCAGGATAAATAAATTAAGAAGATTAAATTTCAAATGCACGGAACGTTTGAACTTTCTATTCCAAATCCAATCAACCGAATGCGTGTTCTCTAAGAAGTCCAGCCTCACCTAGACAGGTAGTAAGACATTCAATTGCATGACGCAAAAGTCTCGCTTGAGCAAGAAATGCTTGAGAGTATATTAGACAGCAAGAAATGAGGAAGAGAGAAAGAGAAAAGGGAATGTTAAATTGAGACATTACGCGAACAAAACCGGAGACCACCATTTGGAGGCAAATGAGATTTGGAAGCAGAGGTAATGGCACAGTGAATTAAATACGGAAGGTAAGAAAAGAGACAATGCGAGAGAAGACGTAAATGACGAGAGGAAAGGGAGGAGAAATATAAGAAAGAGAGAGAGGAGGAGTGGGAAGGGATGGGAGCTCTGAAAGAGCTGGAAAGGCTTTCGCATCCACTCAAACCATGTTTTTCGGTCAATGCAAATTCGGGGGACTCGTTAACATTCGAAGAAGGATGCTGCGGCCGCTCTTTGTGACTACTCCTTAACCGAAAACCATTTTCCTTCCATTCGTTCCCTTCTCCGCTTTTGTCTCACCGCGTCCCTTCTTCCTCTCTCCGATCCAAAATAATTCGGTTCGGCCTTTTGACGTCGACGTTTTCACGATTTACGACGTTTACGTCATTAGTCATTTTTTCCTCGCAGGAAATGGAGCGAATATTATATCTGAATAAATGAGAGGACGCAAATTCTTCTCCGAATTTGGCCATGACTCGCTCCCCTTGTAGTATATAAGCTTTGAAATACTTGCGCTGGGTGATTTATTTAGGTTCCGATTAAACTGAACGCAGTCAATTTTGCGGACCTGGAACTTCGGATTTTCCGAAAGGAGAATCCCACATACTTTAAGTACTAATTGCATAGATTGTGAAATGGTTAAAAATAATTTGACTTACTAAGTTACCTTATCTTGTTATTTATAGAGTTAAAGGAGTGTTACAATCCAAATATTTAAACTAATGCTAAACTTTCGTCCATTTCTCTCTGCTTAATAACATCAAACATTTCTGTATTTATTTCCCACACCTTATTATAATACCAGAGTAATTATACGTTTACTGACAATGAAGATATTTTCGAAAGGTTGAAAATGATTGAAAGGAAACTAACTCTTGAAGGAATAACTGTCAATCTCATTTAAGAAGTAAAGCATTCATCAAAATTACACGATAAATTACAACCGTTGGTGTGGCAAGCATCTTTTTGAATAGAAATAGTAAGAAACTAAGATAATTGTTAAATTAACATTGAATGAGGCAAAGCAGGCAATTTGAGATAGCTGACAATCGAAAACAGAAAATGAACTAAAGCATTCCTGTTAGAATTACGATAGTGTTTTCAATTAAAATTCACAGAATTACAGTAACATTCTTTCATATATCTAAGGCATGAATTTTTTTCGTCAGGAATAGAATCAAAATAACTTTTTCTAGAGCTTGATGTTTGATACTTAGATACAGCTTTAGCAGAAAAATGCAACTTTTAAGAAATGAAAACCTTTATTTCTCACTAATCCGCAAAACGACACTGCATTTGATCATCAACAATAAAATGGTCCTTTTCGTACTGAAATAATGCAACTTTACAACAATGCTCTTAGTTGTTCTGCTCAGCAACCAGGAATTTTCTCTGCCTTTTGTTGAAGACACGTATTTATTTTTATCAAGCACGCTTCTCTCCCTCTATTTATCTTCTCTTGCATATTGTATGGCATCAAAGAAATTCCCTTATTTTTATTACAAAATTGCGTGCTCTCTGAGGTGTTAACCCCCAGAAAAATGTGAATTTTCGGCGTGAAAAATGAAGAATCCTAAATCTGCGACAGCAGCATTCAACCTTGTTTCCGAGTAAACGAGATGCAAACTTATTCTTGCAGCATAAATGACGGGATGATCGTTTTAAATTGAAAATAATCGTCCCTGAGATTGAATACAGGCCACGAAAATTTAGCCTTCAACTTTTCCAAGAGAAATGTTTTAAGAAATGGGGAAGCCTATCAAAGAGATCTTTCCCTCGGAAAAAGCTTTCGGGGAAGTCTCGCTCGCTTTCTTTAACTCATTTTATTTCAAACGATCGCCTCTCCAGGACTGAATTATCTCTTGCTTCAAATCCACTTTCGGAAGAGGGCCCGCGTACCTCAAAAACGGCACTATCGATCCCATCGCAGATAAGAGTGGAAGAATGAGCTCAAATAAGGTTGAATTGAGGATGAATTCTAATCGGAGAAAAACTCCGCCTAGAATTTCCAGGAAATCTACGTTTTAAGGGTCCCAAACAATGACGATTACCGAATTTCGATTACGGATTTATCCCATGGAGGGACTATAGGTGCTTCAGTCAAAGATGGAAACGCAAAATTTTTCCTGAAAATGACTCAATACATCAGCAGGAAAAAGTTATGTACACTATGTAGGCATTACGCTCGATGTAAATTTCCATTGGCAATTTTCGGGGATCAACGAAAAACTATTTCTATGTTCAAAGGGAAAATCATTAGTATCATTCACTCTTACGGTGAGGTTAGACCAAAATGACCTCTCTACCACATAACCTTTGCAGATATTACAAACCAAACAAATTGTAATAAAAAATAATCGATTACAATTAGATACCACTTGGATGTAATTGGGCAAAACCTACGGAGTGAAAATTATTATGTTCATTTAGTTTCCGTTGGAGGACAGAAAAGTAACTAATGTTGTTGAGAAGCCTTACAAAACATGTCAAACGATAAGTATAAATAACTATTATGAGATATCGAGAAAGAGTTAACTCTGAAAAAGCAATTCGTAAATTTTATTATTTCCTTGGAAATATTTTCAATAGATATAAGAATATTTAATGTAATCCGCTGATAATTAAAAGTTTCGTAAAAAAACTTAATAAATTGTTTCTAGTAATACATGTTATGTATTTTGATGGTTCAAGAATTATAAGCACAAATTATCTAGATGTCATTTCGGCGGAGACCGAAGCGTTCTGACCTTCTCCAGCCTCTTTCTTAAATTCAACCCTAAGAAATATCTGTAACCTGTTTTATAAAAATCGGAAGTTTCACATTAAGAAGGCAACCAAAAGCAGCATCATTAAAGATATTGCAGAACCCTAACGTTTTTTAAATGCTTTATTTCTACGATCACTCCTAAAAGAACAGCTTTATCCACCTTATTTGCGTGTCCTAAAATCAAATCACAGGATCCAATTTTAGGAAGAGACTTCTAACTACTTCTCCATTTAATTAGCCATTTCTGCTCTAATTGATCTACTTATTCATTCCGGTTGATTAAACTTTCAAATTTTCAGCGAAGTAGGAAATGCTCCAGAAGTCTTAGATAAAATATTTTAAATTCAATGACTCTGAAGACAGTCACATAGCACCTGAGGAATTATAACTGCTCTACATTTTAGTAGTCTTTAAGAAAGTTATTCGTTTTTAAATATTTTCATTCTGCACTGAACTAAAGAAGAACAACTGAAAACTCAAGAAATTGTATTTTTGTGATACGCTCAACACTGTCTGTCTATACTGTCCGTGGTTAAAGATTCATCAGTTGAAATCGGTTAAATATGCGGAAAATCTTATGGATAACAGCTTTTTTTCATTTTTGGCTACGCGTATATTCTTAAGCTCATTTACATCCTATCCCATAGTGTTTCCTTTTATACTTGAATATATTTAACTGCATTAAGAAGTTCGAATTGTAAATTGAGAGATTTCAATTTGGTCTTTAATTACCCAACTTCTTCTCTTTTCTGTACTTAAGTTAGAAGCGTGAAAGATACTTTTATGACCAAAACGTGAAATCACTATCAACCTCTCAACTGCATGGATCACTCTGCAATGGCTTCAAGAAGAAATTTGGAACTTTTAATGACGAAAGTAACAATTGTAAATTATTTATAAAAGAAAATGTAAGATTTCCGTCAAATAAGTTATATAATTGAAACGCAATTAAGGTATATATTCTTAATTTTCTTCCAAAGTTTCATGCTAAAAATTCACGTTAAAACTGCATTTTTCCCCCCTGATAGCCAAGTGGTTAGTGCCCTCAACTTTGGTCTCGGGTTCGACATCCAGCGGGGGTTTTTCGTCGCAAAATTACCTAAATTCTCAAAGAACTTAAAACATACGTCTACTATTCAAAATATATTGAATCCTTCTGGTATAATAATCGATTCCCTACAGTTCTCCAAAAGTCACGAAATGTTGAAAATCAGTCATATACGCGACGCTCGTATAGCACAGAGAAAAACTTACATTTTACCCAATCCAAATTCATCGATATACGACATTTCTGGAACTTGTTGGAATAGATTTATATCATATACCCTATCACTGACTCCCATTTCCAGATTTAGCACTTCTTTTTCTAAACTAATGTTCATCCTTCGTCTATTTAAGTATCAAAGAAATTACTCACAATACGAGCGCGACTCCCATTACATGAACAGATTTTTACGGCTGTCCTCGAGCGAGCTAAGCACCAGTTCATTTGCAGGGCAAAAATTATCCAGACGTAATTTCGGCTCGAAGGAGACGTTATAAAGGGACTCAATCATTCCCGCCATGGGAAATCTTTCCACTTCTCAAACCTTTCCTTCCAAATCAACCCTTACTCCCTTCGAGATACGGTCGGAGAGGTATATAGCTAGGTGTTATTAGGGTCTTGCAATCTCCGCAGTTAATCTCATAGCCTAAATTGCTAATGCAAACACTTCAGTTATCAGTTAAAATGTTTTGGGTTCATTGTCTTCTTTTTAAGAGTAGCTCAACTGTAGATTTGTACTTTATACTTAATGGATTACCAGTTTAATATCTAACGCTATTACTTGGTAAAAATAGAAGCCATCTAAAAATTCTTAGAAATGTCAATTCCACATTTAAAATTGAGCAAGATCCTTTTTCATAGTACTTGGAAGAAAAATAAAATTATGAAGGCTTCTATCTTTTAGGGAAAACTGCCTTATCAATATATTTGTAATAGTCGATTTTATTTTTAAAATGTTCGTCAAGACGAAAACAGTAGGAGATATTGTTTCGGTAAATAATCAACTAATGTCATTTTTATTTATTTATATCAGATTAAATTTATAAATAGCAAAATGGATTTACAACGGTCAATGAGATTTTGTTCTAAACAACTTACCCAATTATAAAAATAGCGAAGAGAAAAAATAAAAATCAAATAGTACAAAATAAAAGAATAAATTAAACTCAAAAAAATATATACAAAGAGCAATAATATTAATTTAAAATGAACCAAAGGCAGCCTAATGGAAATAAATAAGAGAAATACTACCATTATATAAATGAGGTTGTCCACAGATGAAATTTCGCAATTGAAACTTGATTACAAGGTGAGGAGTTGCGCAATGAAATAAAGATCTTAATCTTTTCTGATTGAAGGCACCTGGAGAGATGGCAAGGAAAATTAACCACTAGTCCTTAAGTTACCTTCATTGATTTTCGTAAAGAAATTGTCTTTGCGTTTATATTCTAAAGTAAACCTGATTTGCTCCTAGAATTCTTTTTTCATACCTGAGTAGTAAAATGAGATGAAATATACCCTAATGGAAATATCACACTGGTTTGAACACTAGTTCGTAAGTTAATATCTCCACAGATTTAGTTCACTCCATTACACTAGAAATTTTTATTAAAAACGCTTCGTTTTTCATTTTCCTTATACTTTTGCCTTTCTTATCGTCATGTTCCATTCAGCAATATTGTTAATCTGCGGATTTTTTAAAAGTCTATTCCGTGGTTTTGTTCCATAACACTTAAATTAAGATTCTGGCGCTAATAATCCTAGCATTTACTGATGTAAAACCTTACGACCAACATCCTCATCTCAAGGACTTTCTAGTAGGGACAAAACCGCACCTCTTTCGTCATACTTGGGTAGCTACTTAGCGGTATGACATACATGCGATGCGAAGTTCCTACAACAGTTTTCTACACCAGCTTCCAAAGTGAAGTAAGTTTCATATCAGGAGGATGTTATCCATGTTTCTCTGACAAGCAGCAAGTTTATAAGCTTTGCACTACAGAGTTGAAGTATTCGGCTTTTGCCGTGAAGGAAAACCTTAATGCTAGACTTTCACGGTGGCAGAAGCCTTTGTCTGGATCTTCACCAAAATGTGAGGTAATCGAATTCAAATAAACCTCTTTTCAAAGCATTCCACGGAAGAATGGCTACAAAGAAGCAGTTTCTTATCTAGTAAGGTTCAACGTCTCACCCCAGAAAAAAGAATTATTTTAATTCTAAGAAATCGAAGGGTTTCGACTCTCTTTGGCAGACATTTTATTTTGAATTCCCACGCAAAAAGAGAGCTTTAAAAGTTCCTGTTTACAACATGAATTTCAACAGATTTATGCATCACTAAGTGTAGGTATTAATTTACTATTCCGAAACTAACTAAATTAAAATAAATATCCCTCTACGAAGATATCTTATGAAGATTTAAACTTTATCCCATGACATCCCAGACTTTAAAGTTCAACTCTCATCTAATCTATAAACAGAAATCTAACTCAAAAAATCTCTTCATGAAATTAACTATTAAGTTTCTCAAATTTATATCACGTTTTCTAAAAAAAATAATTCACAGCCACCATACAAGTTTTACATATTGTGGATACCGAGCATAGTTTTTAGTGTAAAAGAAATCTATCGTACACTTTCACAGATTTGTGGACTTCTCCCGTACACATCCACACAATCTGTGGAAGGGTAAGAGAAATTTCTTTTCCATTATTATGGCCATCCACAAATTGACACCTCCGACACAAATAGACACCTCTGCATATTGAGTATAGTTAGACTTAAAGTTCAATAGATCACAGTGGGATAGTATATCGGCGTATCGTAAGAAAACACTTTCTATAATTATGCCTAGTAGAAAATATTTATTCCAACACACAGTGCTCCAGAGTGGAAAATGTAAATTCCTCCTATCATTTTGTTTTGGAAGGAAAATGTTCCTCCTGTTCCTAAAACTTGAAGATTTGCTGACATCCAGCTACGTAAATCCGCTCTTTTATGGTAGCATATCGAACGTTTAATTCCACTCTTAAATGCGTTAGATTTTTCAGACTGGTTGGCTCTTCGGTAGCCATACATAACTACCCTGGTAATTGTTCTCTGAATTAAAATTTGGGAAGGGATTTTTATGCCGTCCGTGTCTGAGTGTCTCATTCCGTAAGGGTAGTATGTACCTCAGAAGGTACTAAATAATGCTGTCTAAAAGAAGCAGCCAAATGTGATTAGATTAAGATTATACTAAATACGAGAACCATACCATTCGGTGCATCTGATGGCCTTTGATAATTCAATGAAAGGGATCAATGAAATAAACAAATTCTGAAATGTTTCTAGATAAACTACTGAAGAATGTTATCGTGGGAAGAATGTGAGGGAAAAGACATAGGGGAAGGCAGAGGCGAAAGATATTGGATGACATAAATGGTGGGTTGATGACGAAGAAAAGGAATTTGAATAGGGAACATTAAGGCAAATTGACCTACCGAAATGTAGAACATTTAAGTAAAGTAAATACGAGAATCATAAGAAATATATCTAATAATGTTAATAGCACATCTATGATCACATCGACTATCTTGAGAGTAAAAATTGTTTAATAATATGAACACAGTTTCAGGAATGCACAGTTGAATATTAACTTCCGTTATTTTTTAACTTAATTCCAGAGGCTTCAAAGAATAAATTGCTAGAAGCTATTGTACGTAATCTCAAATCGTATTTCTGTTAACTTATTCCAGTAAGAAATTACCTCTTTGCCATAAAATCTCTCCCGGCTCCCTCCATATATCTAAGACATTTTACGCCAACCTACGCTCACAAACCCTATTTAGACCCCATAAAAGTGACAATTTTCTATTTGCATACCCATCCTTTTCTCACCTCCCCGTCTTTCCTTTCCTTATTTATCTCCATCGTTTCCATCTCGGCCCATCTTTTTTACCACGTGTCTCCGCCTCTTCTCGCATGCCTTCATCACTTTTATATATCTCTCCTCTCTTTTCCTAGATCTCTACTCGTTTTCTCTCCACGCCCTCAAAAATCCCACTCGCGCTTCCCTCTATATTCTCTACGCCTCCCCCACAGCCTGGTGAATACCTCCCTTCTCATATCCTAAGGCACAGTCGGGCATCTTTCACCATTCCACGCCTTGAGCCTACGCATTCATCTCACCTAACCCCTTCTTGGCTTTCCACTCCTCAGCCTTCTCCCCATTCCCCTCCCCCTCATTCATCTCCTCCTCCATTCTCATTCCTTTTCGTTGCATATTCCTCCCACGTCGCTTTAAAATGCCTCCTAGGTGACTTCCTTTTACTGCGTGGCCTTCTTCATAGTTCCGCATTCACTACCTGCTGTTTACTCATCCCTTTTGTTTTCTGCATTGATTGCGAATGTCAGATTGCGTATACCTTTCCCTATTCGGAATGAATCTGATTTACTTTGGGTTATATGAAGACTTTTAGGTGTAATTAGATCTCTCTATAATTGTCATTTGTTCAAACGTAAATTTGTGAGATGGTGAACGTCTTAAAGATAGAGACAGGATTCGGTAAATTCCGTAGAAAATTAAATTAAAACCTTTCCGGGATGTCGGCTCATTGTCGAAACAGGTCGCATTAACTATCAGTGAGGAAATATTCTAGTGTTTTTAACTTAAGAATCGAATCTCACTTATCCTTTTATTCTCTACGACTATTCTATTGGTTTCACCAAGATGAATAGAGGTTTAAATCCTCAAAAAATACGAAGCGAAGCCATAGACTGGGTTTTTTGTCGTGTGTTTCCAGGGACTTTTTCTCAAATGCTTCCATGTATAGGTTTGCCACAACCGGGGAGATTGGTGATCCCATTGCCGCTCTTTTCCGTCTTTTGGTAAACCATAGTCTCCATTCCATAGGAAGTAAGAGCTCTTTAGGAAATGTTCCACCAGCTCTGGAAAGTCCTGTGGAAGTCCGAATGGGATGACTTTCCGGATGATGTCAACTGATTCCAGGACCGGAACATTAGTGAACAAGGAGATAACATCGGACATATAAGAACGCTTAAAGGACGGATCACTCATCTTCGACCTGAAGAAGCCTACTGCAACGTAGGCGAAACGTAGTCGCTACAGCTCCAGCCATCGCGGTGGAACCCGGAAGTCATAATGGGAACAACCGATCGCCGCGAAAACCTATTAAGGTATATACAATTTTTTGCTTATTAGATTCATATATTTGCAAAATTTAGTGTTGAATGGTATATTTTATCGTTTTTACCATGATATGAGAAATTTTTGAAACTGTATTTATCCTCCAATTTTCTCTAATATTTAACCGAAAACCAAAGGATAATCGAAAAAACAGCTAAAGAGTTTTCTGATTTTTTTGCATTTTAACCTCCACTCCCTTTCTTATTCTCAATGTGAAACAATTGATCTGGAATTTTTCCTTAAATTAAAATTAAAAATAACGTCATCCTCCAAAATTAGTGGAGCTGAATTTCATAGGTAAATTGCTGAATATGACAATCTGTCCTCTGTCTAGCTCTTACTAGAACGATGGAAGAGGTTTTTCTTGATCGATTCTCTTGGTTTTGGCGACCTCAGCTCGGTCTGTACTGTGCAAGAAATTATTTCATTCGAATCACAGATTGTATAACCTGCAGAGTAAGGGAAATGTTACAGTATAAAGGGTATATTTTACGTCACACAGGTCGTAAAAAAGCATATGTTCAAAGACAAAATAAAAGAGAAATCTTGCTTGTAATACTATCTATTAATCTTAATTTCTGCACTGTCGATTCCTTATATTTTCTTTCCGTTTAAACTTTTCACGCATTCAAGCTCCCCATGTTACCTCTCTCTCTATCATATATCTCACCTGCTACACATGTCATTCTGCTTCCATTTTTCTCTTTCATCCATTCTCCATTTATTAAATTTCCTCTCTTAAGGATTGAACCACAGGCCGCGTCACACTTCTATCCCCTCTAAATCCTCTCTTTCTGTCCTTCCTTCATTTTCGTCTTTGGTCCTCATCCGAGTCTTCCTTCTTTACCTTTTCTCCCCACAGTTCCACTATTCCCATATCCCGTATCCATGGCAGCGAGGGATGCGATACTGCTCGGGGACAAATATTATTCTCCGAGATTCTAGGCCAAAACTCAGGTGAAGGCTTCAAAAATCCGTGCTCGTCTCTCGATACCCGGATGTGTGCATTATCCTCAGAGGATTTATTTTCTCTGTGAATCCTGCCGATTTTGAAGAATTTATTTTGATCTTTAACCAGAACTCCGATCTGATTTCCGAAAACACGAATTAGTCTTATATACACTCTTGGGGGTTATGCGGTGTTGATAAAGGTGTAATTCACATTGCCGACAAAATTTTAAATTCCGTTTGCAGTTGTATGAAAAATTTCGAAAAACTTAATTTTCTGCAAAAAAAAGATATATATCTTATCTGTATATAATTTTTACAAATTCAAAACTAGGAAGTAGTCTGTTAAGTAGAAATGTGGCAGTAGATAGATATTGCAATACATCTCTATTTAGAGACTAAATGCAAAAGAAGAACTTTGAAGTACTTGCTTTATTATGTCATAATCACTAGTCTTTTACTTTATGAAATTCTACTCGTAAAATCTAAAAAGGTAATCGTTTTTCCATTTCATAATTTGTTAGAAGATAAGATCTTAACTAAAACATCATTAAATTGTGAATTAGATTCATCAATAATCTTCCGCAAGACACTATGAATCAACTACGAATATATATCGTCACAAAGTAATCAACGAACCAAACACAATATTTACAAAATCATAGAAGTAATAGGAAAGAGGTACAGGCAACTGTTACTGTCACTGTTTTGTTACATCATATTTACGTACTTGTTCACTTAACTCATGGCATTACATGATATCATCGAAATTTTAGCATTGTAAAACACCCTAAATCGTAAATCAAACATCTATCTACAAACGTCGGCAAATTTAACATAAAATTGTGATTTGACATCTTTTGACGCGTTCATCCACACTCCCATCCATATCTTCGATTCTATCGGATTTGGGAACTCTGCCGCGACGCAAAAAAGATGGATTTCGCACGCTTCCTTTCACCGCAACGAAAGCCCTTTTCTTTACCAGCCCTTATCTCCGCTATATCTCTCTTTCCATCTCCCCCTCCAACGACAAAAAATAAATTGCGATCTCAGACCACCAGCTCGCTCCCTTCCACTTGTCGCCTCCTTCGGTCACGAAACCTTCATTGCTATTCAAATTAACCTCTTTTCAGTGGGCAAGGCGACCCCAAGCCTCTTTATGCACGGGCAGAAAAAGAGACGGAGTCCCTTAAGGCTCCGTACTGGAACCTCTCGCCTCTCTCGTCTCCCTTTATTAGCCCTCTAAAGGAACGGTTCGACTCAATTCTTCCCAAACAACAGGGTTCGCAGACAACACAACTTCATTTTCTTCTTCCTTTAGCATCTCGACCACGGATCTCGCATTAATAAACTTCATCCTAACTTTCGTTGTCGCCTCTTTATTCTTCCGCTAACTGTTAACGTTAAGGTCCAACCGTGAAAACTATTCGTGGCTGTCCGTTAACATTGCTCCGTTTTCCTGAATGTCTTCTCTTTTTTCCTCTTATTTTTCAGCTCTTCCTGCTGTCTTGCCTTCAGAATTTTCTGACGATCCCGCTTCATTTTTCTTCGGCGAAAAGTGCGAGGTGAAAGAAATGCGGCGGCAGAGAATATTTTGGATTCAGAGAAGTGAAGTCTGGAAGAGGACTGTTTGATCCTTCTCACTGTGCCTAGAACTTTATGAGTATTATTTAAAAGTAGAGCAGTACCTAAACTATGAGGGAAAGATCGATTAATATAAAGATTTTTTCACAGAAAATTAGAAATTCTACAATAAATTGAAGATCATTTTGTGAAATTTTTATATTACAAATATAACAATTTTCGAGAATATAATTAACCTATTTAAAGGACCCTACGAAGCTTCATAACCTTCATATTATTATTTATGGAATTAGATGATGATAAATGCTATTTTGGTATTTTTGCTATTCACGCACCTCAAAGAAATTTACAAAATATTGGAAGTGGAGAAAAACCGTATTGGGAGTGGACAAATCTTTGAGGGGGATTAACTTGTTTACAATGTATCGTGCGCGATTGCTATCTCGAGCTTAGGGGTACACTTAAGCCTGGGGGTCAAATGCACACCACTTTCTGGATGAGCTTCGCAGATTTCATGAGCATAAATGAGATATTTATCCTTTTCTAGCTGTATTATGGTTTCAATTAACGTGGCATGCTTCCACAGCTCTTCCTGGAGATTTTTCTGTGGATTCCTTGAATCCTTCATTAAGTGACTTATGAAACATCTTTCGTTCCTCTTCATGAATTACCACTTCTAAAATTATCTTAATCTTTACTATATTCATTCCTTAAAATGTAGAACATTTTTGAAGATTCGGTGAATGTACCGTTTTCAACTAGAGCGTTTGTGGATTATGGGGTCCATCCACAAACGTTTAAGAAAAGGCTAAAAAGAACTTCCCTTCTTAACGTTATTCCACCATTATCCCATGTAAAACCCCTTTTTTGCTTATCCTTTATTTTCGCCAAAAGATAATCCTTTCAACATTTTTGTAAGTCTGCATATAAGATAAAAAACCAGGATTACAAAAAAATGTGACATGAGGTCCAATCTCACCATGAAATCTGGAAGTTTAGTTGATTTTTATTTCATAATTTAACCAATACTAGATTTAAAGTTATACCACCTCAGCATTGCTGTGGAAGTTAAAATACAACCGATTTCAAAGATTTTTGCAAATGGTAGCCGTAGAAATGGGATGTAAATTATTATTCACTAATTGTAACGCTCATTAGTTTTGATAACACAAGACTCAACTTCCACAGCAAGAAAATGATACCTGGTAAAATTGTGGCTAAATCATTTATCATGTTATATCATTACACCGGATCGAAACTCTGGTCAATAAAAAATAATTGGTATAAAGTGATGTTTTGTTAGCGAACACGATATAAAATTATGGAAAATATTTCAGTCAAAAAAAAAAAAGAATTAATTTCTAAAGACATCGTTCACAATAACCTGTTACCTCATTTTCACTGAATTAAACTAAAAATGTCAAATATTACTAAGAATCATCCAGAGATGAAAGCATTACACGTGTGATTCAATTTACATTCCATATTTTTATCTGCTTTCAAAGGTAATTAGGCCACTGCAGTCATGGAAACTTAATGGTTGAACAGAGGTCGAGCCAGATATGAGTCCTACCTGCCTTCTAAATACACATTCTCGTAGCGGGGAAGAAAATTTAGTACCTCCATTAGGTGAAGTTTCCACGTCCAAATTTTAACTCACTTAAAAATGCATAATTCCTTTGGTCTACTGAGAGAAAAGAGTGTAGCAAGTTGAACGGTGGAGTTTTGAGAGATGGAGAAAAGATATCGCGAGATACGACTGCGAATGAATCTTCCTGAAGTATTCTGTCGGTTCAGTAACCCTTAAAGGAAAAAGGTCGGATATCATTAAGAGAGGTACTTTAATGCCGTGGAAAAATGACAGTTAAAGTTTTCTTAGAAGGTTTTCTTTCAGCATTTTAAATTCCTAAGTTCAGCCAAAAAAGAAAACATTTTTAGCTGAGAGAAAAACCGGGTTAGAATATGTTTAACGAATTAGATTTTCCTAAAATTGATAACTTTTGCGGAGTCGAGAGTTGAGCGGAATACTCAGAGGGGATTTTCGGTGTGAAAATAACTGCGGAGAATATTTCCACACCTGGCCTTTCGAGGGCTATCCTTAAGGGGATCCGATGTTCTGCTGTATATAGTTTATGGAAAACAAAAGCTCAGCGCAGACGGGAAAACACTTGCCAACTCAGTTGCTGTCTCACGAGGAGTGCTTCCCATTCCCTCCACTGTGGGAGCTAGTTTCCAGCTAGAATTCCTTCCACTATCAAAGGAGAAAAAGGAACAGCAGTATGCGAAGAAGAAAGACGAGGAAAATACCAAGCGACGAGTTAAAAATACTCTGGTTGAGAAGACGATCTTAAAGTTCCAAGTTTTCAGACCGGCTAAAAAGTAAGTCGTTTCGAAAGTTTCCCTAGAAGGGCATTTTGTTAAATATATAGTTCCGCCAAACTTCTCGTAAGGATTGGTTGATCGTAAATTCACTAGTAATTGGATTTGGATGTATGCGTTGAAAAGGGCATTATATCAGTCTTTGAAAGCCGGTTTTAAAAGAGTAGTTCCTCTTGGATGCGCATAATAGTAATATTTGTTTCGGAATAATAAATGAGACGCTATCCAAGTTAGTTGCGAAGTTACATTTAGCTTTTACGGCAGTTAGCACAACATTTTAAAATTTTCTTATGTAATTCCCCCGGACGTATTTAGATCTAAATTTTTCTAAGCATAGTAAATAAGAAAAAATGTAACTACTCCTGGTTGTACAAATCTGTAACTGCCCTGAATTCTGTCCGAGCTAGTTCTGAATGCATTCGACCCGAACACGAGTTAAATTGTACAATAATTTTAATTTTATACAATAAAACAACAATGTTCACCTAAATATTTGAAAAACGCCTCATGGCGTTAAGTAACTTCAAAACCCATCCATCCATCTAAATTCTAAAAGAATATAAACATTCTTAACGATTCTAGAAAGGAACAGAAATGAGAATTTTACTTCAAGAAAACGTCATTATTATTCACCCAGTCATTTAAAATACCATTCTAGTCTTAGGAGTAAACACTGAGAGGGAAAAGTTGATTTATTTGAGATTTCTGTCCTTTGTCATTTCATTTCTCTTCTCTAATACTTAATATTCATCCACGTATTTGTATCCTTTGACTACTCTCGTTTATAAATGCATAATTTTGAAGAATTCCATTTATATGAAAAGAGGGATTTGATAAAATTGTTAGGTTTTTTAAGGAGAAATAAGAACAATTCTACACTTCTCCACAGGCGAGGCTAGAAGTAGCCATTCTAATCTCTCGAACTTCATTTCAGTTAAAAAACTATTCAGGTGCTTTTGGAAAAAAATGGTACGTCTAAAACTGAAACATTTCTATCGATGGAATAACATCTTATATATACAAATCACAAGCGTAACCCGTTCCCTTTTTTAAAACGGGAGCTCATCAGGTGGATATCCTTGAATCCAGTTTCTAAATCATGTCATTACGCATTAAAGTTGGATATATGGAAAGTGGAAACCTTGATTTAAAAAAAATCTGAGGTAATTTTTCATATTAATTTTTGAAATTTTTATCGCATAATCCGGCTGAAGTGTTTATGCATAGTCGCTTAACAACATTTCAATAAAGTATCAAACTAAATTTATTTCAACCTAAATTCCACATAAATGCAATGACAACACTCTTATTATTATAAAATATTTCTTTAAACAAAATTAGCAGAGAAATTACGTATCAAATAAATAATAATATTTAATCAAATGTATTAATATAACACTTAAACAAACTCCTTATTTTTGCAGAAAATTTAATTTAGTAACGTATATACTTCACCTAAGATTTTTCTTGTGAGATCTGCCACGACAGTTTTTGACATAATTGATGACACCATTAATGTGTTTAAATTTCTACTATATGGCAAATCTATTTCATTAGCTGGGAAATAATAGCTAGAATTAAAACCGATGTAGATCCTTAACGCGGCAGATTCATTCGAATATGGTATGAAAATATTTTGCGGGATATATGTGAAAGGCAATACTCTCAAATTCAGTAGTATCAAAACAGCCCAATGTATTTATTTCGCATGCATATCAAATCAAAGCGTGCTCGTTTCCAAACGTTACAGTATGCCTGGAGGGTGATCATATTTTGAAACTATCAACTGTTATTTAAGAAAATGAATAATTATCGTTGAATCATTCAACAAATAGGAGGATATTCCTTCCTTTCTCTCAGCGCTACAGCTCGTAGTGAGATTTGGTCTCCTCCACATTCCGCCTCCAATTCTCTCAGTTGACTCTCTTTCTCCTCCAGCCTTCCACTTTCATCTTAACAAGATCTTTACATATTTCTTCTAACCATGTCAGCCTGGGTCTTCCTCTCTTTCTTTGTGCATATTTTTTTCCATGTAGCATTCTCTTTGGCAGGTGGTTTCAATTATTATTTCAATACTTCCAAACCACTGTAGTCTCTGAGCTTTCATGAACCTTACTATCTCTTCTCCTTTAATGCATTTATTTAATTCATTATTATAGCGGATTCTGTAATCGCCATTATCATTGACTGGTCCATATATTTTTCTTAGTATTTTTCCTTCAAAATTCCTCAGAGTGTTTTTTTTTCAAGTTTAAAAGGTAGGCTATTCGTTGTAATTTATCCTATCAAAATAACATAGGATATTGAATTCATGTGACCGCCCGACATGGATAAGGTTCACAATCATAATGTTTGGTATCAATTCTATAATATTCTCCTTAAGTTTCAGCAGCGTCCTCGTGAGTATGCTGAGATAAGCAAAGAATTAGCGATAGAGTGAACTGGAACTGCGATTTATAGGTCGAAGTTTTGCGTGCTTTTTTTTAGGTATGGGAATTTTATCGTGAGGGATGAAATACGCTCCGTATCGAAGGTGAGAGATTATTCGATATGGGAGAACAGGATGGAAGGTGACGAGAAGTAGACAGACGAGGGATACGTTTTCCTCGTACAGGACGTCGATACTTCTGAAAAATTTATACCGCACACTTTCCTTTCTTCGGAAGTCCATCAGACTTCTGAAAAAGTATTTCCTGGTACAAGTGCTAGTCGCTCTCCCTGTCATCGCGATATTTCCTGTGAAATGTGTTCGGAGAATCTTTTTCGATTGCTGCATAAAATTTTGGAAGTGATAACAAAACATCGAATCACGCAATCCCAGCATCAATACGTACCGGAGTGGTACGTTCAGCTTTAAGTAAATGGTGAAAGGCTTACTGCGCAAATTTCCCGAGAAAGGTCCGAGTTGATGCATTGGGTGTAATTTTCGTTGCGCGAATACTTCCTGGTATATACGCAATGAAGGCGAAATGGGTATCTCACATGAAATATTTTTTTTTTGAAACCATTACACAAAAAAAGACAAGTCAAGTCTCACAGACTCGGAATATAATTAAAGAAATTTCATGAATTAACATCACATTCAGAACTGTTAATTGCTTAATTGTATGCTCTCCTATCATGAGATTCATTCTTTGTAATGATCTAGAAATAATCGACCTCTAACAATAAAAGATTTTATTCACAGCATGATTGTAAAAGAAAGGAAATTGATGCAAAAAATCTTAAATTTTACACATATTATGGCGTGGAAGCTACTTAATCTTTCATGCATCATAGAGTTATAATGTGAAGACAAAATAGCAGACTATGATACAATCCATCCTAAGATTGAAATAATCTGGCTCACTAAATTTGAAGCTATTTTAACTTTTTTCAAAATAAATGTCATCACCATAATATAAAGATTAGAGCGTATAGTAATTACTGTTAAATCACATTGAAAACTACATCATTGATGAACTGCGACAAATTACTATTGCTTGTGAATTTTCCTAAATACATTCTCAGAGTGAAAAGCGTAATAATACACCCACTATTCCTCTCGTTTAATTGTAAAATATGGCCTTATCAGGGAAGAATTGCTTAAATAAAATGTCAAAACCATTGAGTTGTCATAAACTCTACTTCAGAATACATTTTTATACTAAACAGCACATCTTGCTATGGTCCCTCCGACATAGACGTCAGGCGATTTTAATGACAAGCTGTGATGCAAGCACGTACCTAATTTATGCAGTTAAATTATCGTTGTTCTTTACGACAGAAAATCCATCTCACTTTAAGTCTCGGTCCTTACGGCGATGGCCTTAACCCATGCGGCCGCCGGCAATCCTAGCGACATCCCCTCTCATGATTGTCCCCACTAATTCCCATCCATCGACTCCGACCCCTCATATCTCCCCGTCCTTCTCATTCTAATAATATCGCCACCGTTGGGGCGGACCCGACCACACTTGTAACACTCATTCACCCAAGCCAATGGTGTAGGATATGCTGGTCTTTATTCTCCGAGCCGCCGCGGTTGAAATCCCACCGAGCAGCGCCGTCGACAGACGGGCATCTTCTCCACTCTTCCTCTTCCTTCCTCTTAACGACCTCTATCCATGTTCCAATCTCAGTGACGATTTCCCTTTCAAAGGCCCCGGCATGACGCAGGCACGAGATGAAGGAAAAACAAGGGGGATAATGAGGAAAGAAAACACGGCACAAGAGGAGAAATGGCGGGAGAAAAGTTCGTGTGCTCTCGGGTAAAAACATGCTTGTAAATGATAATGAATGAGGAATTACGGAGATCGACGTGTCAAGAAAAAAGAAGAGAGGATTCAGCGTCATTATGGATCTCTCTACGAAAAAGGTTACTAGGAATAGCTCCAATTAACGAATTGCTGATCGAGATAAAAATACGTCGAAAAGAGGACTCTCGGGTTAAATATCGTGGAAAGAAAATCAGCAAATAAAAATTGAAATAGCAATTTGTTTTCAGAAGCCTAGGAATGCAGCGCAGCTTTTGTATATACAGTGAGAATGAAAGGTTATTAAGAAGTACTAAGAAAGGTGCGGGTACAGGATTATAGACATTTCTAATACAAAGGTTAGTGCTAAAGCTATAGTTCGGAATTGCCATTAAAGAAATATTGATTATATTTTTAATGTGGCAAGGAAATAAAGAAATTTCAAAAGTGAAACTAGCTTAGTAATTTTTCGTAACCGTTTAAACAAAAAAGCGCTTCTACATTTTCAAGGGGACAATTTTATTTCGAAGAAGTATTTCGACGAGTATAGTTCAGAAAAATTGCTAGACAAATAGAAAGCAGTCGAATTATTATTGCAGTAACCATGTTTTCTCGGCAGGAATAGTCTCTTTTCTCTGATGAATATGTGAAATGGAAGGAGAAAGGATAATGGAGTAAATATCTTGATCGAAATTAAGATGGAGAAATACTATTTTACATACATGTGTCTGATATTTGAAAATATATCAATTCTACGTGAACGCCGAGTGGGTAGACATGGAAATTCCACTTCAAATTTCCCAATCAGTTGTAAAAGTTACGAATATACTAGACCATCTGGTGTCAGTTCAAAGATCGCAATGATCTTCTCTCATCAAATATGTGGTGTGTATTTGACAGTTAATCAAATGGTTAATTCGCCGATGGAAATGAGAACGGACCACCAGTGTGTACACACATGTTGCTGATATAACACTACTTAATTTAGCATATGCTCATGTCATATTATTGATTGATTACACATAACGTTGTGGAGTTCAGTGATGATCAGAAGGATTACATCAGCGTTATCATAAAATATATGCATTGTATGGGAATTGAATGTAATCCTCCAACATATCAATTTTATTCCAAAAAACGTTATTCATTTTCGAAAGAAATATCATCCTATACATTATAATGGTGTGATAAGATAACAATGCCCGACATCCTTTTTTTTTAATGATGCGGCAGATACTCTTTCCCGAATAAGCCCTCAAGTCTAATTCTTCTTCACTCGAACTCGTAAAATACAAAGGTACATACACCCACGCACAGAAGTGCAACCATTGTTCCAAAAGTTGTTCGAGGGAGTTGATAAAACGACTTGATTTTGCTTTGCGAATTCAGTTCTTTCCCTGTTCTGAGAAAATTCAGGTGGAGAAAACAGACGAATTCTGGTACATAAAAGAAGTACAACTAGATTATAAAAGGTATACAAATTATATTTCAAAAGGAGAAGAAAGAATGCCTCGGCAAACAGAACAGTAATTTGGCCCATAAAACCTAAAAATATCGAAGGAAATAATCTTGGAGTGAAATTCATAGAGTAAATGTAGATAATAAGGAAAGTATTAAAAAGTTGGAAAGTTAGAGATTTAAAAAAATTGCTAACATAAAAATAAATTAAGTGAAAGTAATATATAACGAAGATGATTGACATTTACATTCCAAGTATAGTTCATTCCTTTCCCAAAATCGAGCCTTTCGGCTACTGTAACGACTCGCCTTCCTTGCATCCTTTCTAATATCCAGATCAAATTTCGCTTTTCCAAATAGGAAGTTCTCGGTCACCCTTTTATTCTTTTGCATTTCCCTTTTTATCCTTATCCTCCTTAGGAACTCATCATTAACAAGGCAGAATTCTATTTGATTCACTGTTCTTTTCATAATTTTATTTGTATTAAAATATCTATTCGTCCTCACATGTCTATTCTTAAACCTATACCACTGTGTTTTCTTCTTGAATGTTTGTTTTCCTCTCTCTTATTTGTCCCACGCCTTTCCATCTTAGGTTAGATATACTAAAGATTAGATTAATAGAAATACATTACGACAGACAGGGAAATAGGTGGTGGTCGATTGAAAACTTAATTTTTTTCCGCGAACGATACGTGAAAGTAATCGATCAGGGAAGTAGAGCAATGGTTCAAGCATTCTTTGCCAAACACCGAAAGGCGGCTTGCAGGGTACTTACATAGACATAGACATAGCTAGTACATGATACTCAAAAGTTCTTAAATTTATTTTCACCATCATTAACATTAGTGTTAAATGCGACGCTCAATATGTAAATCTAGATAGGTTAAAGTAATCTCCTCATATTTTTTAAAATCGTTGATAACTTTTCTCAGCAATACCACCGTTTTTATTTGATTATATTTAAAAATATCAGTATTCGTTTGAGAACAATATCTTTTCCATATCTAAGGTCATTCTCGTCTTCCGTCGTTTCAGATATTTCTTAGCCGCTTCAGTATTCCCCCGACTTAATTGCTATTATATCAAAGAGTTACTGTATCCCACACTATAGTCAATGGAATCAGAGGGCTTAATGCCACTCTACGTAAAAGAAATTGTGGATGGGAGCCTTAATTCGTCGAAAGGCCGCGTGTAGCATTTGGTCATATGAGAAACCACTAGGCATATGAAGCAATCATGCTGCCGATTGGGTGACGCATCGCTTACACTCAAATGCTTCAACAGCGAAATTGTACAACGCTCAATTGAAATTCTGAATGAACGATTAATTTAATCACGGAATTAAACTAAATAGAATTGTTTCCAATTTATTTTTTGCTTTAACTCGTAAACGATTGAAGAAATAAATTGCTTAAAAGGTTCACTTGTTCCAGAAAAAAACCGAAAGAACTGCACTGAACGCCTGAAACGGCCTAATGAAGAGGTGTTCCTAACCTCCGGCCGAAAATAAACAATCCGTAAGGATTATAACGAGGTTTGAACATTTGTATGTAGAATTATTTTAGATGTGCAAAATAACAATTCACCACTAATACACACACTGTTTACAACGTATTTATTGCATTAAAAGAGTAATCGATCACTGGAGTAAAACTCTAGTGTTGCTCTATTTACTTCAGCGCAATTCATGATTCCCCTGACGATGGACGTACTCGTATGAGCCGATACACTATCACGCATGACAATTCTAATACGCTGAAAATCATCTGCATACCACACTAGTTATACTGTACTTATAAGTGTTACCTCTGTGTTTTCGCGGTCTTTTTCCGCCCCATTTCTTAGATAGGCGTTTTCTCGCATCGTGGGTTTCTTATTCAGTTGAGAAATTTTTCCGTATTGATTTATATTTCTAGATTTAAGTTTAATTTAGTCAGTAGTATATGGTTATAAGTGTAAGACTATTATCATCTAATATCTCCAGAGATTAAGTGGAAGAGAGGCAAGTTTTGGCCAAACCTCGCCGTAAGAGTAGAATTGTAATAATAATAATTTCATGGGAGAAAAAAATTATCAGGGATTGTACTTTGGTATGTTATGTATTAGAAAAGAATGCAAGCTATCGTTGGGGAAAGAGGAATCAAAGAGGAGAGAGAGAGAGAAGCGAATGAGCTTGTTAGATAAAGAGATGTGACGTTGTAGTGCGAAAGAAAGGGGATTGGGATGAGGGGAGCGGGGAACAGAGAGATGGCAACTTCCTGTCATACGTACTGCTCAGCGTGGGAGGACTTTTTCCCTTTGATGGTGCGTAGCTGCGGATATACACTGATATTTCCAATGCTGTGCCTCTTGATAAAAGAAGTTTTGTAATGTTGTAGCGGACTGATTCGGACAGATTATTGCATTTCATCACAACCGAACTCTTTTAACCTCACTGCCATAATCGAGAATGAGAATCTAGTATTCTAGTGGAGTGATGTTTCTGCTTTTCTAACTAATTTTCTATTTCTATTCGTTATCGGATGCTTAAACATAAACATGTCACTGTGGTTTTTGTTATGAATTAATCAACTTCATTTTTATCGTTGGGATGTTAATATATTTAAATATTGCCACAGTCAAAAATAACGATGAGAACAGAAACACGAATCCAGACGGAATTTTTTCTTCAAAAGTTCACGCCATTTCACGATTACCCTATAACAAAATTTTTACTTTAGAATGGAAAAGCTGTGCTGTGCTAAACCATCTCCCCTTTCCCTACCATACATTTCAACATACGCAATTTTTAATAAACCAACCAACGATACAAGAGTGTCTCGTACAGAAATAGTTATTTTTCTTAAAATTAATTAGCGAAAAATATCGTTCTTTTGTCCTAAATTTCCTGTCTCGGGCTTCCAGATAGCCTTGTGGGTAAGGCGTTCGACTTCTGTCAAAGCGGTTATGGATTCAATCACCGGTAGGGGTTTACGTACAAAATTACCCTAGCTGTGGAAGAACTTTAGATAATGACCACTACTATTATCTGCTATATCTATAAGTTCCCCGCGTTCCAACAAATTAACTGAAATTTGCAGATACACTTTGCCTTCCTCAGATCATTCGTTCTATATATTTGCACACAAATGACTCGTTTGTTAATATGTACTATTCAATAGCTACTTATTGGCTAATATTGATTTATCTACTCATTATTATATAATGATAATGTAAGGCATTAAGTAGTTGACATTTTTGGGAATGAGTTGTGGTCCTATGGTCTTTATTCATTGTATTTAGTCTAATGAAGTTATATACTTGCTATATTGAGACAATATGTCGAAAAAATTAAAGTCGAATTCTTTATAACTTATTTTTTCAGCTAATTTTCTGGTTTATTTTCCCTGAAAATCTCACTTTAACTTTCTGAGGTCGATTGAAAACTTAATTTTTTCCGCGAACGAACGTGAAAGTAATCGATCAGGGAAGTAGAGCAATGGTTCAAGCATTCTTTGCCAAACACCGAAAGGCGGCTTGCAGGGTACTTACATAGACATAGACATAGCTAGTACATGATACTCAAAAGTTCTTAAATTTATTTTCACCATCATTAACATTAGTGTTAAATGCGACGCTCAATATGTAAATCTAGATAGGTTAAAGTAATCTCCTCATATTTTTTAAAATCGTTGATAACTTTTCTCAGCAATACCACCGTTTTTATTTGATTATATTTAAAAATATCAGTATTCGTTTGAGAACAATATCTTTTCCATATCTAAGGTCATTATCGTCTTCCGTCGATTCAGATATTTCTTAGCCGCTTCAGTATTCCCCCGACTTAATTGCTATTATATCAAAGAGTTACTGTATCCCACACTATAGTCAATGGAATCAGAGGGCTTAATGCCACTCTACGTAAAAGAAATTGTGGATGGGAGCCTTAATTCGTCGAAAGGCCGCGTGTAGCATTTGGTCATATGAGAAACCACTAGGCATATGAAGCAATCATGCTGCCGATTGGGTGACGCATCGCTTACACTCAAATGCTTCAACAGCGAAATTGTACAACGTTCAATTGAAATTCTGAATGAACGATTAATTTAATCACGGAATTAAACTAAATAGAATTGTTTCCAATTTATTTTTTGCTTTAACTCGTAAACGATTGAAGAAATAAATTGCTNTTAGTGCTGCCACGGCTCTGAAACCAAATGACCGACTTTGCATTCCCATCTCGGTGCCATTTGGCTGCGTAGAGAGCAGTGCTTGGGAGGAACCCTTTCGGAAGTTATTGGGATATTAATAAAATAAAATAGTTCAATTCCCGACGTATGACAAAGTCTGATTGAATCAATCTCCTGCCATCTGAAGGCTACCTAATTGCAATTTAAAATATGGAAAGGAAATTAAATCGTATTCGTACTTTTATTATGAATAGAGGGCACTTTGGGTTTAGTCGCATTTTTAATAACAATAATAACGTCATCAATGGAAACAGTAATAATAACCCAATTATATCTGTTTTATTAATCATTGTCATTTACGAACTCATACAACTATTCCATTACCAGAAAAGTTTGATTAGAGCCGACTCGAATCCTGGACCTTCGGGTTGGAATGCAAACATGCTAACCACTCCGTCAGCGCGGCCGGTACATACCCGTTCTTTGTTGATGTTATCCACCAATATAATTTCCTATAATTTCACCTCTTATAAAAATTAATTCAATATAACCAAATCTCCATGAAAATCTAGAAATAAAAGTTAAAGCTGCACTACTGAAAATTCATCAATCAGTATAGATGCCATACTGAAAACAGTAGTTAACATGTTTTAAGTATTCTATTTTGCTCAGTAACGGCTATTTATAACAAAACCTTACGGATTTGTAGAAGAGAAATAGTATTCCGGAATTATATGCACCATATTTGGCTACATTAAGGAACATTTTACTTGAATTGATAAAATACCCTCAAACTGAAAGGCTAAATGGACACATACTCGCACCCAACCTCACTTTTTACGTAAAAGTTCAAGAGAATTTATTCACACAGATCTCCCGGAAATTACGAATTAATGGTCATTCCCGGAATGAATGCATTGTGATAATTACTATTCCATTTAATCGCATTTCATTTCCTTTATTTACGGTGAAGATTCCCCGAAAATAAATCGAACGAAGAGATTAATCAACACATTCCCGGGGTGATAGTGAGTTTAAAGCGCAATCTCCTCTCAATGGGAGGAGGTGCCGATTGGTGCCGTACTCATACCCACCGAGAATACGACTGCAAGAAACCCATCTGCAGAAAATTTTGCGGAAATGAATTCCAACTCTTCTTCAAATCCTCCACTTGAGTGTCACCCCTTCAATACTCATCGTCGCTAAGGAGGCGCTCGTCCATTTTCCTTTTTCCTCCAATCGAATCACACTTTGCACTCTCCATCCCATTTCACGTAGCCCGCCATTAAATCATACCTGCCCCGTACCCGCACTCCCCCTCTACCGCAGCGCCTCGAGATCCCTTCACGAAACGCAGCCCATTCCCTCCCTCACACAGCTGTAATAAGGACGCGAGGATTTCTTGGAACAAATGCCTCTCGGGATGGCCCTACTTCCTTCTTTTCTGCTGCCATCCTTTCTTCTCCACGCTCACACACGTTTACAGTATCTTACTTCTTCTTCTACACCTTTATTCACAGTTCCCTCGTCTCCTCCTCTCGACGACCTTATGTCTATGTGGGGATCTTTCTCGGAACGAGATCCATATGAAGGAAGCCAGATGTGTGAGGCTCCGAGTTTGTCTGTTTGAATATTATCCCTCTATTCCATTCCGTGTTTGTTCTTACACGCTCTTTTATTACCAGCGCTTCTGCTAGGGAAAGGATTGCACTGATTTATTACTGGGAACTAGCAGTCGTTAGGCCGATGATGCTTCGCTTTCCTTTACATCGGAGGGGATTTATTAAGTATGTAAAGCTATAAATGAAATCAAGAGAAGCAAAATATATGTCTGATAAATCTTTGCAATAATTAAGAATATCGGTGCCATAAAAACCTGTTAAAGATAGAACTTAAGGATGTAGAATACAGCTTAATTTTGATATGAGTCGTTTGACAGTTTTCAAATATATACATGCCTGAATCTAATTCGCATTCAAGATCATTTTCTTAAAATATATACTTGCTCTATACTCCATTTACCAATTTTCTCTACATTGCTAACAATTTTTTTAGATAGTTGCTCATAATTGCGCAATTTACAATTCTTCTGTTTCACCAGTTGTGGCCGTTTACTCAAGAACGATATGAATTTCCTGCAGGAAACTACTTATTAATCACATTCATACACCAATATATAAGGTTCTGTAATATACTAAGCATATCACTAACAACGTTTCTGCTTTATATTTAAGAATTTAAACGGTTAAAAGTTGGTTATACATTTTGTTGTTAAACTCAAGACAGAAACCCTTAATTTTATTTATTCAATGTGATGGATTTTCACTATCTTTCCTCCAAATAGAAGTTAATTCGGAGCTCGTACAAACGAGCAATTAAGTTCAGCTTCATATCTTTATAAAATCTCCGATCGGTTAATTTACTTTTGCTCCTGTCGATATTAAACATTTCCAGTGAATAGAATTCAGCACCACAAAAATGATTCCCCTCAAGTGGTCAAAAATGTACGATTAGACTATGCAATGAGCGATAGAAAATTTTACAATTTCTTAAAATGGATATTTTGAATTCATAGTATTTCCTATGAAGTTATATAAATGAAACTCAATAGCCTTTTGGAGATGGAATTCGACACAGTATCCAAATCAAAGGAAATGGAACTGATTAAAGTTACTTCTCAGCAATCTCCTTTCTAGACATTTATGTGCAAGTCCTTGGCAACACCGAGTTCTCCTTCGATTTTCTCTCTCACTCCCACAGCCAATTTCTCCCGTATATCGAGAAGACGCGTCTCCCGCTAGTATATGCCCCAAGGAGCCCAAGAAAAGAGACGGAGTCGCTGTCATCTCCGGCTTAGTGCTGCCACGGCTCTGAAACCAAATGACCGACTTTGCATTCCCATCTCGGTGCCATTTGGCTGCGTAGAGAGCAGTGCTTGGGAGGAACCCAATGCAACGACTGGGAGATGATGACCGATTGAGGAGAATCCTTGGCGTGGCGATATTTTTTTTCCCACTCGATATTTCGAGAAGGTCATTTAGGTCGTCCCATGTCTCCCAGGATGCCATGCAAACTAGAAATGAGTGCTACGGGGAAAATTATTCCCTACCTACACAGTCTAGTGCCTTTCCTGCCTTTGTGCCAATTTTCCTGGGGATTATGTCTCCCATTTCCATGCTTTCGTACCAAAATATTTGTATAGGATGCCAACTTTAGTAACATTACTAAGTCGGATACGAGATCGTAAATTTTTTCATAAGGAGTGCTGTTTACATGGGTTCGTTTTCTCAGTTGTTTTATTGGAAATGATGAATGTTCTATAATTATTTCTCAGTTTCTTACTATTAATATCGTTATTGATTTAGCTAGAGGCGTAACCAAAGGGGTTGTTTGGGGGTTCAAACCCCCCATGAGAACATATTTAACAATAAAGGAAAGCATATGAGAGAATGGACTCTCCCAATTATGCCATAAAAATACTGCTGAAGATTCGCTGGATATACATGTTATAATAAATCAGTTTCTATTTTCATTAGATCTTTGGTGAAAGTATTCTTCCCCTTGGACTTTAGGAAATGCAGCGTTTACTCTGTGGCTCTAAACACCTCACATGGATAAATCCTGGCTACGCCCCTGGATTTAGTGCAAACAGTATAATCAAATCACATGGAATACTCGAATAGAAGGAAATCAGACTCTGCTGTTATTCATAAATATACTGTCCACAGAGTAAACTCTTTTGCACCTGCCTAAGGACATAATGAGTGAGTTTCTATTTACAATTAAAGCTAAATGAAAATGGCAACAAAACACAAATTGAAATGTATAAGATAAAGCCAAACATCATCCACAAATATGAACTAAAATACAAATAGAATCTTAGGAAAAAACTAGGGATAAAAGGTTATACATACAAGATTGTTCTAGGTATTTAAAAGATTTAAAAAACAAAGTAAATCGTGAAATTATGTAAGTTTGTCGCCTTTTGTAGAATAGAGAGTTACAGAAAAATATCAGCGTAACAGGAAAGTATATTTACGGTCCCAGATATTCTATATATGGGTGATTCGGGAGGGTAACTTATAAATTTCCTACTTTTTATACAATTAAAACGCGTACTGAGAGCTAAAGGCAGTGTAAAACTACCAGCAAAAATCTTCCTGGTTTGTCTCTTGGTGAAATACTTGGTAAAGGATTTTTCTTATTTAAATTTCTATTCAGCTGTAGAGATTAAACTTAAAACAACTTATGTAAAACAGAGGTTTTACAAAATATGAAACTCGGATGTAATGATTGCCTTTACATCCGACGCTAAATATCCTTTTCGTCACAGTCAAACATCTGTTTATAAAGAGAAATTGTAGATGGAAAGTATGCAAATATTTTCCTTCCACAGGCATTTCCTCCAAACAAATAAAACGTATTTACTCTATATTTGGTGCTTTGCAGCAGAATCTACATGCAAGCGAAAACAAAATGCAATTGGACAGTTGAATTTATTTCAAATCAAACATTAAATCCACAGAAAAGCTCAAGGGAAGGAAAGATTACAAAGAGCAACTTTTTATACTTCAATGAACATACTTCAGGCGCATGAAAGAAAGAATTAGTTTTTAAATTATAAATTTTATGATAAAATTTTATAATGAATTACACTCTGAAAAGAGTATGGGAAACAAACCTATTGAAATTAATGATGTGCGGGATAACGAGATCATCATTATCAGTGAACATCCTAATGTAAAAAAGGCATGCACCTAGCGACCACTAATTCAAGGTATGCCAAAATATGCAGTTGTTTACTGACAATAAAACACAGTATTGATTTAAAATCGGTATCCATTGATGAAATCAAAAAGTGCCGAATAAAACCAAATAGTTATGCCAAAATGACGAACTGTTGAGCTCTTATTCGGAAACACCAANAATTCAAGGTATGCCAAAATATGCAGTTGTTTACTGACAATAAAACACAGTATTGATTTAAAATCGGTATCCATTGATGAAATCAAAAAGTGCCGAATAAAACGAAATAGTTATGCCAAAATGACGAACTGTTGAGCTCTTATTCGGAAACACCAAAAATGAATGATTTTGACAGTAATGAGACAGTATTTCGGAAAAACTTTAATTTAAAGAGCGTGTTCATAGCGTTATTCTAACTTTTGTAGTAATAATGATTTAAAATACTAATAATGATAAGTTTGGTCCCTGATCGGTAAGCATATATTAATTATACATTGATTCTTTGACTCGGAAAATAGGATTATTTCACGACAAACATATTGATAAAGACGTTGGAAATGGTTGTTGCGTTTTTATTAAGCATTTGATATTACTTTGCTTTAAACATTAAAATTTTGGCCAATGAATGGTATCATCTTTGAGCTAAATTTGAAGACAACACGTATTGTAGTTTCCTTAGAATAGGAATCCCACTTTGAATATGAAAAGTCTGCTACGTATATTAATAACAAAATTCGGAATTGGTAATGAGGATTTCCATCTACTTTTTTGTAACTGGAAGTTAAAGTCTCTTTATGGAAAAATTGATATACATTATTTCTTTTTATTGAATTGATCAAAGTCGAGGAACATTTTGGACTTCGTAGAAAGCCTCCTTAAAAGAATATGCACTTTTAAGAGTACATTTTTGCAGTTTCTCATAAGCAATTTACAACGTATCTAATTATTTAATCCTTAAGAAAAAACAAAACTCTTATTCTCCTTGTAAATATCAGCAAAACGAAGGAACGACAGAGGCAACAAAATACTCATTTCGTCAAAGAGAGTAAACGAGATCAACTAACAATGCCTTCTACCTATCTGAGAAAAGATGAAAGTGATAAAAGAAACCTTTATGCACTTATAATAACAGACGGTTGAAAAGCATATGGTCGCTTAAACTTGTGAATAATTGTAACATGGAATAATTTATGAAAAACTGAATCGATATAACATGGAATTATACTGATGAAATCCTGAGCAGGAATTAGATTTATTTCGGCCTCAACTCTGTGGTACTCGCAGCTCTTCATTATGAGATGGGAGCGAGTAACGCTTTTACACGTTATTGCAAGATTTAATTCTGTGGTAACGCAATAGAAACATTTTAGAGGCATTAAAATATATCGTTACATACATACGTAAATACCCTGAAAGCCGCGTTTCGGAGTGTGGTAGAGGGTGTAAACATCAAGCATTCGAGTAACTTCTTTAGCTTACCGTTATCACCTGTTATTCGCGGAAAGAGCGAGTCCCTAAAAGGGCATGTCCTTGCATCTATTTCATTTTACGATCCTTGTCGGATCGGTTAAAGTAGCAGGGGGGTCGCATAATACAAATTACGACTTTTACAAATGCATCTTCTCTGAATTTAGCAAGCAACCGCAGCCTAGCTCCTAATCTCCTTTTTTCAAAGATTCCCAAACTGCATCTGAGAGCATCTGCGCAATGTTGGCTTATCTATCGTATTTTTAACAAATCGTATCACTTTGCACTGCACATTCTCGTGTTCGCAAGCATTAGTTTCATCTAATGGGTTCCTTAATTACATTTTATACGCCAATTATGAGAATGGACGAGTCAATTAAGTAAAATTTGAAAGAAAGGTTTTGTACGAAATTGTATAGCACAAATACGTGTGAGAAGGAAATGCTATTAGATTAAAGCAAAATAGTTGAGGAAGAGTGTGTGAAATCTAAAAAGTAAGATGTAAGTATGATCATTTAGTGGAAACTTTAACACAGCATTATACTTAGACATTATAATCCATAATAAATACACACGCTTCTAGTTTTCGTTAAAATGTCATACCTTCATTCTATTGAATGAATGAATCATCCGAAGTTGTGAAGATTGATTTCAAGTAATACATCTCAAAAGGAAAAGCATTAATCAAGGCTGGGATTAAGTAACACCGACATCAGCGTTGATATAAGCGAACCTAAAATAGATCTCGTCCTTGCAAATTATCCTTCGTCCTGCTTCAACTTTTCCATCAGCCTGATTCGCGAAGGGATCGAAGAGGGTCTTAAATCTCCGCGGTGGCGTGATGGATACGAAATTTCACTTCGAAAAGTCCTGTGCATGTGCAGGGAAAAAATGTAGAGTAGGCGGGGCGGAGAGGGAGGAGCGGGGCTGAACTCTTAAGAGTTTTGTTCGCCGGTATTTTATGTATCCGAAATGCAGGTCAAGAGGAGAGCTGTTTACCTGTAGATCCTGGGAAGACGCCACTTAAGCACGGAGGGTGCCTTCGGAGGGAGCGTTACGATGCATTCGCTACACCGCGGAAATTAGAATAACATAAGAAACGGTACGAGTGTCGAAACAGGATTTAAAATTGTCTGCGGAGATGACGTATGCTCGTTAAAACCGTGTAAAAATAGCGGAAAGGATCGCATGGCGCAAGAAAAAATTACGACATGCTTTCAAAACGTCGTTGTCGTCAACGAAAGTTTCCGATTTAGTGTAGCGAAAACATTGCAAAATATGGGAAACCTGCTTCCACATCTACGAAAATTACGCAAGTGGAAGAGATGAGTCGACGGTATAATTTAAAGGATAAATTATATGGAAATAAAAAAAATTGAATTAAAGTAAGATAAACGAGAAGTGGTACTTTCTTCACAACTTTAATTCACAAAAGAAGTTTCAGAGACTAAAAGCCATAAACAGACCGAGATTAAGAAAATTATCATAATTTTTAACGTGTGCGTGAAAAGTGTACATCTACGTTAACCCAGGAATCAACTTCATCTTCCAAGGGTTTTGTGTTTTAATTTAATTTAGAGTTGAGTTTTGGTGTCTTTGTCGTGAGTAATAAGCTCACTAAGTATGCGAGCTACATTTTAATATTATTCTTATAATAATATCATGAACATTTAATCTTAAATTTAAAATCAGACTGTACTATGTTAATCTGATATGATATGAAAGCATATTTAGTTAAAGTTAAAATAGTGAAGATAAGCAAAATCGTATAATCAAATATAAAATAAGGAGAAGGAATATACGATATATGCTCGAATACGCTCTGGATCTTTGTTAAGTTTTATACGACGGTTTCATTCACTTATATATTTACCGTTGTACTCTGAAATTAATCACCAATTATTAAAAATATGCCTCATTGACAAATAGCTAAAATACTTTTATATCCGCAATTTGTAAATTTTTAAGCATCATAAATACCTCGAATAATTTGATTTCCATAACTAACTTTAAAAAAGGATTAATATCGTCCACGCATATTGGGACCTCGTGTGAATAAAAAACATACTTCAGCCAATACGAGTCAAAGAAAGATATTTTCAAAGCGATAATCAGGATGTCGCCTTGGCTGACGCTTAATTACGGTGTTCAATCGTATTTCGTAAAATAAAATACCTAAGAGTGATACATTCTATGAATCGTACTTCAGCTTTCGTAATGGTTTCTCAATGAACACGATAAAGTCATTTGTATCCTAACGTCGGCAAGGAAGAGCGCTTTTGAATGAAATTTTGTATGTAATTTCTTTATAGGCACACCATCCTGAATATATATATTTATACAACTTTTTCAACGTAAAATATTGATCGGAACACAACTGCGATTAATATTTTGTAAAGTAATGCGAAAATGAAAAAGAGGGGTTTTAAAAAGTCGTTCAATTGATTTCATCCGAAATTCCAATTGTTCCGTGAATCAGAGTTCCAATGGTCCACATCAAATCCAAATCGCTCGGCTGATGTTGATTGATGACGTGTGGAAGCGTGACGTTCGCCTTTTTGGAATGAGGCCTTCTTTCCAACCAACGAACTTAATTAATGGGAGGAGGTAATTTCGCGGCGCGTCAAAATATGGATATTAATTTGTAATCAACACGCGTTGTTGCGGAACCTTGAAAGCCCGGAAAATGGGTTGCGGCGGGAATTATCTGACTGCTTCCGAGTCTTGATTTATTTTCCGCATCTCTCTGTTGATTAACTTTTAGCATATGTTGAGATTTACAGATTTGAGTAACTCGGACGGTATGGTAGACTTCAATATAATAAACATTAGTTAACCAATTCGTAAGATAATTTTCTAAGTTATTCAAACTAAGGTATTTATAATGACAGCAATGTTCTTCTATTCTTTTAAAATCAAGCAAATCGTACATACATTATTGATTAGTTATAAAAATATATGTTTGTCAATTAATGATAACATATTTACAATAAGTAGAGATAAAGTAAATAAGATATTTAATAAAGTATTTCCCAAATAAGTTTAGGGTTTTCGGTCCTATATTTTAATCTTTTATTATCCTATGTTTTACAACAGAGAATCAATAACGTAATGTCTTTGTGGGGAAGGTTACCCTTTGATATTTACCCCTTTTTAAAAACAAATCATGTAAAGACTTACATTTTTGGATAAAATTGAAATACTTTCGCGAGTCACTCACAATAATTGATATCTATTTAAGGAGGACAAGAATTTTACGAGTACTTTAATGCAATCCTCAAGGTCATACACACCAAAACGCCGTCAAAAGTCCCCTAAAGAACGAATTGAATGGTCTGCGTCATGCCCAGCGCTGTCGCTGAGCAATAGATCTGGGATCGAGTCCCGCTCTACTTAGAATTTTTTCCCATCCGTTTTACTTTTGGAATTTACTTAGACGGACTCCTCGTCACCATAAAAAGTCCAAATTTTCATTACATAATATAGGAAAGTTAGACACATCCACAGGGATGATCACAACATCTATTTACGGTTCCATTTATTTACTTTATCACACGCTAATGAAAAAAATTACTAGAATTTCAGGTAGTTATGCCATTCCCAGGGAGAAAAGGATACGAAAATAAATTGATGAGACCGAAACTGATTGCAGCTTGCCCCCTCAAGCCATGGAAATGTTCGTAGGTGTACGCCTTTATGTGTTAAGTCACCTTTAGCCCTTTTCTGGAGCTTATAACATCAATTAATATCTAAAATAGAATTTTATTTTCCACCTCAAAAGTGTGACACCTTTTCTAACCGCTGCGTCTATGACGAAGAGCTTCCCTATATGAGCACGAGATGCGGGAAACGATATAGAAAACATCTTTCAAAATATGTTTGGGCGTATGAGGAAGATCCATTGTCATTTCAATTGGAGCATAAGGAAGAGAATGGATCAGGAGAAAGGAGAGGAAAAGAAGGAAAGAAGTAGAAATAGGGAGCATGAGTTCTGATCCTATTCGCGATTGAAGGGAAGAAAGAGAAGAGGAACTCTTAGGGGAATGTTTCCCCAGGGAGCAAAGCCGATAAAAGAGAAGGATCAGACGTAATTGTTGGAAAAGAAATTGTAGTTCGAAATGACTATGGAGACCTCGAAGTATCGATTGAAATATATCGCAGGAGCCAAAAGAGAGATATAAACGTTGATCTCCTGCAGTTTGTTTGATTCATTAAGTTTTTATTTGTTTGTTGGATTAATCAAGACCGCTGTAAGATTCCGTGGCATCCACAAATGCCATTCTTGATCCAATATGGTGGCCAGCTTAATGTAAACGATGAAATTAGTCAAACGTTGCACCTGAAGCAATCTGATTGAGGATAGATAAAAGAGGAAAACTATTTTCTAGTACTTTCAACCAAATTCAGATTTTAAATTGGACAGATGCAGTGTTAACTGATAAAAAATTGATGATGATCTCGGCTGTTGTATTAAAGGGTAATTATACACAAACAAGAGCTAAATTGCAATGAAACTCAGGATATTACTACTATAATGGCACAAAAGCCAATAAATCAATTTATAGCGAGCGAGTAAATTTGACATCATTTGATATCAATGTGATAGTTTTGCTTCGTGCAAAGAGGCGTGTTTCTCATCGTTATTAAAGGAAATCAAGAAAAGTGAAAAAGATAAAAACGCTGCTGTTAACTTCGTTTATTTAACCTATTTAAAATCTTATGTGATCCTCTAATCTTCGGTGAACAAACAGAAAATTAACTTGAGAACTACAAACAGAAATTGTTTGAGGTCTGTGGTCTCACCCAATAAATCTTACAGAGTAGCGGTTTTCCTTGAAGGTCTGCTCATTGTCGTATTCAATCCATATACTTTACTTTCCATATTATATACCCATAGTGAACTCCCAATTTTAAATAAATGCTATTCATAAAAAATAAATAATGAGATATCAGTGATTCTAAACCAGAAGGCTAGTATACGATGGTACCACATTTCTAGCCATAATTACTGCTTAATCAACATTATATTGAAATCCACCAGCTTAAATGAATCACTATTCAGTATTATTTTCTAGAAGGAAGTATTATACCAGAAAAAAAAACGCGATGCTTCATATAGTGAATTCCCTCCGTCGTTAACAGGAGCTTCTGTTTTTACTATTTCGAGTTGTACTCTGTGTTTACGATATGCATACACTTCGATAGAATTTCGCTGCCTTTTGTAAGTATACAAGCAATCATTTTCTTTTTATGTTAGTCATTCACAGTTGTACGCAGTTTTTAAATTACTTTCGTTTCCTGACTTCTGCAGTTACGAGAAAATAAATGGCGGATTCGGAATAACAGAAGGGGGCAGAGGTAATGCGAAAATAATTGGACAAGAGAGAGAAAATGTGATGGCCTGAAGACAAAGTTATCACACTCGCGCAATTTTTAATTCGACCTCATGCTAAAATTGGCTCGACAGATCTGAGTATTGCGTGTCGTTGGAGGGCGTTTCCGCCGGCTGGCGACACATACACTCGAAGGCATTACATCGCCAACACGAATAAACATTTTCGTACTTTAAATATACTATATAAAATTAAGGTGAAACTCTTTGTTCCGTGATTTAAACACGTAGATGGAATAATTAATTTTTAGGGAGATATGATAATTATGTGTTCAATCTGGTTGGAGTTTAAACACGAATGAAAACGGATTTTCCTATAGGATACATTGGGATTGTGATCTGATAACTAACGATTAAAACTACTTGGAAATGATTGATGTCTGAAATACAAAGGGTGAAGACACTCCTAAAATATATGAGGCGAAACATCCTTTTATATACATATTCAATTCGTTGAACGGGTGCGATATGCAATTAAATAATAACTTTAATCTACACTACTCGAAAATATTTATTTCGTAAATCTATGGATTTTCTTACTGTCGATAGGTAATTTTCATATTCTAAGGCCTATAGGGAGTACGTTTTGCTTGTTTTCATTTATGAGCATTTTCACAAATGATGTCTAGAGCCATCGGTCGACAACCGGAAAAAGAAGTTGAAGATCTCCCGTGGCCATTGCAATAGTGCAAAGCTCAAAAATTGAAAATGGGTAATGCCTCTCCTGAGTAGGATTCAGAACTCACTTATTAAAAATTACAGTTGAGGAGTAAATTTACATATCCAAATTCTCCCCAAATTTGGTCTTATTCATACCTGGAGCTTCAATAATTCATAGTTGAATTTTACTATGACTAAAAAACTTTAATTTTAATTCTAAACTTGGAAAGAAGTTGTCAAAGATAATGAAACAGTTATAGAGATTTTAACAATAAACTCTTGCGAAGAATTTCAGGACTATATTTTCTTTTAAAAATTGCTTACGAAAATTACCAGTTTTATATAGCCCATTGATGCACCACAATTTCCCGTAAATGATAAAGGCCCAGTTTATCTCCCATGCTATTTGCCGAATTCAAAGGGAATTTTCATTAGACCGATAGAGAATAAAGTACCCAGCTATCAAAAGATCCGTTAAATATCGGTCCCCTGTCCTCCATTCACTAAATTTCAAAGCAACGTCCGAGATTTTAACGTTCCAGCCTCGGCGATTGTTTTATTTTATGGGAATTGCTGTTGACATTCATATACCCACTATGGGGTCAAGCGGATTTTTCACAAGTACACATAACTCTCCTAAACTTCATTATTCCCAAAACAGGTATTTGAGCCAGGTATTCCCATTCTGCCTTAAAATTTAGGCCACATGCCGAACGATTTTTTTGCCCCGCGCATTTCTCCAAATAACCCTACTCATTTAACCAGTCTTTCCCCGTCGACCTGCAAATATTGCGCGAGGTTTCGGTCTATTACGCAAATTTCAATTAAAGGAGATTCGATCGGAAAATTAATTCACTTTGAGTTTGCAAGGGGAAAACAGTGACAAATCGCACGAATGCGACCAAACATGAACGATCCCGATTCGAAGAGTTTGCGAAGTGCGCCACCCCTTCCGATTCCGGGAAACTTGTTAAATGCAAATCGCGCCATTAAATTAATTCCCCGCGCTGTTTTTACAAATAGAGCGGATGCTTAAATGCATTCATCGCCCGTTTTAATTGGGCCGGAATTTTGGATGAAGCACTAATTTTTAGCGTTTTCCCCCTCTTTCGCCCGCCGTAATCTGGATCGAGAGCGCGGCTTATCCATACTGAATCATTCGAACGAGAGGGTTTGTTTCGAAGGTAAGGACTTTTTATGGAGTGTTTCGCTCCGTATTATGTTTTCAGGGATTCGCACCGGACTGCGCTTATTCGAAAATGGCACCTTGCGAAATGCGCGCAGAAGTGAGAGAGGGATCGCTCGTTGAATCGTGATGTCTATGAAAGCATGTGAATGGATTTGAAGTCCGTCAAAATGCGATTCGGATTTTAATGCCTCCATAAAAACGGCGCGGCACAACCGAAGCTAGAAAAGGACGATACATAGAGTTATTCTTTTGTGAAGTGCTTTCTCTAAATTGCTGATATTGTTCGTAAAAAATGACTTGGGACCTGTCGTCACATATTCAGTTTTTTTCAACCAGAAACAGACCGATACGATTCGGAGATATAGAAGTATATGGATTGATTCGAATTTTGCAATTGTTTTTAATTAACGAAACAAAGACTACAGTTATCGATGGCATTGGTAATGGTTTTCCAGTCTCGATGGAGAAGGGCAATCCTGAAGAACTTACAAGAAAGGGATGACTGCATGGTTGTAACAAAAGTTGTAGGAAGTTACTAAAGACGAATTCTAGCATCAAGAGTGTCTTATTTATCATTAAAAACATTTATAATTTCAAAGAATATTGCAATGATTTTTATGTAAAAAAAAGGATAACTAATTCATATG
>KZ308224.1:1061003-1197337 GCA_000376725.2 Ladona fulva
TTTATTATTATATTAATTTAATTTGTATTATATAATTAATAATTGATAATTAACAGCAACGCTGAGGTCCCGCGTTCGAATCCTCGTTCAAGCATAGATGTTTGCGTTCGTCTGTGTTTCTTTGTAATTACCTTCCTTATCTTAATATCTCAAATACAGCTGTGGATGAGACGTTGGTATGCAATTACGGAATTTGAATTAGTTGAAAGGCGGAGAGTAGACGTGCACGTTACTATTAAAAAGCAAACTCTAATCCTACTTATCTTAGCTCCTGCATAAAATTAAAATCGTTAGGTACGGATGAAGGAATGATATGAGTTGACGATTTATTCTTTTCATCCAAAGACTGCGGATTTGTGTTACATATTTATTACAGGGCAGAAGATGATGGTGCACTTCTTTTTGGTAACTTTACGTGAAATGAGTAAAAGAAAACGTTTGACCTCCTTTACATCAGCAGGCGAAAATGTTTAAGCTATCTGACTTTTAATGTACATGCACAAATATTGCTCTTTTCCGTTGGTATTACTTCTCCGGAATTTAAGTTTCGGATTTTTTTATTAAAACTGTGATAGTGGTAATACATTTATAAGTTGTACTTATGTCCCTCAGAATTTCGAAGCTATAGAAGGCTACACCATCATCCACTTTATTGTATTAGTTGATTTATAATAATACTTCAAAAAACATAGTATTGATAATGCTCTTTCTGCTCATGCAGTTGTGAAAGGGATAATCAATACGGAATTAAACTTACTTGAAGGGAAAAAGCAGGGTTTCCTGGGATACACTTACACTTTCTCGGGAAACGGGAATTTGGCTATATCCACGGGATCCTAGGAAAAGGTACTATAAATTAAAGAGATAGCCGATAAAAATCCAAGAAATTGTGATTCGGATTTAGGTATTAGTCGTTTCTTTTCGCCGAAAGTAGATTTGGCAACACAGAAACACTGCTCCGAGAAAACGTCATTTTAGGGAGCGAACGAGGACGATGCCTTTGAACTGTTTCGGGTAAATCTGTTCGGAGAGGATGAGGGAACCTATCTCCGCTACTTTCGGAGTATATGTATCTATTTTCGATTCCGACACCTCAGATGGATCTGGATGTAGATGGAATTGCTTTCGAAGACCCGTCTACACGCGGAAGCAATTCCGGAGCACACCAAGTTCAAACGAGTTCAAAATGAGGGCGCATCTGATCTCGCCGATCGAAAGTATCCGTACATACACGTTGTCCGCGATCGGAAATACACCAACGGCAACGCCATTGGAGCGCTATCGGGAGATGCGTACACATTCGATTGATAAAGGGGAAACAAACCTACAATCCGGGGGTGGATTGAAATCAAAAGGAGGGGAAACGGAGAACTAAGGTTACAGGAAAGGGAGCGGATTTGGAAAAGGGAATTAGGCGGCTCAAAGAAAACGAAGCGGGATAAGGAGGGTCCAAGTGTATAAAGAAGTTCCTCGGAAACAATCTGTTAGGTGATTCGGAATGAAGGGTGCGTGTGTTCAGTGGTCTTAGGAAAGAAATGGGAGGGGAGAAGTTAGCCAGGTCGGAGTTGGGTCGGTATTAAGGATGAGAGAGACAGGGAAGCATAGAGGGTACGTTGGGGTGGAATTTATTAGGAGAGACATGAAGGGCTGAGGGGTAAGGTAAAATGGGATGGCGGAAAAAATCCCTTTCGGTATCGTTGTGGTATCGCAGAACTCTCGGAGCATTAAGCGAAATAAGAAAAGTTGACTTATCAGGAGAATTATCTTCATCCCTAATTCTTTCTTGAATAATTGCCGAGGCTTGGGGCTGAGGAATTTTTTTTTGTTTTTATATTACTGCACCAATGGACAGGGAGGAAGATTTCCATCAAATTCGTCGTTAATAGGTTGAAGAAATTCCGCTAGCATTGATAGATTATAATATATACAGGGTGCAGGATAATAGATGAAAAAGCCGCAAAATAAGGGTTTATATGGTCTGTTTTTGATTGTAAATAATGCAGGTTTATATTTACTTCGTTTGTGTAACTCATTGTCAGGTTTTACGTTAGTTTTAGCCATTGGTATACTTTAAATTGATAATATTTTTATAACATGTAGAGAAGTTACTGAATATCTCATAAAAAAATTTGGAAGTGAAGGACTTACGTCTACCCAAGAGGGTAGCGCGTTCGCCTTTATTAGAAGGGGTCCTGGATTTAGTTTTCTGTAGGGGACCATATGTACGAAATTACCTCGGCTTCATATTGCAAGAGGTTTAGAACTATGTAGACCAATATGAATGGACCTGTAGATCTATATAAGATCTATAGGTCTGTAGAATAATTCCTTTCACCTTCAATGCTTCAATCAATTTTAACTTTAAATGCTTTGTTTCAAGAAGTTGGCATCCCTTCTTTGTAGCACAAAATATCACATCTTCACTCACTTACAAATATATATCAACTGTAAATAAGCAATGTTAAAAATTCAAATATCTTGAAATTGAATTTTACATTTCTAACAAGATCCAGCATTCCCCGAAAGTTGGATCCAGATATTCAGAGATAATAATTCCTCATGTAATATTTAAGAAGTAAATGCCCTGTTGTGTATAAGTGCGGCATTTATTGAAAAATATAAATAGTAGCACGAAAATAACTTCCTTCATTTAGACCATAGTGATACATAATAGAGCTCGTTGATATGTACGGGAAACTTAATTCTAACGCAGTCGCTTTCTTCAAAAAAAAAAAACACTTTTCGATATTTCAGCGTGTTAATGTATTAATGAAATATTTACAAAATAATGTACGTAAAGACTATAAGAAGTGACTTGGCACAAAAATTGTGACATATCTGATTGAATAACCTTTTAGCATAACTTGAAATCCAACAGAAGAATAATTGAGTATGGGAATTAATGGATTACTGATATTAAGCTGGCACGTCAATTGCCGATCTTTCATTCGATTTTGAATCAGGAGAGAATATACACGACTAAATCACTACGCTTCTTCGTAAATAAACAGGAACTGAAAAAACCTCCCAACGTTCACTTCTGGATTCATTTTTATCCCCTTCCGTGTGTTATTATTTCCGCCGTTATGGGAACAATTCAATTACAGTCCATATGGAAGGAACTGTGAAGTCAACGAGCGAGCAATTTTGCGCGATTTTTTTCAGAGTGAAGTTACTTGATCGTGTTTTTCTTGAAATGATCCAATTAAAATGCGCGATATGTGATCCAACAAGCGGAATCCAGACGAATGATGGATTTATTATCGATTGAAAAGTGCTAGTTAACCAGAATTTTTTGCTGTTATTGTTCTTGATAACATAAGCGTGGAAAATGCAGCAAAACAATGATAAATCACAATATAATGATGTTTATATGATTGATTTAGAAAATTTCTGGAAATTGAAATTAATATTCTTTTAGTTAAATGAGAAAGATCACTTAATAAGTGTTATTATTGTTACTTATTTTTGCCATGGTTATAGAAGTAACGTTAGATTATGACATTTAAAGGGAAGAATTTCTATTTTTCCTTACGAAAGCAAGCGTGTGAAGAAGACAAAAGAAAAGAATTAAAGATAGAGCAACAAAGTTGCGAGGAAGTAAACAGAATCATTTGAAAAAGAGGGTAATGAAACAAAGGAAAATGTTCGGTTTAGAACTCAAGCATTTTTCAAATTCAAAATGCTGGAGTTTCAATTACTATATTGTTCTAGGAAATATTATGTCCAAGTAGCCTGTAAACGGAAAAGAACATTACACTCTGCAACTACAACTCAGGAGTGATTGCTTTTGTGTGAGGATACTTCACCTCAACTTGCCATCGACTGATACTCAAATGAGTGTATCGTATACCTTTATAAGTTACATTTTATTCAGAAATGTTCGCAATATATTTCCCATACAGATGTTAAATATTTATGAATGGATATAAGCGAAAGTCTCATGCATACATATAGCCACTACATTATTTAAATCAAGTTTACAGAAACGATGCAAATGATCTACTTGTAGATAACATATGTTATTGTCGAAAAAAACTGTTTTTAAAGAATACTTTCGGTTCCGTGGTGGCGGACATCGAGTAATATGCATGTGCTCTAATTTGCCTTTGAAATAACCTAAGTATCCAGACGAATTTGAGGATATCTTTTGCAAATTGAAGCTTTCTACCTAAGATAGGAAACAGAGACTTGCTTTCGGAAACGTCATGTTTCACGTAGTTTAGATCAGGCTTTCTGTTCCTTCGTTTCCACGCTCAAAACCTATTCTATCTATTCTATTATTTATTCTATTATTTATTCTATTATTGATTCTACTTACTTGATACATCCGTAAACGCCGTAACATTCCGTCATTAACCCGAATTTCGAAAGAAATAATTAAAGAGAAAATATCGTTTAAATGTTACACCTACAACTATGCAACCGCTACAACCATAGCAGTGGGTGTATTATTTACTGGCAAAGGCGAGAAATAATGATGTGTACGAAGCTATATTCTGAAATGTAAAACTCCGAAGAGAAAGTCAAGTTAGAGAACAGAGTTAATGTATTTTGACTATGGATTTCAGTACTGAAATATCGGTATTCAGTACTGAAATCGGGAAACTAAGCCTCCAAGCCAAATATTGTACTCAAAGAGTGGTAAAAATAGAATTCTACCGAGAGTGAATACGGAAACTTTGATCGTAGCGTCCTTTATTAGTCGTAGGTTAAGGAGAAAGAGAGGGATAATGAGAGAAGAGGGAACTCTTTAATCAGAAGAGGAAATGAGAGGGAGGCCAGGATGATAGAGGCGTCAGAAAAAGAAAGTGAGGGAAAGGGCATCGAAGAAGGTCGCGTGGGCTTATGGGAGAGGCTTGAGGAACCGGTCAAAAGGAGGAATACGTGACTGGAATGAGGCGTGGGTGAAAGACTTCGGGGAAGATGAGCGAATGGTTCGGAGAGAAGAAGAGATTTAGCAGCAAAGGCAGCATAGTAAATAAGAAAAGTGAAAATATATTCACCAAAGGAAACAAGAAAATATTTAGAGTATTCGTGATTCTAAAATTCAAAGATTCTATGCCAGATATGGTAAATATCATTCACTCTTGCCAAATGGAAAAAAATTACAGCATGGTTAATTTTCACTTCGTTATAGTAGTTCATATTTATTTTTCGCCATTTTCTCTAAAGATACCCCCAGGCATTAAATTATGTGAAAGATACTATTCCATGATTTAAATTAAATTTACGAGGAAAATGATCTCTGTGCGTTTGTACGATAAGGTGTACACCTAGGAAAATTCCTAAGGAGAAACGGACATGAAAAAAGTCCTAGATCCGTCAGAATTTTTTCATGTCCGTTTCTTCTTGACTAAATTAAATAAAAAAAATTTACCTTTAAATTTCACGCTGGATCAAAGCGATGGAAGGAAGGAATCGAGTACCCACACATTAGATTATGGAAACTGTAAAAGGTATTACCTAAGTAGAGCTGAGGTTACGAGGTGTTTCCAAACAGGAGTAGAAGAGCATTAGAGCACGCCTCTGTATTATAACAATCAAAATTCACTTTTTTCCCTATGACCCTTAACGTTTGACATGAAGGAAAGCAACCTGGCTTGCTATAGTTGCTACAGATTCACCGTCACCTTGACTTCTCCATGAACCTAGATTTATCTTTTCGCGAATAATCAATCCATCCTACACAGTTCCAAAAGTCCCGACACACCCGCTCTCCCACTAACACCTGCAAATTCTTTCCCGAAATTTCTCCTATTCCATTCTTTCTCTCGTTCAACCACATTCTCCTTCCTCCCTTCCCAATCACTGTTGTCACCTTCTTTTGTATATGAGTTTATATATTCGTCCTCCTATTTCTTCCATTTCCCTAAAGATTAAGTAGATCCTCGAAACCAGTCGTGTTTTACTCAAATTTTCTGTGGACGTATATTTTGTTTTCATAAATAAAAATAAATATATTACAATCTGATCTAAATAACCTTTCCGTAAGAATGTAACTGTTGAATTAACCAAGAATGATCTACAACTACATTTACGTAAGTACCCTGCAAGTCGCCTTTCGGCGTGTGGCAGGGGGTGCAAGCACCATGACTCTACTTCACTAATCGATTGGTTTCGCGTATCGTTCGCGTAAAAAAAAATAATTTTTGAAAAGACTTGTTCAAGCATATATTTCTCTGATTTTCCTCACAGTATCAGAACGGCCTATATAACACGGGGAACGCATTATGTCAGCTACATCATCTGTGAACGTCCTTACTCTAAATGTATCAAGTAGATTTATCCTTTGTTTAAGCCTTCTATCTTCTAAAGATTCCCATCCCGCGTCCTGAAGTATTTGCGTAACACTCACTGACTTGTCTTAACAATTCTTTAAAGAACGTATCGCCTTTCGCTTTACATTTTCTAATTCCCGAATACAACATTTCTATGCAGTCCCATACACTACACGCATATTCCAGGTGAGGCCTGACTAACGCAATATAACATCGCTCACGGACTTGTTCTTCGCTTCTACTGACAATTCTCTTCACGAATCCGAGTTTCTTAAGCGCTCGACCGCTTATATTACGGATGTGGGTACCCCAGGTTAAGTTCTTGGAGAGGGTTGCCCCAAGGTATTTCACCGTTTCTACTGTCGATAAAGTTTTCCCTCGGAGCCTGTACGAATAATCATTGGCATTGTTTTTCCTTCGGAAAAAGTTGATTACTGAACATTTATCTATATTAAGCTCTAATGGCCAATCATCGCACCATTTCATAATGTTATCTAAATCACACGATAGGGATAATCTATCTTCTGAGCTTCCTAATTCCATATAACTTACCCTGACGTCCGCAAATATCCTAACTTTACTATTAATGTTATTCCTAAGGTCGTTGATGTACACTAATAATAGTTACGGTCCGATTAAACTTCCTTGTTGCACGCCCGAGATTACTTTAACTTATACCATCTAGTACTACGCGTTGTTTTCTGTCGGAAAAAGAGTCCTTAATCCAGTTTATTACTTCTCCATTGATACCGGCAACTTTTTGTTTGTATAATAATTTATTCTGTGGAACCTCATCAAATTCTTTCGGAAATTTTAAAATATCGCGTCGACTTGCCTTTTATTTTCGGCATATTTCAAGATATGGTGAACTAACAACGCTAGCTGAGACTCGCATGATCGTGTCTTACGAAAACCATGTTGGTTACTCACTATGAATTTGGACGTGTCGAGAAAGCCCATTAAGGCACTAACAATTATACGTTTTATTATTTTGCCGCTCAATGGTGTCAAAGATATAGACCTATAATTTGCTGGATCCTCCTTTAAGCCGCTTTCAAATATTAGATTAACATTCGTAATTTTTCAAGAGAAATTTATAAAATATTACGTATGTGGGACTCGTATTCGATAATTGATATAAAATAATATTTGAAACCTTTTCTTTAAATTTCAGAAACGTTGGAATATTTAAACGAAAGCCACGGGGATACTATTTCCTAAAATCATGCATAGTATATCACTTGGTAAGCATTACATACTGTAGCACGATGGTTACATCTTTTAAACCGGTAGATATCACTTATAGAAATAATTTGCACGAGCATAAGTGATGACAGTTGCCGCAAACGAAAGGAAAGGAAGCTAATATCGGTAAACTCTTCCAGAAAAAGTGATTCCAGCGGGGTAGTTAATAGGTTAACAAAAAATTAACTTGTTCAAATGTATCCAGGTAACGACTGTATACTAAAATTTCCCCAATTTAAATATTTCCCTTTCTATTGGCCGAAGAGCTTTGATTAAACCATCTTTTCATTTCAATCAAGTCATTCAATTTAAATCAATTTCAAATTTTCAATTAATTTATGAATCTCTTAAAGTTCACGCGGAGAATACTGATGTTATTGTAACCAACATTCAACTTTCTTAATGTAAAAGGATTCCTCCATAGTTCTCAGATCACTGTTAATTTCATATTTCTCTCCTTATTTTTATGATTTCATCTGACACTGATAAGTTTATTGATTCTGTAAATGACTTTCCTTGTTTGAATAAAGGCGAGAAACCACCGGATTTACCAATCTACGTAAACCTGAAAAATGCCTTCAGAAATTAGAAAACAGCAAGTAATGCGACTGAAATAGAGTTAATAGGACAGTACTATTTGATTAAAAAATTACCAGGTATCATCCTAAGAGTAGAATTTTACTCCTTATAGGTTGTTAGTCCTCATTGCTGTGATTCCTATGGGTAGCAGGTCGCGCCGCATTCGAGTAATGGATTTTTAATCACGATATTCATGTCTAAGATTCTAATATTACAGCTTTTTGCGCATATAAATAGCGTAAAATATATGAACCGCGTATTCATATTTTAAGAAGCAATCTATTAACCCAGTTCAGACTGAATGAAATAATAGAATTACGGTACATGATAAGCTAGAGTTGTATCTATTGGTCTTGCTTCCACACAGCACTCTACATCAAATTTCCCATATTTTTTTAGGCGAAAGAAGACTGGAACGCCAAATTTCTTCAATCGCACTTCTGGCTTAAAATCTTTCAAAATGTTATTATTTTCAAAGTGATTTTAATTGCAGTAGCATTATTGTTATTATTGTTTTGAGTCATATTAATTTCATATACTTGTGGTATGCTTACAAATGATTAGAAATTCTTTTAAATTTAAGAAATATGAAAAAATGCGTTAACGTACTAAATCAAAATCGTCAATTTCCTGAAATTTTCCTCAAAAAGAGGTCAAATTCACGCACTTGGATAGGACTTAACCGTCAGGGTACAGCTGAATACGTGCTGAGGTTCATGAAAACACTCGACAGTCCACCCTCGTAAATGTCACATGCAAATCTTTCACTCATTTAAGGCTCAAGTTTTAGTATCCTCGAGGCACAGTTCCCCTTACTTGAACTTCCTTGTTCTTGAAAAAGAGCAGCCCCTTTCCCGACACCAAGAATATTCATGCTCCTTTCACTCGGAAAAGGATCCGGCGTTCGCCCGATTCTTCTCATTCAAATGGCTAATTAATATCAACTCTCAAACGCAGACGGGCGAAGAGGAATGGCGTAGAGAACCGATGGGTGGATGAATCTCGCAGCGGGTGAGTGACAGTTTGCTCAGCGCAACAAAAAATTTTCACGAAGAGCGAAAGCTGTGAAACTCGGCAGAATTTCTGGAGCATTTGTTTTCGGGAAGTATCAAAATAAGGCCCTTGGAACTTCACCTCAACGATCTCTCATTCCGGGAATTAATTTCTTTTGGGCGCAGGGAGCGGAGGAAAGTTTTCGCTTCCCTGCAGAGAGAGAAAGGACAACTTAGAGGGAAAAGAAACTCGGAGGCGAGGAAGAAATTTGTGCTAAATGGGACAATCGGATGTAACAGAAAGAGATGCGTTTGAGGAATGGCGTCTGGAAACGAGGGAAGGAAAATTTTCAGAATGGAAAACTTCGGCTTCGGGAAGAGGGAAGATTTAAGCGCAGAAGGAAAAGAATGTATTTGCAAGATCAACGAGGAGAACCAAAGAACCTTTGTTTACAAAGGTAAAATATCTCTTACGGCGTTCGTTAATTAAGAGACATTTTTCAATAATGGAAGGACAATCACGGTAATCGGAAAGATAATTGTTTTATGTCCGTTAAACATGAGCGCATTGTCCTCCTTGAAAGATGAAGTCAAAAGCAGAGTTTTAAGATTTTATATAACCCCTCTAACTGCTTAACCATTATCCGTCCCTATAGATTGCGTTAACTAAGAAAAATCTGAGAAAGCGGCTTATTTGATTACTCAGTCCTATCGACTTTGGTAAAACTATTGTTTTTGCGCATTGCTTGCGAGAGATTAGAGGTGATTATTTTCCCATTTTCAATCTAAAACTGAAGGCTACTGCCTCAGGCGAAAATATGAGGAATTCTTATCATGAAATAAAGATCCTACGGTAAAGTCACCAAAATGTATTCTACATGAGTGAATGTGAAATACACTATAGGATTTTTATTCATTATAAATCTAGGCATGTTTTAAATAGTCTATGTAGCAAATCGATGTATACAAAATCTACGAAAAATCTCATTTCTCGCACAAAAATTTTACTTATTTTTTTTTCAACCAAATACGATGGATTCTTATGATAACAGTGATTATAAATAGTAAAGAAAAATACTTAGTTTTTCTTAAGTAATGTCTTTATCCTAAATCACGTCTTCCAGCAAATAATTCATTAGCAATGGTTATATATATTTAGTTTAAGAGTCTCCGGATTGCCATGTATGTAACGCGTTCGACTTCGGTGAAAGCGGTCCAGGTTCTGATACACGTCGGGGGCTAACCTGTTAAATGACCTTAGCTGTCGAAGCATTTTAAAGTTATAGTACTATAATTAGTTCCATCTTCATACAACAGGGATCTTTATCCGACTGAAAACTTCAGATATCATTCAGCAATACTGTGAAACATGTTTAATACGACTGAAAAATATTGGAAAATTTCAAGGACTTGTTTCACACTTTCCTCTTTAATTTTATTTCACTCCTATAATCTTTCTTCAATTTACAGGTCAGATATGGCGAATGCAATTTTTTCAATTATTCTACACTAATTAACTTCAGTGTTAAATCCGCGATAATAGTTAACAAGGAAAATATGCGAGTGTTGAAAAAAAATTGGTGGCCCTATTATGATAAAAAATGAAGCCGTGTTACAACAATGGGTATACTGGATGAAGTGATGCAAACAATGGAAAAAACTGCGAACATATTGGAGGCAAGAGCGAGGAGACAAGATAGAAAGTAGGTTACCGCGACCCAAGAGATACGTGACCTATAGCGTCAGCGGTTGTCAAGGAGTTTACGAGATCTTGTCGAAGACTCGAAACCTAAACATAGCGAATCGAATAAAAAAATCCCATCACTTTGTTTCGTATGGAGGACAAAGATGGCAGATTTTGCCTGCACTATCTGCGGAGAGTAAGAACAAAAACTATAAGCAACAGTGCCATAATAGAAAGGTGAAGTAAGTTATCGCTAACAAGACTGGCCCTTACTTTTCAATGAATTTCATGAGGATGATCTCTAACAATTCAGAGAAGTATAAATAACCCATATACTCGCAAGCAATATATAATAAATAAAATAAATAAAATGCAATTTTCCTGAAAAAAGGTAGACAAATTTTGGAGTAAATTTTAAGTTATTGTTTTTCTTTGCTAGAATTATAACAGTTACTGAAATAGATATGCAACGAAGCTAAAAATGCATCATTTATATCGACCAAACGTCCAGCAGTTTACTTTCCCTAAATCCCATGGGTTTTCTTTTGTTGATATCAGAGTAAATACAAGCTTTGCAAATACAGTTTGGGAAAATATCACAAATTAGGCAGAAATGAAAGTGGTAGGTAATTCAGCTTCTATGCTGTCAATATCAGTATTAGTAGCCAGTATCCTATCCTCTGGTATCTAGATCTACGAAATGATAGATAATATGTGTACGAAAGAATAAAATATTTGACGAAATGAATACTCATAAATTACTCCTTATTATTACCTAACTCAAACTCCTTGATAATCCATGTTATTCAAACAATTCAATGATACTGGAATGGCGATTGGCTTTCCTTCATTTCAAAATCTATAAATTTTGTCTCCATACTTGCAATATAAAATTAAAAGTTCTTTAAGCTATTCTAGTTCAAGGGTTCAGTTAAAATCGATGAAGTTCCACTCGATCATGACAATCAAGACGACAAGGAACGATCATATTTTTCTTTCTTTCTACAGATATCGCAGAAAAGCGATATATATTTAGAAATTGGGCGATAAAAATGCCATTTCTTTCTTTAAAAGAAATTCCATTCAGAATACAGAGTTAAGGAAACCTCAAGCTACGTGAGTGCCTAAAATAAATTTCAGCTCTTTTTTGTTAATGATTCATTATTTGACTATGGTTACTAGCAAATGCTACTCTATTTTATCCTCAAATGCCTCGTTCTTATCATGTATACACTCTTTTGATTCTTGTAAACTCTTATCTTCCTTTACACGCACTATTTTACTGGGCACTTTATTCTTACTAGAATACTTGATAGCTCGTTTGTTTCTCGTTCGTATATCCAAGAAGTTTTCAAGAATGGATTCAGAGCATTACTCTTAAATTGGACTGCTTTGTCTGTTCACTTCCATGTGAAGGTTGACTCTGCAGATTTTGCTGGCAAAGGAGCGGAGAGAGAAGAACCATTTCCGTGCTCAACCTAAATACGGATTACTTCCTGAACGCTTGGAAAAAATTGTGAATGTAAATGTAACATGATGCAAATGAATGATAGATAACAGCGCTCTCATATAAATTCATGCTTTTAACTGTCGTATTTCAACAATCCGTAAGGTTCCTCGGATATTCATGATTAAAAATTGTTAAAAAACTTTTCCTCGAAGTCATTGTAGTTTTTCAATTTTTATTAAAAACGAATCAATATTAAAACTTTAAAAGGAGAATTTTACCCTATGTCGCGCATTAAGTCATCCTAAAGTCATTTCGAAGTTCATAAGTTGACAAAAGAATTATCTCCTAAAATCCTCATTTCTTTGATTTAAAAATATCACTAAGTTTGATATATTTGATGACTTAATATTTCTGCTTATTCAAGTGAAATTCCTCCCAAATGATCATACAAATTGATGTTTAAATTGCTCATCAAATTTACCAACATTAATCATGTTCCGATGAATAGGTTTTAGTGATAAATATAGGAGTTTATCTATTCAATCAGGAGGGATAAGATAATGCTAGTCTTCGGAAATCATTGACTTACATATCGTTCATAATGTGTTGCATATTTCTACAGAAACTAAAACAAACTATTCAAAAAGTATTAAGACAATTTTTCATTATCAGGAATGGATTTGAGGGAACCGAAGGTCTCGAAATCCGAAACTGAAAGTTTTTAAAGTCCGAAAGCCTCGAAATCAGTAGGTTTAAATTTTATAAAAATTCGAATAAATGGATGAAGTTAGAAATATTTTAAACTAGAGGGAAAATAAAAATTAGCAACATATCGAATAAAGTTAAAGATTTGGGTACAGTACTACTTATTGATAGATATAAAATAAAATCAATTTTCAAGGAAATATTTTTCGTTGTAGTCTTGCAAACTTTATTTTACTATTCTCTTAATAAAATCTAGTACTTATATACTTAATTACCAACTGCAATAAATTTCCATGAAAATTTTCGATTCCTTGTATCTGGTTTAGAAGGAGGTTAAGAATCCATTTAAACATATTGCACTTTTACGGCGATATGTGATTAGAATATTAGATAAAGATGCTGTAATATAAACAGGAGGAGGGCATTCGAATTCCACAACCACAAAATACGATCTACATAAGGTAATCTTCCCACTCTAAGACCTTTAATCACATTAATTCAATTAAAAAACTATTGAATTGATCTCATTTTCATGTTTCAGTTCAAATCACCTTCTTTAGCTGAAATGCGATTTCACATCGGTTCTCCAATCGCAATATACGAAGAAAATTTTCAAAGAAATTCCAGCTTTAACTAAAACTAACTTTTATACTATAGAATAATTAATAAACTGCAATCAATATACTTCTGTAATGTTTGGCTTAAACCACGCATACATAGTAAGTGTAAGTCAAAAATTTTTCGGTAGCCGAAAAACTCGCTATCAGGTTCACTTGTTAGCAACCTGGCAATCCGAACATTCGCTAGCATTAATTAGTGCGGATTATAGGTGCTTTAGTGTTTATCCTAAACCGACGGAGGCAAATCCTACCTCTCGGTGCAGTTCGCGAAGTTCTCCGCCTTCCCGGCACAGTTCGCACACACCCCTTAGGGACCGAGAGGATAATGAACTCGTTTTGGAAACACGCCGACCGAATTAGTTCCAACTACCACTCCATTTGCCCCAGGGACTCCTCAACGGAAATCCCGAGCGGGTTACAGCAGTATTACTTCCTTTGTCGAGGTTCACCTCGGCCTCTTGTCTTCCCACGACACCATGCGACCTCTATCCACTCTTTCCTACTCCAACTTATTAAACAGAGGAGGCATGCGCGACCATTCACTCCGCACATAACCCGGTCAGAAAATTTGTTCGAGGAGTGGAAAGAGGGAAGCAACGGGTGAAGTACATCCATGTCGATCCTTAACCATGATAGCCCTCGGCGATGTATGACAACGTTTTTTGGAGCGTCACTCAAAGGGTCTGAACGATCTTGGGCCTCATTCATAAGCCGCAATGGGACATAAATTCATGGGTTCAAGATTGGAATCGAAGATGGTACACTCTTTCCTCGTACTTCTGTTCACATTTGTCGCATATTCATTCTTATTTTAAGCTTGAAGGTTTCGCCTTATATTTATTCTCTCCGCACTCTGTTCTTCTTTACTTCTTCGGAGTGTTAAACGGTTTACCGAGCTTACCAAGGTTTCATCAAAGATACTCTCTTTGAAAGAATGAAGATAAAAAAAATTGAAAATGGAAGGAACGCACGACGGAGCTATTCGAGAAACAGAAAGTACAATTATGGGCTTACGAGGTTTCATTCACCTAATTCATATGCATTTGATCATTCATATCATTGGTTTTGATTGATTTCTTACTTACGAAACATTTTCCCCCTTTTTCCAATTATTAGAATTCTTCTAGTATTTTTATTAATATTTCAATTTACCCTCCATTATCGTGTGAGCAAACTGTCAGCTAATTATATGATTTATTTTTCATTAATTAAACTTTTTAGTTTAAAATTTTCAGATATAATACGTATGTATATCATGATGATTCCCTAATTAAATGCATACATAGCTATGAAATAAGAATTGTAGTGACCGAGGTATTATGGCTGGAAGGTATCAAATATGCCACGGAATCATCGCTATCTCAGACAATACCAGTGAGATAACGTAAGTGACATGCCTCTCATGAATGCTAGGTCTTCCTCATAGGAATCTGATAATAAGGGAGTTTAGAAAAGAAAATATAATGGCCAGCGAATGTGATACTAAAACTGAGTAGCAGATACAATATCATCGTGGTAGTAGCGGGGAAACCGTGGAAAGACATGACTAATAATAAAACCAAGTTTTAAACAAGCCTAAACAAGGAAAGTACAGTACCCCTTCCCAGTAACAATGATATCTAAGCAAGTTAAAATGTCTCCTTCCCATCTTGTATCTTCTTTGATTCACGCACTTCTATGGCACATATCATAGCATTAAATCAGCTGGAACAAAAGATACTACTTCCGATGATAAAAACTCGGTAAAAATCCGATGCCTTTGAAATCGATGTGCAGTTGCAGCCAGTCCCTTTCTACTCTAAAAATTAAATCTTCAATATCGGGGTAGTTTAGCTAATTGCGCGAAATTGAAATTAATTGAATTTCGATACGTGCCAATGTTTACCCGTAGCAGGAAAAACAGAGCATTTCGTGAAAGTAAACCGAAATTGCTAACACTTGAACGAAAATTTGCCTCGCCCGCTCCACCAAAAACACCGAGATACGATTTAATTTAATAGAATTATAAGCTGTTTTCCATAAATTTCCTTCCATCAGCCGCGTCAAAATAACAGGCTGGGGAATAAATACAAAGCCCTTCTCTCGATGGACGATAGCCAATGAGAGGATTGATAAAACCAATGCGCCGTAAAATTTCGTGAGCTTAACTTTATCAAATTTGGTAAATGTTTGCCGATAGTAGGAATTTAAACAAGCAACCTCTAACAATGCAGACTCAAAATTGAGGGAACAAATATTGCTCACGTACATGCATATATTACCTTGACCAGCAATCAACGTTATGTGACGGCGCTCATTTTTCGATTCCATAAAAACATCTTGCGTTAGGGATTAGTAATTACATAATAAACGCTTTCACATATGGAAATGGAGAGGTTCCAACGCTTTGCCACAAGGGTGGCAAAAATTTCGGGAGCGACCGTTTTCCTGAATTGAGTGAAAAACGTGTATTAGCTTTATAGTCTGAACTGTAATCTTAATCTGTTGCGCATTTGAACAATTCTTTATATTCCTTCTATTTTCAAAGGTAAGGATAAGGTATTTATGAGGAAAGTGGCTTATACCAGGAGACCGAGGTTCACCACCAGTGAGCCGCGTTGGCTCATGGAAAGGCTTTAGGAAAAGAATACAACGTAACTTTTTTTAAATATCAAGATCCTTTTAAGTATTCAATTTTTTCGTTTTTAGTCAGTATTAATATTGTATTTATGTACATACATTTTAAAGAAACTTCAAGAGAAGTCTTGAAATGGACTGTTTGGCATTGGTTATTAGAATTTGGGCACTGATCGGTAACCACTGTTTTTTTAATGTTTTTTACCCGTTACAAATTCCTTAAGATTTCATTGCATTATAAATTGTGAAAAATTCCTTTGTTTTTGGTTTAATTAGTGTATTCGTTTGTCAGACTGAAGAATAGTTGCAAATTCTACGTATCCTACGCATTCTAAGCAAGTGTCAAAGGATATTGTGAGTTCATATATTACCATAATAATGGTTCAATCCCCAACTGGGAGCTAAAAAGGTGGCTCCTTATCAAAGATCTATCTAAGAACACTCTTAGCTGTGTAAATTGTTGTATGGAAGTGTTCAAATTCCAATGAGTATATAGATTACACGAATCAGATAGCATAATAAATAAATGTTCTAAGTTAGGAATTTTAAAATGTGAAAAATTCAGCTCTAAACCGACTTCATATTATCTTATCCATAGTATTTCATGAAATAAACATTCTTCGTTAAAGGGATATTTCTTTTTCCGCAGGAGGAAGGATTTTAATAGGTACCAGAAAAAATACCATAAAGTGGTAAAAAGGAAAGATGTGCCTTATTCAACTTTTATCCACTGAAAAGTATCATAGAGTTTTGAATTTCGACAGAGAAAAAAACCAGAAGCGGGAATTAAATTTCACAATCGAAAATCGTCCCTCTCCATATCTTTAATGCCATTCTGGTCGGACTCCTCTTGAAGGACCGCTTCTACCAATCCATTCGCTTCACTTGAATCCAAACAAAGTACAGAAACCATAGCAGTATTGAGCATGGAAACCTTACTCATATTTTCCCGATAAAGCGGTAGTATTTACAGAAGTGGGGCCCCCTATTCAATCTCCAATCCGTTGGCCATCACAAAGGCAAATTCAGAGCGGGGCCAAGCGCAAACATCCCGACACCATATCTCCATCCGCTCTTCACCAACACTGGTCACCGCAGCAACCAAACCCTTTCGAACCTTCGGCATGTGTTTTAGGTAAGGGTTCCTTACCTAGATCCCCTTCCACAAACGTGAAATATTGGGGCGGCTTTCTGGAGAAAAGTGTTTCCTCCCGTCCGACCCGCTGATTTACTCAGTCGTGTATGTACGCTCGAGAAACTGTTGGTTTATTCCGACGGAAAACAACAAGCGACTGTATAAACGGTTTCGTATATTTGATTACGGAAGATCCCGCATCGGGGTATTCTAATGGGGTTAGTTTTCATTTTGGGGTGGATTTATTTCATACGCGAGCTAAAATCACATATGTGAGTTAGAAATGGACTATACTAAGTAAAACGGTTTTTTTTTCGAAAAGTACTGAATTAAACTTACAAAACTATATAGATGTTCTGGAAACGAATGTGTTGACTCTTTCTTGAGGTTATCTTTAAAGCAAAAATAATTTATACGAGAAGCCTAACACATACCCTGTATTATCGAATATAGTTACCGTAGGAGCCTTCTAAAGAGACTATTCTAACTGCGAGGGTTCCCGAATAGTAGATATACATGACACACCTTCCTTTATTGCCTACGGTTATATCATAACTATTAATTTTCAATAACACTGACAATTCGTAGAATGATGGTACTGCTAAGTAGTAGTAATCGATTTCACTATGTGAGTCGGTAGATTTATAACCGTAGAGAAATCTTGATACTCTTGCAGAACCATCCGAATCTCTCGTTTGTGATTTAAATTTAAAATGTTATATTAAAAATGATATTTCCCATAATTAGAGAGATCATAAATAGATGCAATGTTTGGATATTTTGGTTTTCTCAATGACATGGTAAAAACTGAGATATGAAAGGGAAAATAATTTAAATTATTCAGGGCACATTTTAACAGCATGAAGGCGTGTTATTAACGGGTGCTCATTAAAATTGAAAATTGTTTACTGCATACTAATCACCGGTAAAATTCTGCAGCGAAGAGCTGATAAAAAAGAATAACATTATCACGTCCCTAATTGGAAAATTAAAGGAAGATAACATTTTGAAGCAGCGATCCCGAATGACAGTTTTCCATAGTACACCAAAGAACTGGGTATGGAAAACGACTCCTCTCATACCGCTAATTTTAAATTACCACAGAATAATTTTAATCGGCAGCTAAATTAAAATGTAACGTAAATTTTCTATCTATGAGAGAGAAAAGAAATAGACGTATAGTTTCATTAATTAACCTATTTTCCTCCAAATAATTAGTATCCAAAGAATTCATGTTAATTGAATTTCTCGATAGCATCAGAACTTTCTCTCAATGACTATTAATATGGTCCTCTAAATAGCTACTTATGAGAATATTCTCTCTGTTTTCAAGAGAAACTGCATTCAAAGACAATAAAAATAAAAACCTTCAGATATCACTGAAACGATGGACAGATCCCCAAAGAATGGAACCATTCCAGAATTGCTGTCTTGCAAAAGAAATGTACCAAGGAAGATTTGAAGAAATACAGCTCCAACAGCCTTCTTTCTATTATCAACCAAACATTCGTTATGACAATAGTTACCTAGGCATAAAGACGACCCTGGCATCTGCTCGGCCATGATTACAAGCAAGATTGTGCAAAGGATTCGGCATCATGAATTTATATCCACAGGCTGCAAGTGATTACCAATCGTTAGAACGGCTGAAATACGAGATTCCACTCGTAACCTGCTAGGTGGACTGTGCCCAAGCCTTTGACAGGGTATGTTGTAACTCCTCTACACTGAAAGCCCAGGGGAATCAAGGGGTGGGTGCTAAGAACATATAATTGAAAAGAAATGAATATAATTATAATATAATTGAATGAAATTTGAAAAGACACCGCTGGAGTACACATGTCTGGGGCAATTGGTAATTATAGGGAATACGGAACACGATTAATGAGGGGAATAGAAGAATCAAATTTGGCTTGAGCGCTCTCAAATGAAACACATTCTTAAGTCATAAATGCAAATTGTTCTGAAGAGGAAAGTCTTCAAACAATGCATTTCATCACTCTTGCCCTGCCGTTGAGAAACTGTGTGTTAAACGCAGAAATAACGCGACTATAGACACGTAAAGAAGCATGGAACGTGTTTGGTTGGAATCACTAGAAGAGAGAAGAAACGCAACTCCTGGGTGAGGATGGTGCCAGAAGTGACAGACATCATAAGATCGCTGAAATTGATGAGGGCAGGAAACATGGCAAGAAAAAATGACAACTGCTGGATATTGGCCGTTTTTAACTGGATGTACTGGGACTTGGCCCCTTCACCAAGGGATGTGAAGGGGCCAAGAAGAAGACAGCAATATATATGGAGCAGTAACATCACCATGTATATACCTAGGGGTTACGTCGTAACTAGAAGCTTAGAACAGATGTAATTGGAAACCTCTTCAGGTCTACATTTACGTCTATAACGTCGGATTGAAAATGGCTGATGATGATAGGAAAATATTATTTGTTAAAAACTTTTTTGTGGTAGGAAAACTGGAGCATTCTCTACTTCTACAACAATGCGTTTTGGCTGAAATCTTTAACTAATGGAGAAGTTTGTTCAACATACTATCCGAGTATAGCTAAATACACCAATTAAGTACAAGCGTAATACATTTTATTAAATAATATGTAGTTTCTATATGCAGTTGAGAGAGCAATGGAGGAGCAGTTTAAACTTTTGGGATTGTGGAAAAGCAATAGTAACATAATATTATTTTTGGAATTAAAACACAGATGGTGCACGCATATATGGCCAATAAATATTAAGTGTAACAATACGCTGCGAACATCTGCTTCTCTCATATTATTTGTGAAACGAATACCATTCCTACCGCATTAAAATTTAATGAATAAACATTGAAAGGAGAACCAATTTCGCGGCACGTGAATGTTGCGGGGAAACCCTTTTAAATATTAATATTATTTTGATTATAATTTCGTTCAATTTTGCTGCACTAAACCTCCAAAACATATTTTTATCTAACCCACCGAGTGTGTAGAGCGGCAGTATTTGAATTTGAACAATGTCTGCCTGCAAACGGGAAAATAATTCCCCTCCACTCCTATCATCGTATAGGTGGTAACCGGAACTCATAATAACTGTTTCCCTCCGGCTAAAATTCCCCATCCGAGGAACGTTGCAAGGGCGATAAACGATTTTCCAGTACGGCCGCACGTTCCCGCAACCATTTCCGGAAAAAATGCACGGCTCAGAAACGAGCCCGGACTCCGGAGATAATGAAGGTGGAGGGCGAGACCTCCCGGCGGTCAAATGCGCCCCGAACTACTTGACTGTCAAAACATAGGAAGTACGGCATAACCAGGATTCGAATTCGATTTTCCCGTTAGCAGTAAACCTTTCTCTCTTCCTCCTCAACTACTTCGCCCTCTTTTTTTCCCTCCTTTTCCTCTTCATCTCGAAACGTAAAGTGGTGATCTTTCGGACCCTTTTTCGTAGCTCGACGCGGTCAGACCGGGGAGAAGCAGTGAGTGGGGAAGACTTTCATTTGGAAAATAGGGGAACTGGGTTGCGGTTTTCCTAGAAGGGAACGGATAGGGAAAATACGGTGCGCCGTTTCGGAGGGAGATGAAGATTCGAAAACGAGAAGCGTATGTATCGATACACAGTAAAATGTGTGATATACGTCGGTTATGGTCCAGGGTTTCAGGAGTGCTGCAGGGGTGGAAATGGAAGAGAGAAAGACTTATCTGACTGAGCTAAAAGGTTGGCTTTTTTATACTTTATCCATATTTTTGAGACGAAAATAGCTCTATACAAGGCATAGTTCGTGAAATATCTTTACCATTCGTTTCAAAAACCAAAATTATTCTATAAAAATAATTATTTGCTCCCTAAAGATTGATTCTGTGCAAACAAAACGGAGAATATATCTGAAAATGGGTACCTTATGAGAACCTTCCGTTTAAGCCTTTGATTTAAAATATTTACATGCAATTTTAGAGGCCGATGCAGATCTAACGATATCCTCCCTTGTTTCTAAATTCGAGTTCCATCTCGCTCTACCCGTAGTTCCATCCTGCTTTACAGACCTTGTTTTCGACTCTACATGAGAGCAATGGTCTACCGCATCCCACAGCCTATCAACTCTCCCCTGCTAACAAACATTCGCTCGAACATTTTTCCCTTATCAATACATACTATGTAAATCAACTATGTACGTGCCGTTGCTATTTTTCATAATTTCTTTGCTCTTGTTTTTTTATTTAGATTTTTCTTCGATGTTATAATATATTTCGTTATTTTTGTACTATATTTTCGTATTGTTATGTGTTTTATGGTAGTATTGTTAATTATTAAGTTTTGGTATAAAAATGATTGCTATGATTCAATGTAATTTGCAACATCTCGCTTCTTTTGAATCCTATTGATCATAAGGAGAGGACTTACTATGGTCCAGAATAAGCTATACCCCAAGTAGACAAGCGATATGAGTAGGAATGCAAGGACAAAATGTAAGTTTTTTCTTCCAGTGAAGAAAATGAACAATATATTAAACTTATTGCGGATTCCGATCTCAGATATAGCTTCTTATTTCGCAAAATCGCATCCTTAACCACACAATTCAAAGATTATTTCTCGGTGCAACACCAGCTTCCGTTTAGAATCATTACTACGCACTAAAGAAGAGAAAAATTAAACTAAATTTCTTTGTTAGACATCTTTTTTTTTTAGTTTAAGACGTGGAAGTAACGAAAAATATTAACTTGGAATTTTTTTATAAAAACAACTGCTTGGGCCGTCGCTTCGTGGTAAGACTCCATGAAGGAGGAGGAAAATTTATCAACAATATGATTATTCCATGGTCGTCTTCCAGTAAATATTGTGGTTGGTAAAAGTTCGACTTTTCGTTGTTCCTTCAGTATTTCAAATATCAAAAAGCCTTACTGGAAGAACAGAGCCGAACTTATACAAAAAACGTTTTCATTATTTTTCAAATGACCAATAAAATGAGCGTCATTAAAAATATAACATACTGCACACAAACTAATATTTTTGGCCCTAGGGACAGCTAAGAACTTTGGAGAAAATGAAACTGTTTCTTAAACGCTTCTGAAATTTAATTTTGAGAGGTAATGTATATATAAGACTGTATAAATAATTTTAGGTAGAGAACAGCAAGTTACTTTTGGATGTAAGTTTTTGTAAAAATGTGTTTTACTCGTGTATTCATTTAAACTAGAACCGTCCCGTTTTTAAATTCCGTTACCTATCCTTGGGAACTCTTCGAGCTAAACATTTGCGATTTATCAAAACGTTTTGGGTGGATTCCATAGAAGGAATCTTAGTTTATTGCCAGATTTAATGGTCCTTTAATTTAAATGTCCTTGAATACTCTAGACTTTTAAATCATGGATCCAATTCATTTGTGATTATTGAGGAGCGGACCAAATAAAATTTTCTCCATCTTACCAGAACAAGGGCGCAACCCAATGGTTAGTGCAGTCTCCACATGTGCGGAGGACCTAGGTTCGAGTCCCGATCCTGGCAGATTTTTTCACGCCCGTTTCTCTTTCGGAATATTCCTAGCTGCACGAATTTTCGTTCAATACCTCCCTTTTCTTATGTTTATTATTAAAATATTTGAATGATTATGCAAGCCATTATCTGCACATTTTCTAACTTTGAGTGAATACTGAAAATAACGCTTTGGGAACTGTATTAATTAAATATGAATGGAAAATTATATATGTGGGTATCTAAAGTTATTCATACGCTTAGAACAAAAATTCTCAAAAATTAGATATCTCGCATATGAAACAGAAACAGTATTGCGAAGGAGGATAACAATTTTGTTAAACGGAAACGTAAGTTTGCTGAGAAATGACTATCGATTCTTCCCTTGAATCACTGTCTCGCTCTCAAGAACTCCATATCACTCCCTCTACATTTACAGAAACAACCCCTAAATGTTTCTTGTGGAAAGCATTACGACTAATGTCATCCAAGCCCTTAAACGCTTCAACACATTCAAACATCAAGCACTCGACGCTTGGAGAGGGACTTGAGCAATGAGAGCCACGGGAGCCTCTCGCTGCACCCCCCTCCCCCACCTCACTCCCCCCTCTCTAAACCCCACTTTTTCTCTTTTTTCTCTCTCGTTTCTCGCTTTACTCTCACTTCCGATAAACATCGTTGCTTTTATTCCCGAAATTTCGAGACAAGAATCGCTGTCAGTAAGGAAATGTTGATTCGCACAGCAATACGGGATCAAGAAATGCATAAATAATACTTTGGAACAATTTTAATATTAGGACGCAACAAACTCGGAGAAGTAGAGGCGTTTGTTCTCTTGGAAGCATGGTAACTAAAGATAACAGTTGTAACTATGAAAAAAGAGCAACTCAGCCTTGGTCAAATAAATTCTTTAATGAATGATAATGAAATAATGTGATACGTAGCTGCATGTGAAGGCGTGCAACATCGTAAGGAAAAACAAGCATGAATATGTATGAGAAGACCGGAACCCTGATCCGGAATCTTCCACTTTCCTGGTAGATGCTTCTGCCCATTATACCTTAATATAGTTTTCCCTTGCGAAAATATATAATTTTATTATTTGGAAATGTCACTTTGCTGGTATGTGCATTACATGGTAGCTGATAGTTTAGCAGACATTTGATTGTGAAACAGCTCTTAATTGAGATTACTGTTACAATTGTTTAAATAACCTGTACCCAGGATTTAGAGCCTATAGTCGGCTTAAAAAATTTGAGATTGCCCGCATCAATCATAACATGAACTAGTAATACAATATTTTTTTTAAATGTATCGAAGATCACCTCTAATCGGATACCGAAAACCCTGTTGGATTTAAGATCGTAAAAGCATAATTTCTCTAAATATTCATATATGATTTATACCGCACAATCATTCTTTTCAATAGAACTCTTTGTTATCCTATCGTTAATGTATCTTATATCAAGATATGAATCTCTATCTATATGCTGATTGGGTTGAAAAGTGCGACAATCTACCTCAATTATCCTTCCATTATCGAATTCACGGAGCAGTGCTTTAAAACATCAAGCCAGTAATCTAGATTCCAGATAATTCATCCAATTTCGGTTGTTAGGAATAAAGAATGTTCTTAATTGTTAGCGTCCGCAAATTCTGTGAGCTGCTAACCTCCATTTCAGCACAGGAGAAGCTTAAACTAATTAGAATAGAAGTCTTCTTTGACAAGCGAGATACAGCATTGATGGTGTGCATAATTGCCAATTGCTATCTTTCTGTGTGTAATGTTTGAACGATTATCGTAAGTACGTGAAACTAAAGCTCAATCCCGGGTTTTAATTACGTAAGGTAAGTAAGTATTTTGAGTCGATGATCACCTGCGCACGAAATGCAGCGCTACGGTATACAGGAAGATGTTAATTGCTCATTACGAAAACTTCGATTTTTGTTACAGATTTTGTCCTCGTTTAGAAATGAAGTGAGCGCTCAGCAGCAACCTCGTTTATTTTTCAGCATTAGAAATCGTATCATTTTTATCCAGATAGTCAAGGTACGGGAATCACAAATACTTTTAATTAGCTTATCAAATGTTCAAAATTAGAAATTTCAATCATAGCCGCTTTTTGGCCGCTCTAAGATCCCTCTTCGAGTATTCAGCGAGCGACTTCCCACGTTATGGAAGATTAAAGTCATTAGCTCCCAATTTGTCGATCAAAGGGAAGAGCTCCCAATTAACATTTCGGTTGAATGCCCATTATTAAATAAGAATGAAACTCTAAAATCCATAACCTTTAAAGCAGCGGGATTGAAAAAGGATAAAGAAAAAAAGCTTCAACAAAGATAATTAAAAGGTCATTTCCAAAGAGTTTAAGTAGGATGAAGCTGAAGATCAAAGGCGAGGTATGTTAACAGGCGATTCACTTCTCCGAAAATATCGCTTCAGAGTAATCTGTGTAGGTGAGAATGAGAAGGAAATATGTTCACCGCTAGGTAAAGTGAAGATAACGAAATTTATGATTGACTTTTTTTATTAGAAGCTAATGTGAGGAATTTGGAGGCTAATTACACTGTAATAAACGAGTCAAAATAATCATGTATCTTTTCATAGAATATATCAAAACATACTCGTATATGCATGAACAATGTGATTGAGTTCCATTTTGCGAACCCATATTTACAATTAAAACTTTATATTCGGATTCTCATCAAGATTAAAATAATGTAGGGCTCCTGGACAGCCGATTGCGTTACGCGTTCGACTTTGATGAAAGCGTTCCCGGGTTCGATTCTCGGTGGGAGCCCACGTGTGCAAAATGACATCAGCTGTCGAATCACTTTTAACAATATTACAATCGTACTACACTAATGTATCAGAGCTAGTCAATTGGTTACTAAAGCATAATTTCTCATATAATAAAACCTCTGAAAACGAAAAAAGCATCTCTTTTTTACTAAAATCGACCAAAGCAATTATGTCAGATGCTACCTTGTACAGAACCTATAGGACTTTTAACTCGGAATTTTTCCTCCCAGGTACCATCTTTCATATCGACTGTTCTCATTTACCATCTTTCAGAGAAAACATAAAAATTACGGAGAATAAACTACATAATTCGGTATTCAGTTCGAAAAATAGGACGAATTTTCAGGAGCAGACGTTCCTGCTAGAAAGTTAGATTATAAAAATCCAGCTGCATTAAAATTCCTGATAACGAAATTCCGTACTGCGAAAGAGAAAAAAAACAGGGCATCCTCCTCTATCCGTAAGAGAGCATACGCAACGCATAGCAGCTTATTTACATCCATGCATAACATCTACGGTCTCAATCTCATTATCTCTTCATTTGAAGGTGTCTTGCGTTCCGTTCGTATCTATTTTTCATTCACATTTATATTCACGCTGAAAACACGAAAAAACTTTCCACTTTATCCTGGCTTGCGTGGATGCTACGTAAGTTTGAATAGGAAAAATGAGCAACGCTATTCTGCAAGGATAATCCAATAGCAGCAAAAGTAACTCGGATTCCACGTACCATATATTTCTCAATGGAATATGAAACAAAACATCTCTGAGAAGGCGGAACATAAGTACAATAGAAGAAATGATGAAAAGTATAAACTAGTTACATAAACCTCCGGTCGAATAATTGCAAAGAGCATGTGAATCATGCAAATATCTATGTCGACATACATGAAATCTTAATTTTTACTATTCTTGCAGGAGTAAATGCATTTTTCGAAATGTGCTGACATTTCCGCATCTACTGATGTCAGAATGACAATTACATTAAAGTTTTTAACAACAGTTTTTGTAATTTTTATTATACAAGGTCCGAGTCTGACCCGGTTTAGAGCATGGTTGTTTGTGTGCATTGGTAAAAGATAAGAGCAGTCTCCTCAGAAGAAATCTTCAGGTAAAAATCTGATCAATATAATTATATCTTAATACCTCTCGAGCTTATAACTATTCATTTTTCAAAACGAAATTTTTGATTTGCTGAAATGTTAGGTACTTAAGGTATACCTAAACTTTGTCATTCACAATTCCTCAAAATATTATCGTAGAATTTCAAAGAAATATAAAGGGTAATTATTGAGGAATGGTCAATTGGTAGTGCCGTGTTTCAGGTTTTCTATAGTAAGAGTTAAACAAGAAAAGCAAACAAAATTTTATTTTAAGGACATGAATAAATGAGGTATTTTTTTAGAAAAACATATGTATTAATGGTCTTCAACCAATGTTATATCTAGAGGAAAATTGCAGTAAATACTACGTGCTAAAAATACTTTCCTAAAATTTACCCTCAAAACTTATCTGTTATTTAAAATGACGGATGTAGATTTTCTTATCAAAAGTTTTACAAAATTCTTCAACTCTATTTGTCATTTCATGGCTTGAAGATTTTGCGACAAATAAACTCTCCCTGAATCGTTCTAGGGAGCACCAATCCCGATTAATTTTGACTAGTCTCCGGTATTTCCGCTAAAACCTTCCAACGTTTTATATTTTTGCACAGGAAATGTAAGACCTTCCATTTTCCCTTCATCGAGATCGTGGGCGGAAATAACTTTCCACCCCCGGAATCCACGATAGGTTTCTGATCGGAGAATTCTCCATCACTTCCACCGATATCTCTCCCCGAGTTCCAAGCAAACTTTCTCAGGAACAGTATCCACATGGCTAATTGGTCATCTAATAAGGGACGACCTAGTCTCATAATTATAACACGGTGATTTTTTTTGGTGATGAGTTAAACTATAGAGGACAATCCTGCACAACTTATAAAAATGAAAATTCCACATGGAAATGTCAAATATGATCGTGACTCGTAACTCGTAGTGATCACGGGCCGCAGATAAAGAATTTAGTTTTTTATAGATTAAAAATTTTATTTATTTATATTGTAATAAATATCTAATCACGAATTAATCATTGACGTTGCACCTTACATTTTATTCAGAAACAAGCTATGGTTGTTAAATGAGAGTTTGATAACCTTCAATCCAAATTATGTTGAAAGAATTATGTTTAAGTTCTTGTACTCTGATGTCAGCATGGCATCAAACCTGAACAGAACCGAAAACTGAATCCAACATTACCGTTATTTTAACCGGAGTGAAATACAAACCCGAACCTAAAAATTGAAATTCTCGAAGCCGAGCCGAAGCCTATAACCGTTCCGATTCTCCATTTCCACCAAACACTTTTACACTTTTATTGTGAATGCAGGAAGCTTTCCTAAATTAACTTGTGGCAACCTTAAAATAAATGCATAAAACTCGCAATTTTCTGGTCCAACAATTTTATCGTTATTTCTTTAGCATCACAAGATTTGCTATAAAATATACAATATGGTGATGTGATTGAAGAAAGTACACAAGGTAAAAATATAATATTCAATGGCCGGGTTTGAGAAAATCGGTCCGAACAAGTTTGTTGGAGACGGATGCAGAAGGAAGTAAACCGGAACTAAACCGATGATTGCTTTTTTCACTGAAACGGATCGAAAACAGGAACGAAAAAAAATTGACAGTTCAATGACTTGCCTCGAAATGAATGAACTCTGCAGCGCGTTACAAGACCCCTTTTTCTACTACCGCAATTCATCCTCAAATTTTAAATAATATCTGGAAATAAGCATAATTTACGAAACAAACTGCGAACCGTATAATGTGCAGATCTGAACTAGGACAACCTGGAGAGTGAATAAGAAAAAAGCGATTCGACTTTCCGTTCCGCCGTAGCGCGATGTTTCTCTCTCCTTTCGGAGTTACATTTTGTTTCTCCGAAATCGTCTTATCATCCCTCCGTCAGTGACTCCCCTTTATTCCTCAGGGGAAAGGAACGTTCGTTTAATCATCTCCAGTATTTCTCCTCACGCAAACCTCCTTCTGTCTGATTAAAGTCCGTGGAAAATCCTACCCTCCTATTTTTTCCGTTTCTTGCTCCACTCAACGGCGCTTTGGGATTTCGCGGGAGCGTCTATAGCTTCGGAATTAATCCGTTTCCCGTTCATGAGGTTAAGGAGATGGATTTGCAAAATGACGGAGAGTTGACATACTGCGGTAAAGAGGGCGGTTCGTTCAAATCGGCTTAGAGGGTATTAGAAATCATTTCGTGATTTCCCTAAGAGTAGGAATTATGCGGTGGTCTTTCAGGAGATGGAGGATTTGTGTTATTTGTAATGAGCGAGCGAGTCATCGTAAGAAAACGGGAATGTAACGAAAGAACGTCACTTGTCCCGGTTAATTCTCAATACTGGGCCACAATGTTGAACAGATTTTAAATAAATACCAGTATAAGAAATAGAGACATAATGGAGTTGATCGTTTTAGATATACATATAAAAATATATCTATATATATACCATCTATATTTTACATGGCATGCCACTACCTCATTTCTTCGTAATTTGTAGAATGTGTTTGTGATTGCTGAATTGTACGCATAATCCATAACCTATAAATTATAAGATAGAAATGTTGTATTTGCTATTCATATAAGTGTTTATAATGCAAGTAAATTGTGTCTAATTGGGATAGTTCCTTGAGATCAAGACAATTTGCAGTAATTAACAAAAAAGGCGATATATTACTTTCTTGTGAAGAAAGAATCCAACCAATCTCTCGTTTTATCTTATAATATACGTTGAGAACCACTGTTTATCAGTTTGTTTTGGGAAACATAATCTTCCCTAACATCAGGCCTCTTTTAGTAAGACGATATTTTAATACTATTCTTTTCCAACTCTTCTATCTTGCCTTCAATTCTAATCAGTCAACATTGGAATACAACTAATAGAGTACTATGCTTGGAAGGTAACGTACTATCTCAAATCGAAGTTTCTCTCCGACACGTTTTTTCGAATTTCTGTGATGCCAATTATTAACTGATAACCCCATATGTACAGAGTATTGAAATTAAGTTTTATTGTTGTTTATCTATAGTTTGTAAGTGAAATGAGTGTATACGCTGCAAATTAAATGCTCGGATAATACCTCAGTATTTTATTAGTGCCACTGTGACAAACAGCTGTGCCAAAGAATCCCCGGAGAAAACTAGAACTAAACTTTATAAAGACAGACAAATCCGGCAATCCGTATCCTCTTTTTCTCCAAACGGCTAAACGAAATTAATTATTCATGCAATCTTCCCACATATTTGCTAAAATACCCGAATGTTAAAAGTATCTACTTCATTTAATATTCCTATCCGAGGATATTATTCCAGCTCTCGAATGAATTCTTCCGGACGCGTCCCCATAGAATGAGTTTAATTAAAACAGTCCCAGTTTTTACGAGGGAGAATTCAAAACACCGAGCAAAGTAAACACACTTTGGAAACTTGAATATTTCACTTTAAGCCGCTTTTTTTCGCCGTCTTTCGCTGCAGGAATTCTTACGGGGTCATACATTTAATCAGAGTAATCTTCCTTGAGTAAGAATCTGACGGAAACAAAATTTCTCCAAGTTGCGGCACTAAACAATTACCTTCGGGAAGCCGAGGAGCGAACACGTCCCGGATTCTTCTTTCCTGCCTTTTTCCGCGACGAAAAGTTGAACGTAAGAGATCGCAAATCGATGTGGGAAAGAGTGGAGCGTAAGCCCCTCAGAGAAAATAGCGCTCTGTCTGCTGCACCTCCCTTTCGACGGATGCAAGTGAGACTTACAGAGATGAGGGCCCTCCTCGGAAGAACTAGGCCAAGCAAGGGGATTTTTACGGGCGTTCTTTTATATCAGACAAGGTTGGGTTTTACAGCAATATCCGCGGGTTTGTGGTAGACCCGAATAGAGCGTGGGTCCGGGGCGGGTGATGTAATGAATGGAACCACTTTTGGGTTATAGGGTGCTCTTCGATAATCGATGACATATGCGGTTCTTATAAATAGTGGAGTGAAGTGAATCGGTAACCTCCTGCTCCACTCCGGATTTTCTAACGGGACGAAAGAATATGAAGTTGATGGCCATGTTCAAATGAACAGTAGATGAAGGAGAATTCAGCCGTAAAATATCACTTCCTCAAATGAATTTAATTTTTAAATTATCTGTTCCCTTTTTATATTCGATACCTTTCCATTTCAGAGATAAAAATTCTTTGGACTTGAGTGTCTTCATTCTGATGCATTTTATTGGACTTTTTTTTTGCTGGAATTTCGATTTCGGTTTTACTCTTCATATATCTCTTTTCTAAATTTGATTTTTCAATCCTTCTGTAAGTTAATGCAGTTTATGCCTCGCTATATTGTGAATGTTGCTTCAAACGAAACTCATTTAATTGAGAAGCACCTTCGTAATTAAAATGGAATGAAATGAAATTGCATTTTTAATGACGAAATCTGAACTAAAGATTGAATTATCCGACCAAACTATGGGTGAAAAAGAAAAGTTATGGAAATTATCTAAATTGAGTATAACTTATGTTATGACATTGAAGTTTTTAACAGAAAGAATGAAAGAGATAAAAATGCCGGTGATAATTANCCTGAATTATCTCGTCCTTAAGAGTAAAAAATTTAAACAAATTGTCACCTTCGTCCAAATCAAAAGCTTCTATTAAGTACGTGTGCGAGTGAATCAAAAAAGTGTAGACACTCTCTGTCAAAATTAAAATTATATGCGCCTTTTTAAAAAAAATAATAAATCATAATTTAGAAAATGATGCGTGAATGTAAGGTAACAAAACAAAGTACATGCATTACCCGCATTCTCCGTGTTGCCGCAGATGATTTTTTTGTTTTTAAGGACAATGTTACATTCCGGCATCGATATTTTTATCCTAATCCGGATACTAAGAAAGTTGTAAAGAAGAAATAAATATTTTCTGAGTTATATTATATAGCATATCAGACTATTGAAATATCATATAACATCCGACGGATCGTTGCATTTTGAGCAATGAGAAAATAAGACGTTAGTCATGCAGGAGTTAGTTAATAAGGATGGTCTATTAAGTAAATTGATCTTATGTTTCCAGCAGCAGACGAGTAATCGGGTTTTAAGTGCCTCAAAACGAATTACTCCGGCAAAAATAATATTTCAGAACGAGTTCTGGCTTTTATTGTCTCGAGCCAATTATACACTACTAATTAATCCGTCTCCCCCGACTTCTTTCAACTTTCTTTCCCCTGCATTTCCACCCTAACGAAGTCTCGTTTCAAAAAAGGACTTCGAATTTTCCTCTTTCCACTCCCGTGTCTTCGATTTGCCCAACTTTACTTTCCCCGATTTATTTTCTCTTCAACACCGGACATCCTCCTTTCTTTCCACGTCCCCTGCGAAAAGTGACTCGCCCTTTCCCCGTAAGACATCCCTCCTCTACTTTTTCCTTCTTCTTTGCACCCTTTCCGCCATCTTTTTTTAACGCGTCCACCTCACCAACCGAAAAGCTCTCGATACCTATCCCCCCTTCACCTGACAGAAACCTCCTTCCCATTACTTCCTCTTTTTGGGGGAACCACTTCCCCTTATCTTTTCAGTTCCCTCGTCTCTAAACCTCGTTAACGTAACTTGCAACTTTATCAGAATTCCTTTCTCTCTCTCAGCCGCCTGCTCTCTCTCTCTCTGTCCTTTCTGATTCTGGGGTTCTTTCTCACTTCCCTCCCCATATAACCCTACTTCTCGGTAGATAGAGCCTTTTCCACTCCTTCCTTCCACCAAATCCCATGAGCTTCCACGCTGGCTGCGGATGACACGGAATTCTTTTTTATTTCCCGCCTTTTTCTTTACCGCCTTCCTTTTCCCGCTTTTTTCCCCCGCCATCCTTTTTCCCGCCTTTTCCTCCGCCTCTTCCTTTCCCAGAGTTCCCGGACTCTTTCATTAATACCGCGTCAAGTAATCCTCATTAAAAATTGTCCCTTAAATACGCTTCTAAGGCGAAGCAGTTCGTTATTTTTCCCCAAGATGAGGATGGAAGGGGCTGAAGGGTTCGGTTTCTGTCCCTCTTCCTTTTTTTCCTGTTACCTTTTATTTAACGTCAATTCGTGGCTGGGACCTCATATCCCGTAGAAAAATGACTAATCTAGAGCCAATTGAATGGCACTCTGAGTTTTATTAATCCGTTTGAAAAGTTGGAGCTTCGCTGGAAAAAAGGGAGGGAAATCCAAATGATAGTAATTTGCTATATGACTTGAAATGAGCAATTAAAGGAATTTCCAAATAAGACGTTAATTAGTTCTCGATACCCTAGCAGGATATCTTACTCATAGGATAGGATTTTTCATGCTAATAGAAGATCATAAGATTTAGGCTCCTTACATTTGATTTGTTCGATAGAATTTGATAAGTTATACGAGCTTGCTTAGATGATACTTCAAGTTAGAAACTCATTTCTGTGAACTACTAATTAAGTAGGGTTTGATTTCAATGATTTGATGTTCCTAAGAAGGTTATAAATAAATTGCACTTGCCTGGAATATTTGCTTTTTCTTTCCTAAGAATATTTCGTAAATGGACAAAATTCACACAAAAAAGGTCCACATTTTTGTATAAAAATATTTTCGATTTTTTCATTTAAATCATAGATAATCATAAATCCGGAAGATGGAATTATTTACATTTAAATTACATTTACCGTTCTCTTATTGTATAGTAAAATCCAGAAAAAAAATAATTGTATACCTTCAATTTCAATGGAGTAATTATTCCGAGAATATCGAGAAAATGTTCCACAGAAAAATATTTTTAGGAGATTTTCCTTCCTGGATACGGAACTTTTTCTCAAGGTTGAGCTTGACTAATATAATTGTACTATAATCTTGTATCAGTGCGATCTTCCAAAACAGAAAGTTTCTGATTCCCTAATGATATTCTTTCCTTAAGATCACGTTTCAATTGGTGAATTGTCTAAATATACGTTACTTAAGTTGATAAATGGAAAGATGAACTTGATAGGGAGGTGTAAACTTAAGAAATGTATAAAGTACCACACGTTTTATTAGAAACACTGAAGAAATTGGGCAAATGAAATTATGGGGTTATGTATGAACCCCCAAAAGAGTAATGGAAACTACCTACGTTGAGAGAGGTTAAAAATGAATATAGCCTTTGCTTGGCGATGACATTGCTATGAATAAAAGCAGTTGGGGAAGGCTTACGTGTATGTTGGATATGAAAATCACCCTTTACATAATTCCGCCGGTTTCCACTTTAAAAGAACAAAATGTCCGTTTGTTTCCCTACATAAGTCTTTCGTATGTAACTTCCTCACCTTCTGATAGCTGAAATATGCCTTAATCGGTCGTTGGTCATATATGTTGTTAATATATGTAAATTATGAATTCAATAAAGTGTTTACCTCTAAAAACCTTACTATCTCTTAAGCGACTTGAGCAACAAATTCTCACCAATTTATATCCTCCTTTCAATCCATCTTCTTCACAAAAATATATTAATAAATAAAATACGGGATAGTAAATAAAATACCTATCCTATTAAAAACAATTAGTAGCCCCTGAATTATCTCGTCCTTAAGAGTAAAAAATTTAAACAAATTGTCACCTTCGTCCAAATCAAAAGCTTCTATTAAGTACGTGTGCGAGTGAATCAAAAAAGTGTAGACACTGGATACTGAGAATTTTCATCATCCGCGATAGTAAAGTATTTAAGTAATATTTCTCCGCCCGTAGTCAACTATTACGTACTGCTATTTCTGAGATTCAGTGCATGTATAATAAGTATGCTTTGATGTTGAAAATGACTGACAGGGACGCGCCAAGAAGTTTCACACCGAAATCAGACCAAGATTGTCGCGTCTGCCGCGAAAAGTGAGAAGGTCCGAAAAACGACTAAGAGGACGTTGGAGAAATGGATTAGGGCGTCGAGAGATCGATTATAAGGGTTTTGTTTGATTTTCGGTCGGAAACACGTTTCCAATTTTTGCCTGAGCAGATTAAATAATTTAAGTTTACCGCGGCGCGTCGTCGTGGTGGGAGGAATGAATAAGTCAGCGATGCGCGTTCGGGAAATCGAACGACCATCGCTTAAGGCGATTAAAGCCGGTGAAGAATTAGATCCCTCACGGCCCTATATAATCCTCCCTGCTCTTGTAACATATTGTGTGGAATGCACGTGCTCTTGAAATACAGTGAAAGGATAGCGAACGAAAAGGCGGAAGGAAATGCGAAGTTCTCTAACACATACCCGACTCATGAATTAATTCTAAGTAAGATCAAACTATATTCCTCTTACACCAAGAGATCATCCTCTGAATCAACATTCTCTCTGGACGTATTTCGTCGTTATTTCCTGCTATCCTTCACTGATTTTTTTCCCATATTAACTGCTAAGAAAAAATATACCTACACCAAACCCGAAGTTAAGTTTCCTAATCGGGAGCATATTTTATGAATTCAAAGCTCTAAGTTGAGGGAAGGATAAGTTCAGGTGAAAAATGGGCAAATGACTGGGACTCGAACCCAGGTCTTCTACTTTTCGGGTAGGTTCTCTAGCCAGTAAACTACTATGCCGCATCGTTATGTCCTATTATTTTACATTTGTAGACATGGCATAGTAGTTTGTCGCCAGTTATGTCACTATTTTTCACTTCTTTTGTCTTTGAGCAATTAGGGTAAATTCATTTNTCAGCATTTTCATTGATAACAGTATACGTACTTGCATATACTTACACGGTAAAACTTATTGAAAATTGAACTGAGGAGGCCAAAATTACTTTATGTTGTCATTTTTATAAGATAATTATAATTTTCACAATTTTTGGCCAGCTTTTTACGATTTGGCCCCACTGAGCGTCAGTGAGTCTCGGACTTACATAGGATAATGAGTGCGTCATCTAAATCCTACTGGTATTAGGACGTTTCAGTCGAAATGTATGTTTTCATCTGAAATATGCTCTTTGGAGTGTGACTTTTTAAATACTTATCTCCATGACTCATTATATGTGACCATGCATAAAATACATTACATTATAAAAACTACCAAATAATGCCTATGAGTATCCAGGATTATGGTTGAAATGGAAGATAAGACTTTAAAGTCTACATTTCGCCCAGCATAAGAAGTTATTAATTTCTTTACTCGGAGGATTGAAAAACTTTTCTCATACATAACAACAAAAATGGTGATTTTACGAAAGAAGCAAAAGTTGGGGAAGATTCCGAATGTAGTAAAATGGCTTAATTATCCGAAAATTCCATGGCGTAGGCTGTTTTAACTCGTGAGATTATCCACTATCACAATATTTGGAGATCAGCGAACACACAAAGACTTTACAACGAATGAACTCATCTTCCCCAGCCTCTGCGATATTTTCCCCTTTCGCTCGCTTATTTTTGTACCCCTTCTTTCTCCATTGATGCTTACTTTCTCATCCAAGAGAAATACGAAAGAAAGGGCGCAAAATATTCTTCTCTTATTCCAACGCCTTTTCGACGTTTCGATGGATATGATATCAAGAGAAATACACCAAAACTTGCACACATTATTTTATCTCCGCGAAGTGATGTGCAAGCGAATGCATTAGCTCGAACGCACGGGGACATATATCTTGCTCTTTGCATCATTTACTTTAAAATCACTTCCATAAAAGCTTATTTTAATTTTACCTGTATTTTCAAAGTTTTCCAGGAGAAATCAAAATAAAATTGGAATAATTTTACTTATTGTTTACATACACCGTTTCATTGAAATAACTTTTGCTTGACCTAATATGCTAGCTATAAATGCTCACCTAAAGCAAAATATATAGCTTGTGGGTAACAATTCCATAAAGTGATCTATGATTCAAAGAATAACTCAAAATTTGAAGACGAATATTTACACATTAATTGACTTTATTTCAACATGTAGAATATGCCAAATTTTTCTCTGAAAATAATGCTAGAATTGTACAGAAATATGGGCCATTTTATACCAACAATAAAATAACATTAATTCTACTCTGAGTGTTTCAATGTAGGTTAACAATAAAACCAGTAATCATAAAATTCATCCTTAAATGGATTTAAGGCAACACAGGGCTGAGATAATTCGAAAATTCAAGAATAATGAGGTTAACTCAATAACAACTTCCACAAGATGTAACGTGGCTCCGTAAAGTCTGAACGAAGAAAAAAATTATCTAACAAAATTCGATTTCCTTCCGTATGCCGACAGCAGCTTCGTGAGCTGTAAGCGTTACAGCGGGTAGGAGAGGAAATTTATGTAAAATGCACGAAGAAAATGCCAGGAACCCAATTTCTGCACCGCAGACCAAAACAAGGAAGAATGAGGCCCGAGAATGACGTCATCGAGGCATCGATTCTTGAAGGGACAAGAATCGAACGGGCTAGGTAGGAAAGGGAAACCGTAGCGGCGGTAGAGTAGAAAATCATACGCTCTTCGCACACACACTTCCTTATAGTCTCTCGAAGGTCGAGAAGACGGCGGTTTGTACTGGAGAAAGAAGGGATCCGAGGAAGAAAGATTGTAAAAGGGTCTCGTGATAAGTCTGCTCGGAAATCGATTCCTGGAGGGGGAGAGGGAGGCGAACGACGGAATGAGAATGGAGTGGACGTTCTGGTGGAGATGGAAAATATGAGATACCGCTCCCGCGGAATAAAATGGGGGAGTGAATATAAAATAAAAAGGTCGCAATCACTTTCTTTCTCTCCTGTTCAAAAACTCAAACAAACCGAGGGCAAAAAATATGAAACCCACTTCAATGCGGAAGGAGATTCTCTGGATCTTCTGAAGAGAACCTTTTATACACAGATATTATTTTTTTTTGTGGAGGGAAATGGGGTAAAGAAAAAGGGGGTTTCCGGAATGAAAAAAGTTGCATGCGAAGCACCGACGGAGAACCTACCTCCGTTACTCCGTCTCTCGAGGAGATGGCAGCACTCTCGATTAATTACGGAAATCGCGGGTGTCGTTTTGCTCATGAAGGATATAGGAATCTTAAAGGCGGAAGTGAATCGAGTTAGGATATCCTTTATTTGAATAGTCTGCAGTAGCGGTCGGCAACCCTTGTTGAGGATCTCTGGATTGATTGGCGATCCGATGACGGGCGAGCGCTCGAGTTTTAGATAAAAATCCCTAAACGATTTTGGAATATTTTGATAAGGAAAACATTTTATTCGGACCTTTAATCACTTATGCATGCCTGAATAATTTATCGACATACTCGCTATTCAATTTATTGTGATGTGTTTGTATTCTTTCGGTCGTGCAGTGTTGTTTTAATCGGTCACAAAACTCGAGCGTTCGGTCACCAGCACTGCTATCAACATATGAAAAATCAAAAATGAAAATGTTTACTATCAAAATAACTGGATGGAAAGAAAGGCATTACAAAGAATACAAAATTAAAGTGCCAAAATACCGAAATTGAATGTGCCGCAATATTTCTAAAAGCAGCTCCATCAAAACTGTAAATTCAACATTATATATAGAAGAATTCAGATTCATAGATATCGACTTTTTACTAATCTTTAATGGTATTGCTCGAGGAAACTTAACGATGATTCGAAATAAATGGTAGTCTGGTTATTATATTCCCTATATTTATCTTCCAATATGGATTTAGGCATTCGCGATTTGTTAGAAACTCATAGAAAAAGATTAGACTTAAAGTAGAAAACTGTTAGGTCTTTAAGTTCACCAAATATTTTCACACTACTTGTAAATTTTTGTACACCTCTGAAAGTTAAAGGTGGATGGATCAAACAAAGGGTAAAGTGTAACTCGAGTCTAAAATTTAAATTTGCTTTTCCTCTTTGTCGGGAATGTTTTTCGAATATTTCGTATTGTAGACGTTAATTCTTGAAAGCAAACAAGAAAATTTTGTTTCGCATAGCCGGAAACCGCGTAAAACAGGGTTCAAGTAATTAATCTTGTCCAGCGATACTTGATGAAATTATTTATGTAAAAATAAAATCTAACCACTTGTTCCATTGTGTGGAGCAGTACGAGTGTTTAGCATTTATTTCTACATCAAAGACATGGTTTAAAATTTAATTGATGAATAATTGACGAGGATTAAATTATCATGATACTCCTTACTGATTTCGAAGGATCCGAATTTACTAACATTATTGGTTACCTTGGCAAACTTAAAAGTCTTAAATAATTTGTATGCATAAAAATTATGTAAGTGAAGAATAAAGCGTGGTTCAGGTGCATGATTTTCAATGAAGAAATTCTGTACTCCAAGCTTGAGCCTAGGTTCGAGTCTCAGCTACGGTAGAACTTTCCTACCACATTTTTTCATGCATATATTAAGTATCAAGTATATCAGTGTTACATCAAATCAATCGGTAGTAATCAAAGTGATTACATATAATTGGAGTTTGTGATGCTGCAAATACTTCCAAAGCATAAAACAACGTATAAACCTTTTATGAAGCACAGATTCACGACATTATACTTCTGTTGAGATGTGTTAGTTCGAGAAAACATCTTCCAAATTTCATTCATTAATCTATCACAGCAATAGTCTTTAATCTCTAAATATTTACGAATACTAATTCTATATCATTATAATTAATTTTAATAATAATAACAGTGACAAAAATATATTCTTTATTTGGCGTATTTTAGTCACAGTTCACCAATATTACAAGTAATTAACCCTTTATAACACACACATGAACAGCTATGCCGTAACCTGGATTCGAACCCAAGACCTGGATTTTGCCAGGTAAGCACGAGAACTACTTCGCTACCGAGGCTGGCGAAGCGTAGGCCATCGTTGGACCGTTGACCTTTCTACATAATACTTAAATAGAAACACTCCAATAAAGTTTGTTTTTACTTACAATCAGAATTAATAGAAATACTCCACCATGATCAAATATCATTGATATAAATCTCCTTTCTCCGACAAAGATTCCATCCACAAACTCCATAACTCTGAAACACTGCTTCTAATTGAAAATTCGCTAATTAAAAATGAGGTTTTGCGCAAAAGAGAAATATTCCCACCGACTTCGGGATTAAAAAGGGAAGAATTAGACGGTTCGGCTCCTAGGAGCAATATATTTCCTTGAACGTCAGTTGCCTTGGAAATGTAAACATTCCTCGGAGATAAGGTAAGGGGAGGAGTTGGGGAGATATCCAATTAAATTTATCGAATGGCAGTGTTTCTTTGGTTGCCGTCCAAGAATACTTGATCTGGAATAGGGGAAGGAGATCAAAACCCGGCCAAAATCACCCTTTCGTTTTTTCATGAAATCGATTGATTCGAATCCCATTAAGAGAGTGAAAGTCGAGATTTAACGTGGAAGGGGTCGAGGATGTGCAGCCATAAATGATTGCTATTCATGAATTAGTTATTTAAGCTGATTGGCAGAGCGATTCCTCCGACAACTTTACACTGCGGAGCGTTGGGATTTTTTATAACGTCGAAACAGAAGCGGAATCGGTTACATTATGAGTGAAAGAGGAAGGGTTAGAATAGTCGCTGTAATTGCGGCGGATGATTCAAGCCCAATGATTCGGACGTTTTATTTAATCTGCGCTTAAAAAAAAAACAACCGCGGAAACATGAGCATCCGAGAATTTAATTACATTGAGAGATATGTCGCAATCCGCCCGAAAATATTTTCGCTCGAATTTAACAATGACGAATGGCGCTGCATTCATAATCAATTTATGGGAAAAGTGATAAAATCGAGTGTTATTCTCCGATTTTTGTTTCCACTCATTTATCAGCGACGTTTTCGCGTAAAAATCAGTGCGAAATTTTGCAGTGTTTTATCGTTCGTTGGATTTAAAGTTTCTGTCAACCTATATTTCAATGAGTGAGCAACATTAATGATGGCTAATTTCTCCGTCGCAAGGGATGTATTTAATCTTCAGGAACCCATTCCTTTTAAAAGCTTAAACTCAACATTCAATCAACCTTTAATCTCTGATCCATACAGAGCCATCAAGCAAAATTCAGTTTGACGTTTCTTTCCCTGAATTCCTGCTCGGCACATACAATCGGAAAATCTCTGTAAAAAACCTTTCAATTAAAATGTGGATTACTGCAGGGGAAATTAATTCCCGAAATGAGGAATGCGAGTTCGGATTCGGATGGACCAATTGAATGTATAACAAGCATCACTTCTTCGCCTAAGTGGTTTACTTCCTTCTGATTTCATTTTCAATGAAGCGAGATGCTTTAAATTTTGACCAGCATTATATGTCGAGCTCCAAGGAACTGTCTTATCTTAAATCATATGGTAAGATATCTTACAGACTAATATTTTGTCGGCACCTTTTATAAGACAATTATGGACGCTTACATATGCAGAAGAGATAAATGTTTAATCGATGGAATAACGAAATTGGCACAGTAAAATTGATCAACCAACCAATATTTTGCCTATGTCTTTCACGATTTTTATGATGAACCCAAAACATACTTATTATCTTTACCATTTCATCAGTTTTTCCTGGACAAATATTTAGTACTGTTAAAATTATCCTGCAAATTCTGTAGTCGTCTATAACTATCGAATTGAAGAGAATAATTTCAAGATCCAAAAGCTCCCTTACCCTAAGATTAATTATTGTCGGACAGAAAATTTCCTGTCAAAGTTATATTTATTTTACCCTGGATTTATAATATTGTATCGGTCAAAGAGCACTTACGAATAATCATGATTGAAATGATACCACTGTAGGAATACATATAGTATCATTACTAAGTCCACTGCAGGAATAAATATACTATGATTACTAAGTTAAGAATAGTATAATAGAAATAGTAGTATTTATTTATTTTCATCTTCACTGCAATTTGGCCTTTTAGCCAGGTGGCAGTGCTGGAGGGAGCATAACATATTAAATATAGGATTGCCTGGCATTTGTCCAAGGACGGTAGGGAAACCCCTCCAAAAACCTCCCGTAGGCAATACATTACATATGACACATACAATTATGTACATATAAAGAATGATATCCATGGTTTCTGAAATAGCTTGTACGAGTCCTAGGAGCTGTGTTTCACACGAGAACCCCGATCTGAACCCGTGTTGTCTCTTACTCAGCCAGTCGTTTTCTTTCCGAAATACCCGAATGTGATCTGTTATAATTTTCTCCATTACTTTGCAAACCTGTGACGTTAGGCTGATCGGTCTGTAGTTGTCTAACAATGATTTTAAGCCTCCTTTGTGAACTGGGATTATGTTCGCTTTTGTCCAATCTTCAGGAATAGAATTGTTATTTAGCGTAGCAATGAAAAGTGTTCTTAGATAAGGAACAATCGCATTATTTCCTAATTTTATCGCGTCACTGGGAATATCGTCTGGACCCTTCGATTTCCTATTTTTTAGTTTTTGAACCTTTCGCAAAATAATTGAATTTGAAGTTTCTAAATAATTTGGGCAACTATCTCCTGCGAGAACGTTCACTTCCCTCAATGGTTCGTCTACTCCCTGATGGCCTTTGTTAAATACTTGTGAGAACCATTAATTGAATTCTTCCGCTATGTCTTCATTTAGCGTTAGATTATCTCCGTATGTAGAATTTATTGCGTGCACATAATTCCTATCCCCTTTTCGTCTGCGCAAGTATTTGTATAATTCATTAGGATTCCCTGAGTCGAGAGTATTTGTGACATATACTTCCTCCGCATCATAGTATTGTTAAAAGTGTTCGACAGCGAAGTCATCTTGCGCGCATGAGCTTTCACCGGAAATCGAACCCGGGAGCGCTTTCATCAAAGTCGAACGCATTACCCACTTGGCTATCTGGTAGCCCAGTCTCTTGGAAATGCTATGATTATATTTATCTGACTTTCTTGAAAGCTTAAAAAATCCGTTTTCCTTTCAGCTGCACGTTCAACAGGAAAACCAAAATTCATCGGCTGCGGTTACTTCAGGAAATTGGAAGGACTATTTTTAACGATAAGAGTCGAATTGCTGAACTACTGATAGGCGAATCGCTTGGGACAATCGAATCTACTCTGCAATGTTGGACTCGAAATGATACGGGTCGAGCTATGGTCGTCGTCCGCAGGCCTCGAGTGACCATGGCAACCAATCAATGGGAAACAGAGGGAATTTTTTATAAGCCATTCAGGGCAAGTTTCTCGCCTTTGAGGATAATGAATTAATGTGAAACTGAGTCGATTTGCATTTCACGTTATAAGGAATAAATACCTAAATTCTGCCTATAATTCCATTTAAAATTTCACGTGCGATTTCAAAAATTCCTCCTCATTCCACTGATGCATACTTTAGGTAGTTCGTGCGAAGTGATGCCCAAACAGAATGGAAGATTTAAGAAATGCTTTAAGCTCGACAAAGCTCCAAAAGTTGTGAGGATGAATCAATTCTGTGTGATCCTCAACATTACATTGTTTACAGTGATTTCTCTTACCTATGATCATTTGATTTAACGAAAATCGATTTGATGAATGCGATATTTCGATAAATAGGCATCAAGACGCAATCGATCTTTGACAGTGATTCATAAAACTCTAGCATACAATTCGTTTTTTCAACTAAATAGTAATTATATTTCAATGACGTTATGAGATATGAAACCATTTAGAAACATGAATGTACAATACATGTTTAGAAGTTATAAATGAGCAGAGAAGCATGATTGAGACTTTTTAATTGATTTTTGTCAAAAAAATTGTGAAATTATATAGTTTTTGAAGCTTTATCGCTTGTTCATACATTTTTCTCTAACATTAGTCCATATAGGTTATTGTTGTTATTGTTATTCCTTTGGGATTTTCGTAGGTTTTCAATCTACTAAGTTACCTTCCTTTCCTTTATCATTAGTCCATATAGCTAATCTGCTAGCCACAATAGCTTTCACCTGTGGTGTTTGATCTATTATTATGTTTTACTGAATTCCAACGGCAAAATTTTCATTTTTCTATCGCCTGAACTAGTAGCATATGCAGCTGGTAATATATTATGCAACCCAATGTATTTGCTACGAAAAACATGGTCATAAGGATAATGGAGTGCTTTGTAACATTGATTCAAACATGTTGGACAAGCAAAATTGGCTCAGGCTCGTTATCTTTTCATCATGTATAGGCGTAGATTATAATGGAACACTCTAGAGGACAACGGAACGTTGGGAAATTGAAGTGGCACTGCGCGGGAGATGGTCCCTTTGAACGAAAACCTCTCTGAGATTGTCTCTATTTTGCAACGATTGATTCCGATAGTAACACATCATCTCAATCAGCTCTGTTGCTCATAGTATGTACAACCACTACTCCTTAAGACCAGAAATCAACTCTCATTCCTCTTAATTAGAACGGAACTGACCAAAAAGGGCGGGGCGCCGAAATTTATTCCGAAGCGGAGGGCTTTAAATGAAACACGGCAAAAGTTTTATTTTTATTTTAAGCCCGTAGGATTACTCCCCGCAGCTTGTTGTCCGTTCGTCTTAATTAATCCGACGCGACCCCTGGTTCTTCGTCTCCACGTGAACCACGCTTGCCAACTTAAGGGATCTATCAATATTCGTTTGACTCTGAATTTGACTCGGACAGTCACCAGAAAGAAAAATGGTAAAGTTAAAGTTTCTCAACCTAAAGTTTTTCGTGTTCGTAAAAGAAATAGAAATTTATTGTTATATTTCAAGACATATTTCGATGAAATTAGCCACGAAGCGTGAGTTATTAATGTTATTGCGTCGCTGGCACGCTCTTGATTATCAGTACTACGCTTTTGGTATTAAGAATGTTTCTAAAATCAAAGTTTTTGATTGAAAGTGAATTTGAATCCGCTGGTTGAAGAAGAAGATATTTAGGAAACAGCTACTTATTTCTTTCAAGGAAATGAAATGCTTGTAAAATAAGAAAAATCAAAAAGTGGACATCGAACGATATCGTGTTTCAGAATCAGAATGAAAACACTTTGTATTTTTCCACAGGAGCTATTAAATTAGCGACCGGTTTCATACGCGTGCTTACATCTTCAGGCCTTCCAATATCGAATTTAATATCGCATTTGTTGTCATACGATAAGATGAGTAAAAATTTATGAAGGAAAAATATGAAAAAGGTTGATAGGCACCTGAAAGCTATTAAATGAGTAAACACGAATACAAAGATTGCTATAGTAATATGTCGAAAGAAAGTGGTCATTTAGATTTTACCTTGGATGATAAGCAAGATTTTCAGCTAGATGATAATGATGGAAATTCGTTAAACACTTAGCGCTTAAACAGTTATAGCACTAAAAAAGTGTTATAACTGTTTATGTTTATTCTTAATTTGTGCTAATTAACAATCACAAAATAACAATAATAAATAAAACATTTGATTTTTCTGGTAATAATTTAATTTTCTGTTATTTAGTTGAAGTCTGTCAAAATCAACTGGAATCTGTTGTAATTGGATCGAAAAATGTATACTTTTTAAAAGAAAAAAGTATAGCGTGCCATGAAATGTACCAGTGGCAGTGCTGGAGGGAGCATAACATATTAAATGCAATTATGCTAGCATAACAACCCCGGTATTGATTTTCATATGATTGAATCGATGCAAGTTTTGCAGTTTTGTCACCGGAAAATAAGGTCGATGTTCTACGCAGTTTGAGGGCTTCGCATTTTCAAAACTGCAGATTTTAGGACTTGAAATGGTAATCTATCCTAATGAAGCCAGAAAACGCGATGACCTTTGTTTTCGCAATATTCTCTCAGTTCGGCAGAGGGAAATGAAAGAAATATTCCAGTACGCAATGATATGCGTTTTCATGCAGTGGAGATAAAACTCGAAGGATTTCATAAAGAAATAACGGAGTTCATCAAGCTGAAAGGAGTCGTAATTCGCAGCCTCGTAAACTCGTGAGCTGGCTGCGAATGCGACTACCCCAAATGAACTGCTATGTAGAAACCATTCAATTCTCTATTCACTTAACCGAAGTTTTTTTTATTTGTGATGAATCTCGCGCGTGAGTGAGAAGGAATGACGACGATTTGTCGGTCTGTTTAAGAAGATTGATGTGTTTTAAAGCTTTGCTGGTGATCATACATTCCTCATCTGGATAAGAAATTTAGTCAATACTGTTAAACATTATTGGATAGAAACGATAAATACGATATTAGAGATTTTTTAGGCCACACGTATTATCTAAGAAAGTTTACGATAGCTACACATTGGGAATGTAAAATACGACATCGAAATGTAGACTGCATACTGCTTATTCACTAAAGCAATCTAAGATTGCACAATAAGTGTATTTTTTTTCATTGGTTTTGTTAATTTGATTATTAAAGTCATTCATCAAAGATCTCTTTAAATGTGCCTTAGTTTCGGTATTGGGTAAAGTAAATCATATGGATTAATTGATATTAATTAGCTATCTAATATTAGTAAATTCTGAGTACGCCTTTGGTTCTAAAGCCCATCGATAATAAGTTTTATTCTTACATTATGTTATCCTTTATGAAAAAGAATCTTAAAACAACGTTATTTCGCATTTATTGGTTGTTCTAACTGCTTTATTTTTGTCTTAACTATCATTACGCTTACTTAAACATTTTTCTAACCGCGACAACGGCAATATATGGTATTCATCAGAGAGGACAAACATATAAGCTGACATTTTATTACTCTCTTTCTCTGATTTTTCAGCCAGCAAAAGTTGTTTCGCCAGTTTTAGGTAAATAATCCATTTGTAATTTGGTTTCAATTAGATTTCAAACTACCATAGGGATTAATGGTGATGGTTTTCTATATGAAAGCCTTTTTAAATTTGCAAACTAAGACCGTTTTTTCTACGGTTGATAGATTGAAATAAATTTAAATATAAACATTATCTCATTGATAAACTAGGAAGGACTATAATTTGAAAAAAAAATTAAATACATTTTAATATCACTATCTCGTTCATAAAATGGGAACGAATGTAAATTTAAATAAGAAGTGTACTAAAGTACGGCGAAGTTTTACGAATAAAATAATTTTGGGCAAGCAATGTGGTACGAAAGTCTCTTTACGAAATATACAATTTTGCGGTTACAAATTACAGTGCGAGAAAGCTCCAAAATGAAGATCACAACATATTACTTTAGTACACCACAAAAGGGTCTAAGGTATTAAACATATAATAGGAACAGGAAGACACCGACTACGTCCGTTTTGATAATTATTACGACTGACGGACACGCAAATCCGATTAGGGGGCCCTCAAGCTCAGGACCTTAAGACTGGAGCGCTAGCAGACTGATTGCGGTTTGAAAATCAATTATATTTAATATCGATGATAAGATTTAAAATATGTTACACGCTAGAGCAAAAATATGTATTCATGAAACGTGCAAATTATCAATCAACAAGAATACTTTTACGTAAGCAGTACAGACCAAATAAATTGATCGTATAGCGTTAAGAATTGTTTGCGACTCAAAACTTTCCGTATTGATGTGTGAGAAAAACGCATACCAGCACTCGAAAGATTGGAAAACCTAGGTGTGGTACTCTCCTTTTAAAACCGATGAAGGAAGCAATGTATGGTACTTCTCAAATGAAAGAACATGAACTACTCTAGCTTAAAAGCAGAACTACTCTAGCTTAAAAGCAGAGAAGAACGTTAAAATTTTATCTTCGTAACATTTTTATATGAAAACATCTGGAGAGTATGAAACAAAAGTTGTTCGCATATTACCGATAGGGAGCAGGTATTTCCATTATCGCGTCCTTACAGAAGATCGCTGTATCTTGTTTATCTCGGCAAAACTTAGTGCATAATACCAGATGGCGTAACAAGTTCCTTTAATACAGAAGGGGAGAAAATATCACCGTAGCGCCCGAACTGCCACTAGAGAAATCCTTGGCAATTTGAAAGCTTCAATAAAACTGCAAAATTGCAAAGTTAGCGATGCTAGAAGGAGAAGTTCCATTATTGTTCCAATATCCTTTGCTTCCAGCGGGAACTCAAGAAATACGCTTAGCTTGTTCCTACTAAGATCCTATTATCACCGAGAAATTATACGGATGTAGTGAATTATAGCCTCATATCACGATGCCTAATATATAAGAAAGCTAAAGAGCATTATTAGTTTTCGAATTCTAAGCGTTATTACCTCGTATTTGGTAACAAATAGCAAAATGTGCAACTTATTTTTAATTTGGATGAGTATATGATACTGCCACGTGCAACGATCAAGGAAATACATAATATAGATGCGAGATCTTACTATTTTAATTAGGAAACATCTTACATTTTTGTAGTACTTCTACAGGTAGTGAGATATTATAAGGCTGAAAGCAGCTTATATAGAGCAAATTGGATCGATTAAAGACGTCTGCAGAAAAGCTTACGCATGCCTTTTTCAAAATTATTTTTTTATTATTTACCTATTTTCTTCAATTTAATTAAGAATTATTCCACCCCTCCCTTACGTCAACATGTATTAACAGATCATCATCATCATACGCTTCAGTAATAGTAGTAGTGTTAGAAGTGCTTGACAGCTGCAGTCATTTCGCACATGGAACCCAGGATTTATTACACAGAAGGCGAACGCGTTACCCACTTGGCTATTGGGAGACCGATTTGCTTAATTGATTGGAAAACTTGCGGGTTTCATGTTTTCAGTTCGAAGAAGAAGATGTCCTCAAAAGAATTATTCACAGTGAAAATAAATAAAATTTTAATAGGTAAATTTCCTCTAGGACTGTCTTGCTAAAAAAAAGGCTAAAATTACATTCTGATAGAATTTAGCATTGGTGAATAAAATAAACCAACTACGGCCCATTTCCGAAAATTCCATGTGTCAATAGGTCAGAGTTACTCTCCTTTTAGACGCTAATGGCCGAAGCAATACCAAAGCAAACACGCCCTTTACCACATAGTAGCACTTAATAGGTATTAACCAATTAGTTACTATCAGAAAGCCATCGTGAAATTAAACCGGAGCCCGATCGCAAATGCGAAAATAAACACGGAAGCTTAACGCATTGTCTTTTAAGACCAGAAAATTAAATGAAGAAATAGAGCCATGCGATGGAACAATTTCGACGATAGGAAAACAAGGTTGGATCCACGCCAGGATTCCCTTTAAATGAACGATATTTGATGGAGGATTCTAAGGATACACGAAAGCAAATAAAATCTCCTACTTATACGGAGCTTTAGAAATTATTTGATTCGAAGCAGAATCAGAATTCTTTTAAATCTACTGGTAATATACATTCACATCTGCATACCCCTAATATATTTTTAAAGCAAAATTCGACGCGAAATTATACATGAATGCAACTCAAAGTAACGATAAATACGAAAAAGGACGTGTGTATCTTATGAGAATTCTTCACTTCGCAAGGTCCCTTTCGCATTCTCACTTCAAAATGTATATGAGCTGGCGTTGTAATATGGAGCGGGATAGTGTTAGAATAGCGTTCATCACACTTACAATTCCACATGGAAAAGAATGAAGTGGTTTTGTTTGCATATCGAGGTGTGCGCCTAAGACCGAAGGATGAAGATAAATGAAAAAGAGCGCCATGATTGGAACTCAAATCCAGGTCTCCCACTTTCGGGGAGGAATTCCCGCGGAATACCTTCCCGAAAAGCGGAAGACCTAGGTTTGAGTCCCATTCATGTCGTAATATTTCACATCTGTCTATCCTTGGGCACCCTACTTCGTACTATAGCATTGTTTTGTACGTGGTTGCAATTTTACTCTTAAATACAGAAAAGCACGGCTTATAAAAGTCTCGATATGTTTAATGAGATAAAAATTGAACAGTCACAACTTAGGTTTCACCTGTTTTACAGTGAGACGTTAGAGAGAGTAAAAGAACGTAGGGATTCTGGTCACTATTCATAAATCTCTCTTTGTTTAGGTGAAGAATAATGCATTGAAAATTAGTATTATTTTGAAAGTTATTAATTAGAAGAATGTGACCGGTTGAAAGGTGGGGATAAGGTGACTAACTTAGGGTAACTTCAAAATATTGGATGTTGATCGAAAAGTGGTTTTATGGACATATTTAATTGATTGAAAGGTGTTTTTAATATGAGCGATTCCTATAGTGGGACTTACGTAATGTATGCATTGTCTTCGTGTATCTAATTATGTATTATAGCTACTGCATAAGGGAGGATTTTCAAGGAGTTTCCTCACTTCTATGCCCTAAAATCTCCAGCAGATTACAAGTATCCCCCTCAATTCATGCTATATCATATCTCATGCAATTTTAAGTCTACATGCAATTATGATACTTTTTTTTAAATTTTCACCTATTGCCACGTGGTTAAGCGCCTACTTGCAGTGAAAATTTGTAATAATGGTAAAAAGACTTGCAGGTATCATGTTTTCAGCCCGAAGAAGTTGTCTTCTAAACAAATATTCAAGGTGTAGATATATGAACTTTTAATCGGGAAATTTCCTATAGGACTACTATCTATGATGCTTTTATAAGTGTCCACCTTACAGAATTTTCGCAAGTAAATTTTTTATTTTAAGTTATCCCTATTTATTCTGTAATTGTGATTTGTGTGTGTTTTCTTACATTTAATTTATTCATTCCATTGCGTCCGAAGTTTCAATTGATTATTTCTATTTCCATCACGGATTTGAAGAGAACGAGTATGTTTAATTCAAAATTTTAAGGAAAAATGGGATGTACAGTTGACAGAAAGCAAAGAGAAATTGTATTCATATCATTATATGATCAGATGCTGAGCGTAATGCTCATTATTCATTTAAATTATAATAACATTCAGCCATTGTATCCAGCTGGTAAGCCTGAGTGTACATGCGCACTTTAGCGAGCAAGGGGGCCTCCGTCGGTGGAATAAAAAGTCGGCTGTAAAACAGTCCACAAAATCGGAATTGGGATCGGGATACGAGGATTGGAGGGTAAAACAGAGGGAGTGAGATTTATTGCGACCTATGGTATGCGCATAGGGGTTCCTTGGGAGGAAGTGAATAACACAAAGGGAAGAAGTTGTAAGGGAGGAAGAGCGCTGGACAGTGTGGACATTGGCCGTACACAGAAGATGGGTGGCGAAGAAGAGAAGCAACAGAATGAGATGTTACATTGGAATTCTTTAATCAAGGTTTTCATTGCACTTCCAGAAGATGGACAAAGAATAGAAAAAGTAGATGAATGGAAAATTCCGAGAAATTTCAACCTATTCTTTGACGTTTGGGATTCTTTAAAATGAGCATATAATTGCTTAAATAAGAACATCAATGAATATTTCTCAACGGTCTTACTTTAAAGTCACTTGTAGCATTCGTAGTAGCATAAATACATCATCTTGGCATTCTAATTTTGTACCAGTGAAAATTAACTTTACGCCTGCATAAACATTATTCTTAGAGGAAGAATTGCTTAATTACTCCATGTAAAATTAAGACCCCTTTTAGGAAAACATGGACTACATAACACAATGAAAATTAGTGGCTTTCTGACAATTATAGTAGTGGAGTGATCTCTGGAGATCAAACTGAAGATCATAGAGCCTTTGACTAGGCCGTAGAGGCAACATGCTGCATTGAATTTAAAGGAATTTATATGACAATCACGTATGGTGATCAATAATCTAAGAGTATTAATTAGTAATGGCCTATTTCATGCTTGAGTTAGCTTAAAGTTGGAATTCTTGAATATAGTACTACAATGCCTTGAAATAAGGAAGTATATTTGTCGCAGGCCTAACTGTGATTTTCATAAATATTATGATTATCTGTAAATTGTTATTTATTCTCTTTGTTATCAAAATAAGCGCAATAATTACTAAAATAATTAAATGACGATGAGAAATAAGAGTATAGTAATTTAGTCAGTGTGCTTTGCCGAAGAGCTTGAATAAATTTATAACTTTTAACATTCTACACATTGTAAACTCTTCTTATTCATTCATTAATTTATTATTCAGATATATAATCCTGAAAATTATATAACGGAAATGTAATAAATTCGGTTATTTTACGAAATTGCTTTCATAATATTTTTATGAAAGTTGTGAAACTCTTATTAAGTCAGCGAAAGGCTTCGTGTTTTCTCATTACCCACGAATTACCCCAGAAATCCAGAATTGCGTGTTTTAAAGAAACACGGAGATTAGAATTCAAGCTCATGTGTAAACCTTTTTCAATATCCGTAACAAATAATTGCTTGATCAAAATGTCACGTGGTATAACTTCATTGCCACTTAGGCGTGACAAATGAGGTAGAAGAGGGAAAGAGGAGATGGGAAAAGGAGAAAGAAATATCCCTTCCGAGGGAAGTATCAGAGAAGAGGAACGAGGATTTGGGTCGTAGGGTTGATAAGAGCACGGCTACGAAATTGGAATTCGTCAGACCTCTGCTTCCCAGCGGATCCTGCTCTCCTTCACTCCCACCTCCTCCTCTTCCTGCATCAGTCCCCGTTGCACTCTTAATACAAACACGTACCGTTGCTGGGGAAACCCGAGGTGGCTTATTGGGTCTCCAGATACCGATTCATTTTCTCTCTTGTGTTAGCATTGATGGCTTCAATAGGAGGACGATTGAAGCTCTGCGTTTGACGTGAACGCGAGGGACAGCCCGAATATCCGTGTCGGATATTACTGGAGCGTGTCGGAACGTTGAGAGTATTGTTAGTTTAATCATATCATGTACCGAAATCTATAGAATGAGGGTAAATTTATTCAACGACACGTATTCTCATGCTGGATGAATTAATACTGTCATCGTCCACACCTCTAAATAGAATGATCTAAAATTTTCCGAATAAATCTAGTTATTAAATAATGTATCAAAAGATTGCTGCATGGATTATTTGAGATGAATCGCGACCTTAAAATCGTAGCAAGAATAAGTTTTAACCTTTTAAAAATACCTCTTTCGATTAAATGATTAACTTATTAATTTATAACTTCGAGTAATATACATTCTAACTCCGTTTAAATGAAAATAAACAGAAATAAAGCACAGGAGTGTTTAAACTATGAACCTGAGGTCATTCCATATGTTCGATGGCATTTCACTCAAATTTAATATGTTGGAGTACCATATAACTTTTAATATGGTAAGACGTAGTGGAAAATATAATTGATTATGTACTATTAAGATTGTAATGAAGTTTAGTTTGGATATTTTTTTATTTTCGCTATGAACTCATGGACTGACCAGATATAATACCAATATCTAATGTGAATGTCTTTCTTGCGAACCTACTCCATTTATTATTAATCGTGTAAGGACAGTAATTTGTAAAATTGCGTTAAAGTATTTTGAAGAATTAGTACGAATCTAAACGCAAACCTATCCCCGTGTATGTGGGAGTCTGCGTGTACCGACGTGCATCTGTGTATATTTGTTCGTTAACGCGCGTGTTTGCGAGAACGTGTACATGCGGGTGTGTGTTTGCAGTCATGCACTATTTATTCTCAGAATTGAGGAATTCGCAAAGACGGCATTTCTTAAAAACGTGATTTTTAACTTTGCGCTTAGACTATAAAATGTCGCCCGACGACACTTTCGCAAGTTTAATCGCTGTAGTATCTATCTTGAAAAATATTTTTGTAATTAAATGCTAGTATACCCATATCCTATGTATGATTTGTCACTGCTTCTTCTTCAAAACTGATTTACGACATGTGAAATGAGGTTCTAGGAGGTGATATTAAGGGGATATTGATTGAGAATGCCATTTCTCAGTTAACATACCCAAAAGAAATAATATAGTAGATAATGTCTTCAGGCTGAATTAAGTGCGCGCCTCAGATACAAGGAACATATCTAAATAGCTAATAATAACATAGAATGAAAGAACATGCAGCCGTTTTTCCTTGTATCTTTACTGCATTTCTAATCCAGCAATATTGGATTTATTTGCTGTAACACGCTAGTAAAAAATAAAGATCTTCCGATTTTCGCCGATTCTAGATCAAATTTTGCAGGCAAAATACACTAAATGAGTAAATATTATTATGGGTCATTGAACGAAAGAAAAAAAGGGAAAATGAACACCTAAAGTCAACAAAGAAGATCATAGAGGAAAGTAGAAATTAACTTATGGAATGCATTAATATGATATAAGAGAATCAAAATAATTGAAAATGATGCGCTGTAACTGAATAACATTCTCGATTACTGTCATATTTATTTTAATGCAAACACCACCACACTTCTACAGAAGTGAACCACTAACATGAACGGTGTGAATGACGTAGGATGAGACCGAAGAGTGTACGTTCATTCTGGTATAACTATAATATACGACAGGCACAGTCTATTTTTTAACTGATAAGGAAACTATTATCTAATATGTTCTAAAATGTTATCAATGAATTTTGATTTCCGTTCTCTTCACTCTTTCTCTTTGAAAAGTTTATTTATTTTTATCTCCTAGCCACCTGTCTGACTCCAGCTCTACTCTTTTCTTTCCAATCTTCTACAATCTGTCATCTAATGCATTTCTCCACTCAATTGTCAGTTACCTTTCATCTCCATTTAAATCAATCTTTTAACATGACAACATTTATACGCAATGTTAGGAGTGGGTCTCATATTATTAATCAAAAAAATAGGAGAAAGGTGTGTTTTATCTAAACTCTTATTTATAGCTTCAGGTACAACAATGATTTATCATCATAGAAAATAAAATAGAAGTGAATAATGTTTATGAGCACAATGGAAAATTGCGTGACACCAACAAATTGAATTTTTTCTCCCATAACCATATCCTCATTGCCATGATTTTGCTTGATATTTAAATAAAAACTAACAATAAATAGTTATCAAAATTAGGGTTGTGATAGAGATTATTCGATAAGTGATTGCAGTTTTTGGTCAACGGTGAATATGAAATGGTTTCATGTTATTATATCGCTTATCTATATGATATCGGAAAATTCATTACCAAAGAATTATTTTTATTCCATCCGTTTTTGTAATTAAATCATCCCATTTTCAAAAGAAAATCCAATAAAACACCAGCATAATTTCAAAACGTCATCTGCTTTCACGAATGAGCATCACATAGCATTAAATATTCCTCGCTTACCGCAAAATAGTCCAAAATCACTCACCGAAACTGCTTGGAATAAATAACTGATTATGAATGAATAAGTAATATAAACCAGATGGCGCTCACCACACTCTGCTATCGGTTAAAAAATAGTGTTTTAGATCGAAATGAAAATTTCCCACCAAGAGTTGCATTGAAAAACATTATGTTAGTTTTCATAAACACCCTCGGTTTGCGGAATAATTGTTCTCTCTCTCTCTCTCTCCATAAAATAATCTACCGGCAAAATCCTTATGTCTCTGCATATTTTACTTAGTAATATTAAAGGGGTATAATTAAAACTGTAAAAATTGATAAAAAATAAAAACGAGCTCTTGTAAAAAGTAGAGTATTGATAAATAATTTGAACTAGGAAATTTCATACGTTTTTGTACAGTTCATTCAGGAGATATCTATCTACCCAAGTGTTATAATGATTTTGTGCAATTATTTACTAACAATCAGTCAAATTACCGCTAAACTTGTGATTGTGATGCGCGAATAATTTATTTAAAGTCTAAGGAAGTCGTAATCTCTACCTAATATTTACGATGGCTTTAACGGGAAGAAGCTACGTTTTAAGGATTATACCTTATAGTGAATTAGTGCGATTTATGAGAAATTTAGTAATGTATTTTTAAAAAAGTATGTAAAATTCCACAATAGTATCGCTCTAACCAGAAAGAGCCCTCAAGTCTAGTTAGATTTGTATACATATTTCCCAGCCAATCGAATTCAATCAGATAAATAAGGAATAGAGTACACTAACTCATCGTAAACCAGCGACTAGCGGACTAATTTTTATATATTATTTCTTTAAAAGAAACAGATTCCCCTAATTACATCCTTTTTAATAATCCGAACGATAAACATAATACAGCATATATCCGAATAATAAACATAAACGACAAACAAAAGCAGCTCTGCCCAAACCTGGTTTGCGAAACTCGAACCCGGGAACTGTTCAAAAGCTAAGCACAATGACCATACTGCAGCTGAGGTCGGCAAAGAACATTTGCGGATATTTAACGTGTTCAAGGCGGTCCTTACGTACGAATCTTTTAAGTCGTAAGTAAGCCTTTTATATAAAATGATGTAATTTTGGACGAATCTCCCAAAAATGTAAAGCTTTATTGATTTAGATACTATTCTGTGTTCTTATTCACAAATAAGTAAATTTGTGAAACCTTAGTTCAAAATACGGAAATAGCTTCGATTATACTCCAGGAATCTTTGCAATTGCTAATTATATGAAATTGAAGCCAACTCTGTGGTATCTGTTGTACATAGCATGGGTTTAAATTTCAGTTTTTCTAATAGAAAATTGAAGAAAGGAGTTAGAATATTTTCTCTGCCGCACAATTAACTGCCTACAGTGAATTAACCTAACGTAGCAAGATTTCTGAAGCGTTCGGATGAAGATACGTCCTAGTGGTCATCATTCGGATCTCATTAAACGATAAACTCGAAAACAAAGAACCGGTAAATGGCAAAATACGAAATTTAATTATTCGCAAAATCCTTAATTCCAAAACTGAATTGGATCAAAGGCATCTTTTGAAACCCTTCAGAAAGGAGGAAAAATTGTAACTTATCAAGCAAAAACGTCGAGTCTTAAAAGAAATTACGTAAGATTTAGTTAATGAATGATAAATTATTCCCTCGAATGCAACTATTTTTCGATCAAAGGGTTGAGAATATTCTGGGTAAAAATTGAGGGGAAAGGCGGAAACAGCTGCCAAAAACATTGAGAAATACTTTCGGAAGTTCCGTTCACAGTGGCAAAAGGAGCCAGAAATAATGGAGTCTGCCTAAAACGTAATTAGAGCTAACCTTAATTGAGTTCTTCTTTGACGTCTTTTTCCTATATTTTTCTTAATTCGTTGCCACTACGAGGACTAATCCTTTCTTAGGAAAGTACGACCCTTTTAGAGAATTGAGTCAGCGGAACAGAAATTTTCCGGTTAAGAATGCATGTTCCGAACAATTCAAACCTTTAAGCGGCGAGATTTAGGTTGGTCTCTCGCTTTAAACGCGATTCAAATGTAATTAAGTTTTTCTCCTTCCCGGAATAACAACGTATGTGCTCCAAGGAACCCCGCTCTATCAATCTCTCCTCACTTCTCTCCTCGTTTTAATTTTATCATTTCTTCCCATGAATTATTCAGTGCAGGAATTTTGCGGTTTACCGAACGGCAGTGATTTCACCTGCTTTAAAAGTGCCGTCTTATTCCTCGGAACAGCGCGCTGATTCGGTGCAAAGTGGATCTGAATTATTCAATGAATAATCAGTTCTGCTAAGTAACGTCCGTAATGTACGACTCCAGGTCTATCGAATGTTTTAGTTAAATCCTACTTAAGCAGTGATAACATTGTTAAGAAAGGATTCGAAGTAGCGGATAAAGAAAATTTGGACCGCTACCCGGATTAGAACCCACTGAATTCCGTCGATCCAGCTGTTTAGCAGCTGCGGTCAAATGTGACCAACGGCTACCCTCAGGAGCTTGAAATAATTGGCTCGCCGAAAGCAAAAGCGGAGACCTGAAGGATTACGCATTTGTGATTACCTTAATCCAATTATATAAATATAGCAGATATATGAATTTATTCTGCTGACATTCATTAGTAGATTAGCACATAAATACACATTGAAACGACATTTTAGAGGGTTCGAAGAAGGTCTATAATTTTCAACAAGACTTAACTCTATAAGCGAAATAGAAGGATATAAATGGCTTAGGTAATCAATAACGGAATAGTACAGGAATTAAGATGATAGTACTCAAAGCCGAATTCATAGCAAAAATTCATAAAATGTACAAAGTTGTTCGATGATGGAAATCGAAAAAGTATTCTCTTTTCTCTTATGTCATTTCATACTTTAATATATAACTTTTCTGAGAAATTTTCAATGTAAAGCGCTAAAAAATCTCATTGCTTATTTAGCCTATAAAGATATATTTTTTAATCGTACGTACGTATCGTACGGTACCTTTCTTTATTTTTAGACACGTCTCTAAGTTTAGCACCTTTCTAATATCCATGAAATGGGGAAATTCTTATAACCTAGTCCCAATTATTTCAATTAAAATGTTATACACGCATCCGAATTTTTACAATCTCACATGTTTTTTATTGCGTAGCTATTATTAAGATTGAATACCAGAATGGATAACTGTTGCACAAAAGTCAATTTTCGTATCTTTTGGTTTAAGAAGTGACAGCAAAGTATTAATATTTACACAAAACATATGAAGATCTCTTTTTATAGCTTATTATCGCTCGTATTTTCTGAAACAAGTTAATTACCTCTCCAACTGTCGGATTGACATATTGTGCTCTATCTCAATTTCTTCCTCTATTATTTATCAATAAATGCTTATGAAATGTGAATGAGAGAAAGCTGAAAGAAAGTGAAAATTGCACCTTCGTATCTTGAACAAACTAATTCTTCTATTCTGTAAGTTTAAAAAAAATGTGTAAATTGTTCTAAAACGCGTGGTACCCTTAACATTACTTCATTTACATAGTTATCGCCGTATATCTCAATTATCCTCGTAGAACTGAACAATTTACGCACGGTAGCAACGCTATGTATCACAGAAACCACCCGCCGCTCGCAAGTTCTCCCATAATAGTGCATAAGTGATGATGCAAAACTCTCTCAGGGATCGACCATTCAATGGACAAACCCCTACATCGCCCATTGGAAACCTGAGAAAAGGGTTTTCTAATTGCAATTTACGCTCATAGATGGTGTTGGCGGCACCGTCTCCCATCTCCTAATTACTCAACTTAGTGGCCTGCCTCCACCCCATCTTCCTCAGCCAATACACCCATATCCTCCCACTTCCTAACACTTCACATTACCCATTTACACCCGACATCTACCGAGAAGAGGATGAACTGCTCCCGTACGTGATCTGCAACGGAGGTTATATTGCCGCACCTTTGAAGAAGCGAGGAGGAAGATGTTAATGGGAGCCAATGTTTAACGTGCCGTTGCTTTATGCACGATGGAGGGATGGTCGAAGGTTAACAATTAACCAAAAATCAAAGTAAAGTAGTGGAAAGTTAAATGAATGAGGAAGGGGTAACGAAGGAGAAGAGGGAGGTGGCGGTGTTAACTGAGAAGAAAAGTGGTCTCGGTTCGGAGGCGAGCTGTTTTAAGGTCTGAAAGGAATGGATAATGAGTTCGAAGAGGTGTCGGGGTTTGGAATAAGGAATGGGCGTGGCTGTGGGAGTGACATCGAGAGGCCGAATGCCAAAATTTCCGGACAAGTGGATATCTTTTGAGGCAGAAATGGCGTCCCGACTGCAGAATAGCTTGCGTGAGTCGCATTTGGTTAGTTTTATTTCTGCCACTCGCGTCGCTAATTACCGCCCAACTACCACGAGAATAGAATGACGAACGCTTTCCGGAAGGGCAATGAAATTCAATGAATATCTAGTTCCATTTCAAATTAAGCACCACAAGAATATTATTCCGGTTGTAATTCCCAGTAGCCTTGATATAAAACAAAGAGAAAACATCCAGTTTAATTAAGTTCGCAGGGAAATGGGAAAATCGGGAGATCCTTGTGTGCCAAACCTGCTACCATACCCTATGCAAACAATTTCTGGACTTTTCAACATTTATCATTCACGATATCCTTGGGGCCGATACAAAATCATTATATACGTACAACTTTAGCTATGTGTATTCACTCTATACGTAAAAGTGATTTTACTAATATAAAAAAACATCACTAAAAGGGTGACTTTTTAAAATATCGATAACACCAAATGCAAATTCTGTTTACGTTGATTGATAAAGTTTTACACACATTTTGCCCAAAGCATTTTGAAGTTTAAAATTCGTGTTCATCGGACTCTACGTCACCGAAATTAAATATTTCCTCAAATAGATATTTGGGTCGCAGTTCGTCGGTGCAATTTCTTCATTTCAGATATTTTTAAAAGGGGAGTAATAATCAGTAAGTTAGAGTTGGGTGAGTCAAATAGTGTATTTTCTGCCACTGAGAAGTACGCTACTAGACCTGTTGTTTATTTCTTTTCTTTACTTATAAATGAATAAAATAAATAACTGAAAAATAAAAACAATATCGAATCAGTTAATTAAAAAAATATAGAAGTACTTAAATTTCTCAATTATGAAAGGTATTGGACCAACTGAACTAAGAAAGAGAATGAAAGAACCACTATTTTATGAGAAAAACTTACGAAGATTTTCTGATAAAATATCCTTTATACTTCCCTTTGGGGAAGTATTCCGGATGATTGAATTTTTAACCGACGAGCGTCAAGCGCAATATCCTTTGGAGCGGGAGAAGGTAAAAAGATAAATATTCTGTCTATTCTGACATTTTACCAAATAGGCTTTATTACGATTATTATTCATACCTGAAAATAGATTCCACGAATCCTGAATGCTGTTTTAACGAATAAATCCCATTTCTTGGGATATAAATGACGTTAATTTTTCTAATTATGTTACCTCTCAAACAGAAAGTAATAAATATTCCATAAGCTTTAGCTCGAATACATCTGAATAGAGTATAGAACAGGTTTGTCCAATATGCGGTAAGAGGAATAATATACAGCCTGCAGCACTTTTTAAATCGGCCTGAGAATCTACCTAAAATTTTGCGATTGATTTCGGTTTTGAAGACTGATATTCATAGACATTGTGCAAGTGTCTTATTAAACACTGAGGAAAATGTATATAAAAAAAGATTATATAAAACAACCTTCGACTCAACAGGCTTCAAATTTGTTTGCTACATAATAGCTGGTTAATAAATTCGTTTTCACAGATACATTTAGTCGTTCGTTCATTTATCTCTGCTTGCAGTTGAAGCTAAAATTCATTGCCCCAATTACAATTCTACCCCACGTCAAACTTTACAATCTATTTTATATTAAATTAAAACGCTACTAAATAAGCTAATGTGGGATCAAGGAAACAACTAAGGTAAAATCATTCTCAAAATAAATTCCTGGATAGAGTAATTAGCTAAATAGTAACTCGCCTAGGACGTTATACATTTTTCAGGGCTACTCCTTTCTTAAGCTAATCCTTAGCAACCTTACGTGCGATCTAGCAATAAATCACAACGGACGCTCTTATTTCGCTGATGAAGCAATCACTTAGCACTATTAGCCTCGGCCGTGAACGCATAATTAAAAAAAAGCGAAAGAGAAATCGCGAAATTTTTGAAACGCTGAAAATCGACTGCTAATTTGGAGGGCTGGAAGCCATAAAAAAAGGGATGAGCAAAGGAGCGAGTGTGTGAGAGAGAGACAGAAGGTAGACGGGTGGAATCCAATTAAAAGAGAAGAGAAAAAGGGTTATGAACAGTGCCCATTGTTTCGCCAATCCGTACGGAGAGTGTGGAAGGATTAATGGCTGGAGGAGACCGCTCCAGTTTAGCTCGTTTGGTAGAGAGAGGAAAGAAGCAGTTTGGAATATTGCAGCACTCGGAGCCTCCCTTTGCCCTTTCCCTTTCCTCTCTCCCTCATGAGAACACACCTGTTAGAGAGCCCAAGCACGCAAAACGACTCGTCATAAGTCTCAAAACGGCGGAAGCGGATGAATATTCAATTATATCCGCTCTCGGTTAATGTTGACACATATTTTCTTCTGCTGAAGAGTTATACCGTAAAAGCTCTCTTTCGCGGACATCACGAGAGCATTGCTGTCATATTGAAAATCTTTTCGGAAAAGAGCCCATTGCAACGGCTACGTAAACAATTAAAATCTTTGGTGCTAATTGATATATATCTGCAGAGATTGAAAAAGATGAATATAGAAATAAATCTCCAGAACCTTAACTGGCATGTATACTATAGCTTTTGAGGTTCTACGAAACAATTGATTTTTGGTTTAACATTTCATTTTCAAAGGTAATATAGGAAAAGCCTTAGTTTTTAGGCTCTTATTAGACGAGTCAATTGTTATTCCATTAATATTTTATGTGGGTTCTCAAATAATGAAACTGGTACATGCGAACTACATTCATAGTTGGTTTTCCCATGAAAATTAATAAACGGAGCACATTCATATCTATTTAAACTACTGATATAATTATAACCCGATAATTACGATGATTTAAAAAATCATAAATTTGAATATATTCTATTTGCATGTAGAATTATTAGTAATATTCTAATTAACCAAAACAATGTGAAAATTTCTCCAGAGTCTCCAAGTTTGAATTATTTAAGGGATTTCTATGATATGGAATCAAACTTAAAGCATAAAAGAGAAGCAAAACTTAAATCTAATAAAATTTACATATCCCTACAGGCATTTTCCCCATATTACCCATATAGTTAGTATAAGATTAACGCTTTTGGTTTTCTCTGTACATGAAGTTAATAATGACTTCATTACTGTTGCAAGTCATGGTAATAATACCAATCAAATAGGAATACTCTATCATTAAGGTGACCTTCTGAAATGAAATATCAACCATATTAAAATATTCCCGTTTAAACGTTTGCTACATTATTGCTTGTATGAAGCGCTGCTTAAAGTCAAGAGAATGTATTAATGGAATAAATGAGTGATTTGCTGAGACTTACAAGGGAAATATTCTATCGATATTACGCACAAAGATAAAGTATGCCGTTATTTATTCATCAACACCTCACGTAAAGCACGGTAAAACACGGCCCTTATCATATCGCAGAGATCAACATTTTGCGTGGACTTGAATTTTTAATGGCATATTAGCCGTCGTGCGCATTAAAAGCGCGAATCCGAGAAACGAAGCGAAATCCTACGCTTTAAATTAAATGCGATTCGTTTCAAAGAAGAGAATTTTTCAGGGAATCTCTCGATGCGCCCTATCTGTTTTAAGGTTGATTTCATCTCTGAATATTTAACTCGCAGCCCATACTGCTCATTAGTATCAAAGAGAGCCGCTCCGCAAAGAGATGCGTAAAACTTTAATGCCTCCCCGAACGCATTCCGCGCACAATATAAAGGGAATAAACGCGTATTAAAAAAGACTAACTTAAAGGAGAAGAGTGAGTTGAGGCCGGAGAAAGCGGAAAGACGCGTACCTTGAAATTCCTCGACTGCTGACGGGAAGTGCCGTATTTTTACGCCGTAAGGGACGATTCTTTTCAGGAATTAAGGAACGTGGAAAGTGGGTTAAGGGTTTAATTGGTTTAAAAACACATTCTCGTGTGATTTATGCTCTAGTGAACCTTCATCTTTCCATTTTTCAGCAATTTAAGGGAACTTATATAGAATTTCATCACCATACGAAGAATATTATTGAAATATGTTCTCACTCTTATCAAGTAATCGCCAGAAAAAAATATGAAAAGTCATTGAGAACAGCAAATATTAATTTCCGCAGTCAGACCTAAGTAGCTCTTGTGGTTCCAATAGCTTATATAAGGAATTTTAGCTATTGTTTAGCTTTAAGACCAATAAATCATGAAGAATCAAGTTTATATCGCTCTGAATGACGGTTAACGATATATATTTCGATAATAATGTCCAAAGTTTATGTTTCGTGGGAGTTTTTAAAACGAAAATTTTCAGATTTCAGAAAAGCTGAAAAGCATTCGACCAAAAGAAATCTGTCTGACGCATTAATCACCATAACAATGTCACCAATTTGCTTCGAAACAAAACCAATGGGTTGTTTATAAAAGCTGTATGAGAGTTTAAAGCTAACTATTCTCTTATTCCTCCTCGGTGGTTTCGTAAACATACGCCCTTTACATACGACTTTAAATTTCGAACATTTGAACTATTTTATACATTTATTTATTTACTTTAAAAAACCCATTTACAGCACAAGGCCTTTACAATGGATTATAAAAAGTTAAACATGTAACAGACAAAGAAAAATAATAATAATAATAAATGTACCAATTTAAAAGAAATGAATAAAAATCATAAAAAGACAGATTTAAAAATAAAGAATAAAACTAATTGTAGAACTAAAATATAATAAAAGTACAGGTTATAATACAAATAATATGCGAGGAAAATATTATACAAAAGGATCCAATGAAGGACAATGAGAGAAAATACTGTTGTATAGATGCGGCAAGCAGTAGATAAAGGATCATTCAGTTATGGAAAGTCTAGGTTTAGAACAATGAAATAAAGAGTTTAACGTAGTTGGACGTTTTGCGTTTAAGTTGGTTGGGATTAAAAAGAGTTAGCCGAGTTCGAGGCTCAAAGTCTCTAATTGTTGCCCTACTCCCTAGAGGAAAATACATGAAAATTATACTTTAGACTGTTTTGAAAACTTTAGCAATGGCGTCAACGGTATAATGCTCTCGTAATGTCTAAGTCTACGTGTTAATTTTGCTCACGCATGATTCAACTCGCACCATTGGATTAAAGCAGAGCGACAAGGCTTTCGAGAATTCCGCCACGAGCGCCGTGCAAATCGCTCCGTTTCTCAACACAGGTGAAAAATTATAGACACGCGAGTCGCGAATCGATCTACAGAAAGGGTTTCCATTTATTTCTAAAAAATAGAACAGCGGCAAAACCCTCACCGAAAAGTGCTGGCGCCAAGAGAACGATGAACCACGCCTGCCTCAAGGTAGTCAACGGAGAAAATTTCCTCGGCGCGAGGGCGGATTCTGTCGTCTCCACTCTGTTGGCGTGACGGCGGAAGACGTCAGAAAACACCGAGCAACCCATGTCACTTCTCCGGAGTTGTTCTTCTGCTCTTCCTTGCGGCCACGGGCGCAGTGCATATTCACTCCCACCTTCCACCACTACCCTCCCCTATACTCCAATTTTTTATAAAAATATACACGCTACTAATGACAGCCTTCGAAATTAAGAAGTGAATAGTCAACAGGGTTAACACGAGCACTAGCCTTATCTCCCTACGCTAGAGTGCAGCAACTCCCCCTTTTTATTCGTGCGCTTTGTTTTCACTCGTCGAATGACACGCGGTGTAAGTCGCGGCGTGTCCCTCTTGCACGACCAGCAGGGCACCTGCTCCGTACAGGGTACGAGGGACGACTAACCAGTCGAGACTCGTGCCTAGCGCGCCCTTCACGCAATTTGGGTACGGGAAGCCGGGAGTTTGCCGCTTGGCCTGATAGAGGCGCGAGCATCGAGAGGGGAAGGAGGATATGAAGACTTCGCGAGTGGCTGAACAGATGGCACTGTTAGCTAACGAACACCTCGAGTTAGTTTAAAAATGTTCACGGTTTTTGCTACGGTGCTAGGGTAAAATAAATTAAGGGTGGAGATAGCCAACCATAATATACATGGGAATCATACGGTAAATTGTTCAAGTTCAGTAGACACGTGAATACCAATTTCTTCGTCATTTGCTTAAAACGTCAGGATTTATTGTAATATATTTCGAATGAATTACATAGTAAAATTATGTCAATATGAATTGTAACAAGTATTGTTGTTCAAAATTCAAGGGAGGTTGGTTTGCAATTTTCTTAGCACCGGTTTCAGAACTTTTCTAATGTATCTTTGTACGTACATTTACCCCCACATACAAACTAGAAGATACCATAAGCTAGTAGGAGGTTATTGCCAGGTTTCCCCGGAGCCCGGAATAATGGCACACACTCTACCCCGGCACTGACATCATCAATAAATTAATTAAATTTTGCAAAGTAATTTAACGTAATGGAATCAAACCGAACAAAATATTTCTCGTTGGAACCTCAAATTTTCGTTTTACAACAATTTTATGTTTTCAAGAAATAATTGATAAAATCGTCCCCAACATGCATTTTACATTTACATTAAGCCCTGCAAACCACCAATGGCGCGTGGCAGGGGGTAAAGTGGGTAAAAATGCATTTTTAGCGAAGCTTACCAGGGACTTCCAAAAAATTTGGGTCTCGGATTCCTTCAAGAAATTTAGGGTACGTTACATTCTTTTAAGTAGTATACACGTGTCCGACCGTTAAACTCGTTCGGCATTTGTTAATCGGCATTTGAAAATCCGATTTAGGCAAGCATACCGTACCATAGAAATCGAACAATTTTCCACGTAGAAAAGTATTTTCTCTCACTTTCTTAACAAATGAAACCCTTCAGCATTACATTTTATTCTTTCATTCCATTCATTACTTACATTATCCGGTAATATTTATTCAGAGATATTCTAGCTCGCAATTCTAGTATCAATTATACATAGACGATTCTCAACCTTTTACTAGGTAAACATTTTGTCTAAACCACAATCGTCGTAGACTTGGCCTATGTCATATGGGCACCAAAGGGAAACCATGGGAGCCATTCGTTTGACCGACGCTCACTCGACCGACACCTCGGTTGACAACTCCTCATTTGACCGACAGCTCAACTTGCCGATTCCTAGTTTGACCGACAACTCGATTGACCGACATCTACATGACCGAGACAGTAAATGCGCTACATTGTTAATACGCCGTCGGAAATACAGATGGTAATTAAAAAGTAAATTAAAGAAACCGTCAGCAGGCATTCCGTGAAATCATTTATTCGCACATTAAATGTTATAATTAGTTATAAAGAAATTATTTGTCAAATGACAAAATCATACTTTTTAATAAAATATGCTATGCGTAAAATAATTAACTTTCAATCGTACAATATTACAACATTCATTTTTATCACCTACACTTACACTTCGAGAGAAAAAATTTAACAAGTCTCCTGTGAAATTCTTTTTATAATTATTAATTAGCGAAAAACTTTTAGAAGGAAGCTCTTTAAAAGACTGTTAATATTTAGTACAACCTACATTAGGTTAATCAATCACTTATGGTGATTATTATTTTAAATACCATCAAAAATGGACGGTAGGAGTATGAAACATCTTCTTTACCGGTATTATAAACAGAATAGGCTTGCAGCCTGGGATATATATTTAAAAATTAATCAGGAATAACTAATATTACTCAATGGTGCTCTTGAGAATGTATGGCTGAGAATTAACTTATGTTCGCCAATCGAAGGGGTTCAACATCTTTGTAGTTAGCTGCAGGATGTTCAAAGATTCATAATAAAATTAATATTTTGCATTTACATTATTTCCCCGCAAGCCACCTAATTGGGTATGGCAGGCGGTGTGAAAAAATCGAACCTATTAATAAGCTACTTGATTGGTATTCCTAACGCTATCAGAAAAAAAGAAACCTTTAATATCTCGCTATGATTTCACGAAATCTCATAGTCGTCTAGTCTCAGAAATCGCGCTCGGTGAGAACGAGAATCACGATATCGCGTATTTCGTCGTGATACAGCACTTAAAAATTTCTGGAAAAACTTGTGCATATACTCGTCGTACTGAAATATCAGCGAAAATATCAAAGAAAAAAGCATTATTTCGTTCCTCAATTAATCAAATAGTCTCATAATGTGTCCGAAATCCTTATTAAGGTTAGATCTATTACTGACCTGTTATATGATTTGACATTTAGACAATGAAAAATAATTACATCTGTATTTATCTCACTCATTCCATCAATTTATATCAATGAGATTTACGAAGACCACAGCACACATGGAGTTGACGAGTATAGAATGTAAATAACGAACAGATGTACAGGATAGAATGAAAGAGGTGCTACGTATTCCACCCATAGCCAGATTAAAAAAAAATCACTTTCAGGTTCATTATCCAGGTTGTTGATAGGTCAATACTTTTTGTGGGGAAATCCATGAATATACACGTTGTGTTCCTTTGCAGTTATGAGAAAAGGTTAAGAAAATGTGTGCAGCAACTATTTGATCCATAATTCTCCTCGAAAATTCTTAGCATGGGAAGAGAGCTGGTAATGCCCCCCCCCATGGAGTGACCCACGGCACCACTCTCTGCCTCCAACTTACAATTAGCCGGTTTCTAAAGGGCTTCGAAAAACTGCTGCATTGGGTTTTTCCAAAGCCTTGGACTTTCTCTCTCCTATCGGCTACCTCTCTTAGCATTGTCTTAACAGACTGCTGAAAATGTTCCACCGTATTCGAGAGACACTGGAGGTGGTTCCTACACAGCTTCATGAATTGGCAAATAAGACCTTAAACTTGTAAGTTATCCTAACATTCGTTTCAAGGGCTTTCGAATTACTGGAAATCAATTTCCGTCTGAATTGTTCGTTCATACTATTTTCATGAGCGATAGAATAGATTCCTTTCTAATCAACAATGTATCTGCTATGAGAAATATTTAGGTCTTGGAAGAAATAAAGGTCAATTACCACGCCGTGACAATAATGGAAGAGGTTATGAAAAAAAAAGAACAACAGATTAGTTGGTGGTGCTGTGCATATTAGCGGAATTCATATATACAAAACCTTAAAAATACTTGTATATGGCGATAATTTATTCAAACTGTCATCATGATGCTGAAATGATTGGTAAGAGTCACGATTCTAACACTGAAAATTTGTCTCATCAACAAGGTTTATGAGATTCATAGGAATACATTTTTTGGACTTTCGTTTAGGTTCTGAAAACGCTCTTGTGGTGGTTGTAAGTACAGTGCTATTGTATCATTAAATACATTTTTCCAGCAGCTAATTGTTACATTTAAACTATGCTGCTTTTCTTTTAACCAATCGTACGTTTAGCGTGCATTCTTCATCTCGTACTCAATCGTACTATGTTGACTCACTAACTCGCTTCCATATATTCATTTAGATTTTATATTTTTATCCGTTAATTTAGGCTATTTTTATGAAGACGCTTGTGTTTGAATATTACCATTTTCAAGGTAGTTGTTCCATAAAAAGTCTCGCATGTCAAACTATTATTACTCCGGAGATATATTTCTATCAAACATTAAACGTACACACACTTTTAACATCAAACGGAATTTCAGACAAGCAAATTCTTTTTCTAATTATACGTTCTGTGTATATACCATCTTTTAATTATAATAATACGTAGATGGAGTGATGGTGTTGTTGCGTTTAGATCACTTGAATCACTACGGTCCGCCAGGTGTTCAGCGCCGACTCCCTAATATATATTTGTTTTCTGAAGTTAATAATAACATAGATGGGTTTAAACTTTCATAGAAAATAAATTCAGTATATTCTTAGAAATTTTCTCGCTTGAATATTTTCTTTACGCGAATACAACGAATATCGGTAGGCGGTCACATTTCTCAATGCATTTCCGCAAACATTGGTGACATTCCCATCCATATCTCTCAAATAGTTGCATGCAATATTTTTTATGGCAATTTATATTGCATTCGGGGAAAGTATATGAAACAAAGCAAATTTGTCATAAAATATCCTTCAGCTCAAGTTAAAGAACCTAAAACAACAGTTCAAAGTAAACTGTAGAAAATCTTCAACTTCCTTTAATATTTAGCATTTCCATTATTTCAGAAATTATGATGGCTTGTAACAAAAATTAAATATCACTGTACTATTGGAAATTTTTGTCGCTTTATAATGATTGTTTATGAAAATAGTTCTGGTAACTTTCATTTTTCCATGATTTGCAGCAATGAGCGCGATCCTTCCATAAGCAAGGCTTACAGGAGCTCACTTCATGAGAGTGAACCAGGTATAGTTTAGATGCCTTCCTGTAGTTAGTAACGAGACATTTAAGACATTATCATGGGTAAATGCTTAAAATACATTTTTAAAGAGATTGGAACCTTTAAATGAAACAATTTTTGGAGAGATTGCTTCAATCGTTTTCGAGAAAGGAAATTATACACAAGCTATAAATGTCTGCCCCTTGTACACGATAACGTATTTTCTGAGTGATTTGTATCTCTGAAGGTGTGTCGGGTTGAAGGGGTTTAATGTTTGTACTTCCCTAGTTGAATATTATTAACGGCATTTAAATAACGGATTACACCCATCATCCTATGCTGTAAATTCCTTTTCTTCGTCTTATGTATGAATTCTTTGCATTTTTTCAATTAAACTATTGGTTTACCACAATTTAAAAAAATACAATATTTCTTCATTATATGCCTTCATACTATATAAAAGTTTCACAAATCATATATCAACTGATATATTTTACCAAAGCTATTGAATTTCCCGTCCTATCAACTATTTTGATATTTCTCCTATTTCATACATGAAATATTTATATGATATATGCCTTCATACTATATAAAAGTTTCACAAATCATATATCAACTGATATATTATACCATAGCTATTGAATTTCCCGTCCTATCAATTATTTTGATATTTCTCCTATTTCTTACATGAACTATTTATATGATATTTGATTTACAGGAAAATGTTCTTAGGTGTTCATATATTCAGTTAATCTTTCGCATGCTGCATATTGGTAATCTTTTACGTTTAAAATGTTACCATTCTTGGACAAACCTTGAACCATTCTCTTTGCAGTAGCTCCAAGGAACAATGCTACAACCCGTTTTTCTTACATGATAACATTGAAGGAATGGTTGATACTTAAATAAAGGACGATTCTTAGACGATTTTTGGGGCTGTGGAAAGAAATGTGCCAACTGTATTCCATCTTTCTCTAGTACTTTCAAATTGCAAGCGCCACCCAACATCAATAACAGTAGGAGAGAATGTTAAAGTTTATACTTCTACCATCCATTACTCAACGGTCTTTGATGTTTGTGACTTGATATCAATGCAATTACATGNATACGATGTAAAAAAAAACAAAATAACAACGAAAGAAGAACAAAGAGAATTTGATTATTCCACTATAAAATAAACAAGTCAGCGACACATGTGCTGAGAAGCAACTTTGAAAAACAACATAATTGCTTTTACAATACGATTGAAAATATTTTGAAGGAAACCAAATCAATAACAATCCAACATCCAGTATAGGAAACTCGATCTCTTGTGGGTGGGTTGAGGACCATCAACTTCAAGAAAAAATAATTTATGTAATCTATCTTCAAGAGCAAACAAAAACCGACGAAATTTAAACGAAATACTGCTGAAGAAATTCCACTGATTATTAACAAATATTGTAATAGTACATCTCTTAAAGAAAGAATGATAAAGCTATAAGAATATCTGACCAATTGTGCCGTCCGTCAGATTGTCAGAAACTAATATAAGATTGATTTATGCTAGGCTAAGTAGTGAGACGCGCTCGATTGTCGCAGTGGTAAATTGGCCTAGAACATTGTTAATAAACATGTTGTTTTATATAAATGACGTTCATATATAATGAAAAACTTAAGTTAATTCTCAGCCATACTTTCTCAAGAGCACCATTGAGTAATATTAGTTATTCCTGATTAATTTTTAAATATTTATCCCAGGCTGCAAGCCTATTCTGTTTATAATACCGGTAAAGAAGATGTTTCATACTCCTACCGTCCATTTTTGATGGTATTTAAAATAATAATCACCATAAGTGATTGATTAACCTAATGTAGGTTGTACTAAATATTAACAGTCTTTTAAAGAGCTTCCTTCTAAAAGTTTTTCGCTAATTAATAATTATAAAAAGAATTTCACAGGAGACTTGTTACATTTTTTCTCTCGAAGTGTAAGTGTAGGTGATAAAAATGAATGTTGTATACCATTGAAAATTAATTATTTTACGCATAGCATATTTTATTAATAATTATCATTTTGGCAATTGACAAATAATTTGTTTATAACTAATTATAACATTTAATGTGCGAATAAATGATTTCACGGAATACCTGCTGACGGTTTCTTTAATTTACTTTTTAATTACCATCTGTATTTCCGACGGCGTATTAATAATGTAGCGCATTTACTGTCTCGGTCATGTAGATGTCGGTCAATCGAGTTGTCAGTCAAACGAGGAGTCGGTAAGTTGAGCTGTCGGGCAAACGAAGTGTCGGTCAACCGAGGTGTGAGTCTAGTGAGCGTCGGTCAAGCGAGGGTCGGTCAAGTGAGTGTCGGTCAATCGAAGTAGACCCGGAAACCATTATGGAAGATGGAATATCGATCCTAGCTATAATCGGTTTTATCGTAGAGGACCCCAAATGTTTCCCCGTAAGAATGCATCATAAGGGTTTTCCGAAATATATTTTGAGTACTTTCCCGGACGTTAGAGGACTGAGAATCGAGACATTCTTCTGTATCGTAAACGGTGAAGATTTTTCCTTTCTGGTCTTGGCTTCGACGCCTATACAAAATTCACCCATTAGAATCGGAAATTTAACAGTCTCACTGTCGCATCGCTGATGTCGCTGCAACACAGCGATATTTAAGTGCTGCAAATGGTGAAGAAAATATAGGTGTTTAAATGTTTTTATTTTGAGAATATTACTATATATTATATAATGTTAGCATGTCTACTGACAGTATCTCGAATCTTAATCTTTTAACGTCCACGAATATACTCAAAATAAAATTTCTGAAATTCTCTTTAAACAAGCTGAGTAAAATAAATTATTGGGGTCGGAAACTACGAGTGGGAAGGCTCGAGAACAAGGGAGAGGTTCTTACCAATCGTACTAATAAAACCCTATATACGAAGAGTAAAAATGTTGACGATTCTTAGTTTGAAATTTGAGAACTTCAGAGAGAAATATACCAGACCAGTTTTGTTTCTATCGTAACGTTAACAAATTCATCAATGGAATCCAATTATTATGTATCCTTCTCGGCTAAGGGTTACATATTTCGAAAACATATAGTTCGGAGATCTGGAAGATTTTTTCACATTTTCCTTCTTTCCTATTTTATAGATAATGTGAAAGATTAACCGTTAAGTAAGAAGTAATGATGTGATAGGTATTGTCTAGAATAAAGATTTAAATAAGTTGTTGATCATACGTATTTACATCCAGCGGAATTAAATAGGTGGTTAGAGGAGTGGGAGCGAAAATCCTTATTTGTCCCTTTTTCACAAAGAAATAACGCATTTATAGGTATTAATTGAAATGCAGAAGGGGAGAATAGGATTTAAAGATCAATTTACTGATTCAACGAATGGTTAGCTTTCCTTTCTCCTTAGCTTTCGAAGGTTCACCATAATCATCGGAGAATGCACCTAGTGAATTCTGCGATTCTTCCTAGCGCATAAACGTAGTGTTTGGCAAAGCACGTGGTTTTAGAAATACGTTTTTCAATTAAATCAAAATTTTAATGTTGCTTTGGCCATACAATTAATCTAAACTAATGTAAACTCAAAGTGAAATCGAGGCTGTCGACTAAAAGTTTTTGTCGAAATGTCATTAAAAATGTGAAATTTTCCATTAAACAAGGTTGTTAAAGGCAATAAAATGTAGATTCTCTGAGACAGTATCTATTCTCCTTACTTTGTTATAGACGGAAAGCGAATCTCACTACGTGTCTAAAATATTTGTATCACGAAGTATTTTTTAAATAAAGGAAGATTGCGAGGGTATTTTCCTATTTGAAAAGCCGTCGAATTTGATTTTCAGGTTTAAATTTTTATTGACTTTGACACGTAGATAAACTGAAATCTTAACAAGGTAAGTTTCAATTATTAATTTGATTTGTAACATGATGTCAACCGCTGTAGCACCTACTCACATGAACGAGTCAAAAATTGAATTGATTTAATAGGTTTATCTTCACGCCCAGAAATAGATTTGATTTTTTTAAAGATACAAATTCAAAAGACTAGAATTGGTATTCCCAAACTCCAACCACGTGTATTAAGGGAATATACGATTTAATATATATTATTCAGATTGAAATATGTGGGAGCACTTTCGTGGTTACTTATTACCAACATAAAAAGTATTTTTCTATACTAATTCGCAAATTACCTACCGTTTAGCTTCTCCAATATTTGGTGGATAACGAATGATTTTCCAAAGCTCTATGAATATCTGCATAGAAGTTACCGTTTTGCTTATTATGTTTAAGTCCCTTTCGTTCTAGAGGCGGCTATTCTCACTAAATTATTATGGATCGAATATATTTAATTTCCGTCTTTACTAATAAAACGGGTAGCAACATTATTTTCCTGTTCATTTAAATAACTCATCAAGTAAGTACCATAAATATCGAATGACCTCGTTGATTGTTGTTTTATGGGGCGGAAAAAAGGAGGAATGTTCTAATTTCGATAGCAATTAATCAACTCATTCTATAAATGGAACAATCGGATTACAAACGAGCGATCGGACTACGAGCATTGTTCTAATTTCGGCGATTCAAATGATGTAGATGAATAACTCATTCTTGCTCTACATAGCTTTTCTAATCTGTAGGAGAAAACGCAGCGTTTAAACGAAAAATCTAAGGGAGACTTCTCCTTCCAAACTTTTATTAAGTCAATTCATTACCTGTTTCTAGAAAGGATTTGTACCTTAACTAGGTTTGGCACACGTAACGTAACCTGAAAATATAACTTCTGAATGGATTCTTGATTTCGTGATATATTTGACACTATAAATATATCTTAAATAATTATATATTTATCTCTCGATACAATCTCATGATAATATTTTGCTGATATCATAATTAAGAATCCATTAGTTCATGATACAAAATGTTTTAAAGAATCATGCAATAACTATTTCAAACATGATACGATTTTCACATGTAATCATTAATACCAATTACGATACAAAATATATAGAAACCGTAAAAGAGACTAAAATATTAAGGCGTTTATACAATTGAGAGTAAAAATGGATGGATCCTATTATTGCATTAAAAAAATGGATCCTATTCTTGCATACATAAAAAAATTCTTAAATCTCATTACTGTACATACCTGAGTTAGTTCATAATGAAATTGTGACTCCATCTATTTCGAAGACTTAAATGAACCTCTGATAGTTCGATTAAAAGAGTAACCTTTCCAAATCATCATAAATTAAATACCGTCTCTGTCGTGCGATTTCGCCTACACAGGAACAGCAGAGAAAACCCAGAATGCTAACGCATGTAATGATCTCAATTTGACATCGCCTTGAGCGGCACCCGCATGCGTGGGCAGCCATTTGAGCTGATAATAGTCCTGAATGGGCAAACTCATCTCTGGAATTAGGTAAAAGAACGTGCTTCTCGGCAAAGGGGAAACAATCTGTTTACATTGCATGTCAATAAAGAAAATTGACATAAATGCTCGTTAACTGAAGTTTGTTTCGCTGTAACTGGAAATTGCGAATCGAGGAGAATTTTAGTTACATTTCCCACTCTAAACATCGCCACTAACAACCTCATTGCCGGTTGACCTTTCCTATCACTCAGTCTCTGAGTGGAGGAAGGGAAAGCGAGTCTTCTGACGGTTGAAAGTGGGAGGAGAGAACTGAATGTATGGAAAAAGGGGAAGTCATCGGAGTGGAACGAAGTGTGGTCATGACTTAAGGCAAGGATTTAAGAGTTTGTGAGAGGAACGCTCTGGCTACTGTAGAAAGGATTGAGAGATGATGTAAAGAGGAGAGAGCATCATATGATGACATGCATGTCAAAAATATGGAATTGTGTTTTTAAAGGCCAAAAATATCAAACTGTTGAGGGGAACTTTTGTTACAAAATTCCCAATATTACGTATGAGATGGAAGATTCGCTATCAGTTTCGTAAATATGTAGCATTAAGAAACATTTTTCAGAGTGGCTGAACTCAATCTTCCATGGTTTACATATAGTACAGGAAAGATGGTAGAATAATTCGCAGTAAGCAATTTCTTGAGAATATCTCTTTGATTTCGGAAAACTTACCCGAGTAAGTTATCAGCTAAATTTCTCGTACGATTTCACTAGACCTATCTTTATTCTTCCAAATTAGAAAGAATAATGCTAATGATTACTTATAACGGGCAGGGAGTCAGAAACAAATGGTCTTGGAATATGCAGAGGAAGAATGCAGTCATCGAAGGATAAATGAAGCGATGTATATTAAACACTTTAGCATTCATGAAACGACTGCTCTAGAACTTCTTCCCTGTTTTTTCTCGCAATATCGGAAAGGTCAATGTGACAGGAAAGACGCATAATGTCGAAAAAGTCTACCAGAAAATCATTAGTTGGATGTTACAAAAAAGTTCTATCAAGCTATGGAAATATGTTCTAGGATGATATATTTTCAAGAACAGTTTCCTATTGTATTCATCTCCGAACATCGTCCAATCGATCAGTGAACATGCTACACTTACATAATCATCTAACCTAAAACTTAACCTAAAATCGAACCTAAAATTCCTAGATCCTTACCTCGGTTCCCTCATTGTATTGGAGAGCGAAAGGTTACACTAATGCTCTGCGTGTACGGTAAAATGATTACCATGTTTACAGAAACGACAAAATCAGTTGCAAAATATTCTAGGTATAAAGGTGCCATAATAATTAACCAAATTATAATAAGATATGATGTTTAACTGTACTAACATTAACTCTTCAAGAATGATGATGCCCATGAATAGAAAGATATTCGATGTCCATTTAAGACTCGAAATAAAATATTTACAAGATCAAAGTGCTATTGCCAATCACTTCTTAAATGGAATTTTCAGCTCGAGTAATTGGAAATAATATTTACTCACTGTTCCATATTAAAGTATTAGCGTAAGAAAGAATTTTCCATTAGTTATAACCATACCACTTTTTCCATTAAATGGATGGGCTGGCAGCGAGAATATATCGCAAATCTGACTATAAATAACTTATTGGAGGAAGAATTCCTTTTGGTTCCAGGTCCTCCTTGTCTAGCAAGCATTCTGCAATTCAGCTTCTACGTAATATTCTCTGGCAGAGATTCTTTCCGCAAATACATCGAGCATGAATGATATTGAGAGAGAGTAAACAATAAAGAGAAGAAAGATTAACCTATGAGCACACTTAAGGTTGAAATATTACGGAGATAATTTTTTCCAACAAGGTATTACGTCTATCTAATTCAGCACATTAGATATACGTAAATTTACGTCAATCTAATTCTACAGCAAAGCTGGTAGAATTGCTACCTCATCCACCCTCTTCTCCAGATTTGGCCCCATTTATTTGTGTTGGCAAACATGAAAAAATGGCTAGGGGAAAAGGGATTTACGTCAAAGAAGAACATTTCTTGAAGGCTTGAAACAGTTAGAATATCGCTGGACTAAATGTATTGAGTTGTTAGAGGACTATATTGAGAAATACATTTAAAAGGAGTTAAAGAAAATGCGTTCTCTTGCCTAACACGGGTACTTATCAAACAGCCCTCGTAACGACTTTACGAAATGCTTCAAGGCTTATGAAGGTTATTATTATTGGAATATGTTGTTTAAGAAAACGGTCATGTTAAGGTTTATAAGAAAACTACATACGTTATAATGCGTCCAGAAAATAAAATAATTGGTACATGAGTACAAATTTAAGTCGTTGTGTTTTTTTTAACACTGAATCACAAACTCATACAATACTTAATACGTTACTAAATCCACCTTACACTGTATTGTATATACCTACAGACATTCACCAAATGTATCAAAATACAATATTTACAACACTTTTGTAGATTCTGTCAATGTGCATCCCAAAAAAATTTCAATTTTTTCAGTTTTATCAACAGTTACAGGGAAAGGAGTGAATACTTTTTAAGGTAATGCATTCCAAATTAATATGATCTTAATTTATAATGCATGTGTCCAGACTTCTTTTCTGACAGTATAATTGTGAGCCTCGTAACCATGATCGTTTTTCCTTATATAAGCTATAAGATGGATCTGTCAATTTAGCAAATATTTCTTTCCACAGATTCATTCACGTATGCACGGTAAAGCACATTTATCTCTTTACATTCCTTATTTACTGTAAGGCTTCCCAAGCACCAAATCTACCCATAACAAAATTAACTGCCTTACGCTGGACTTCTTCAATTCACTTAGCATAAAAACTATCATAAGAATCCTAAACCGAACATGAAAATTCCAAAATTGGTCCTACTAGAGATTCGTAAGTTGGTTCGTTTACTGTCCTGCTACAGTTTTCCTAATTCCCCAATATGAAGTTTGGAATCTTGAGGCCCTTGGATAAAGTACTGTCAAGTTGATGCTCTTATGAAAAACCATTTCCTTTGCGTTCACCAAGGTATTTTGTGTTATCTATTTAAGGGATTTCAACGACTTCCATGAATTCCAACTTCCTAATCCAACCAACCCTGCCGCCAGGTTACGCACCTAATTTAGGGTGGACAAAGTAAATGATAATAATTATGAAATAGGTGTAGACGCTCTTGACCTCTTTCTTTGAAAATGTATGTTTATATTTATTAACAATTACGCTCATTCTATTTTCATTTACCCATGAATATCCAACTGCAGTAAGTCACTATCTCCGTTTAAATAAAATAGATATTATGTCATCAGTTACCGGAAATGAATTAAAAGTTAACATTTGAGTAGTATATTCCTTTAATTAATGAATTGGTGTGTTCAATAGGTAACTTTTTGAGTGAGATCATTAAGTCTTTACAATGATCAGAAATCAGTGATAATTTCCATCAACGAACGTTCTTCAAGGCATTTCATCACGAATTTCTATGAAATTCGCTGTTTTCCTTGCAGCAACGAGTGAAACTCAGGGCTACTCCTATACATATAACAAACATCGTTCTAGATGCTAAGCTCTCTTTCATGGCAACAATGCCTCCTGGACTCCAAGACTTTCAACTTACCGTATACAAAAACATGATTTAAAAATCAAAGGTTATATAAGCAATGACTAACTCGGGGTTCACTTTTTTGAAGCATTAAAAGTGACTGTTTGACTCGAACCTCGACTTCCAACTTACCAATCGGTGGGTCAATTAATGTAATTTCTTGGAGAGTGAAAGACCCAGTCTATGTTAGATATTTTCACTGTCTGATTTTTTATCACGACTTAGGTCAAACCAAATATAGATAGTTTTCAGCGCTAGATCACTGTTGTCATATAATGACTCATAAAATGTTCAATATTACGTTACTGGATGTTTCAGTATAATTATTATTATTCCTAAAAGTGCTTCGACAACTAAGGTCATTTCGCACGTAGGCCCCCACCGGGAATCGAACCCGGGACCGCTTTCACAGAAATTGAACGCGTTGCCCACTTGGCTATCCAGGAGCCCCTGGACGTTTCAGTTGAAGATACGGAAGATGAAATGTCATTCCTGTATCTTCGCCTCTAATACCCTATATTTTATTCTATATAAATCTAATAATTAATAACTCTAGAGGGAGAATGATTTCCTAATGGCTATAAAAGAAACTCCATTAAAATTTCTACTCGTTGGGAAAAGCACGTTTTCGTTTTACCAAAAGAGAGGCAAATCATTGGATTTAGAGATTTAAAGATTTTAATGGGGAATCGATATCACCGATTCCGAGTGGCTCTTTTCGCCGAGTGATATATATCACTTTTACTAGTCTTTTTGAATGATATTTCGCCTCGTTATATAAAACTGTACTTTTGGAAAATTGACCGCGCACTCAATTAGCCGAGGGAGATAAAGATTTCAGCGGCCGCTCGCAGATTAACAGACCAAAGACGACTGCATGGCCGCCCTAGGATTATAAAAACACCCGAAAATCCGTTACACTTCGGCGTGATTCACGGTTCTTTTTTCAGCTGCGGGTGTATCGCTCACGAACACTAAGGAATGACTTTGCCATTATGAATCACGACGTTATTCGGCATTAACGCTATGTTTTCACCGAATATTAACGGCGAGGCCCTCTTTTAATTTCCCAAGGCTCACACAAATTGCGAGAATAATTACCGAGCTTAGCCAAAAATAAACACTTTCACCGAATTCAGCCACTGTTTTCGCTCTCGTGCGACGGAGGATTACAAAATCCATCCATTAAATAGGTGCACCAGGTCTGAATTTAATTAGTCCGAGGTAGCCTGAAACTGTGCGTGAGTGAGATGTTTTTCCAACCGCTGCCTTTTTCTCGAATCGATTCGATTTCGCATTGTTTTCGTGGAAATAAAGTTGCCAAATGAAAGTGCTTTCTAATTACGTTTCATTTGTGATCCAAGGAACAAGGCGATTAGGTAATATTTATCTTATTAATATGAGGCATGAGTTATAACCATAGATAACTCCATTACATTCGGTGATAAAAATTAGATAATAGTTACGATAGTAGTTTTTATAGTAGACATTTAAATCCTTCAAGTTCGCATCATATACGCGAAACATTAAAAGAACAACATACACAAATTGCAATAATAATAAATTTACGTATATGTGAAATCAGTATTATTTGCGCACTTGATCCTCATTTAATTAGAACAATCACGTGTATTTTGTGAATTAAAAATCGCAGAAAAGATCGACAAAGATTAAAAGATCAAGATCGGATGGTCCGGTAATTCACCCATTGATAATCGTGAGTTTGCTATACCAATTCAATTTCTAAGTATCATCCGCTGAAATCATTAAATACGTATTATTAACACAATAGCCCTAAAAAATCCTGTTCTTCAATTAAATAGTAAGAAGGAAGGATACGTTATACTCAGTAAAAGGAACTTATTTACCCAACAAAATCAGAGCAAATTACGCGCAAAAGGTTCAATAGCCTAAGTTTTAAGTCACGAAAATTTATATATTTAAAAGAGCATGACTTCAAAACTTTTTAAAATCAAAGAGATTTAACGGATTCAAGACGGTTTTCGACATTTTCAATAAAAATGACATCTTAAGTTGTTCGTGTAAAGCAAAACGGTTTTTATTTCGTATTAGATTGTAATTTATATAATCTCAAAAGATTAATATATAAGTGCTCTTAAATTCGGCATAATTCATTAAGTGGATTTTATTGTCAAATGCTGTTTTAAATTTACAAACGTTTGGGTTGTATATTTGGATATTTAGTGAGCATTACGTTGGATATAATATACGGTGTTTTCTTTAATCTAAGTCGCACCCAAGTTTCGGAATTTGGATAAAGTAAGTGAAATTGTAAGCATATTGTGTATGAAACTTCGAAAAATTAAACAGGACAGCAAACGTTACCTTGCGGAACACTTGTACGTCGCAGCATACCGTTTGGGAAACATTGAAATACTGAATGCTTCTAAAAAGCTAAGAAAGTGGTTCATTGATTGTGTCATTTCACTGTTTTACTCATTCATGCCTCCTCTTTGACGAAACCCCACGAAGCTTTTGTTGATCAATTTCAAGTTCTGTCCTAACCACTATGAAGTATTTCTCGATCACTCTCATTTTACTCATAGCACCATTCATTACACTGCAGTAAATCTATATACAAATCTTTTGGATCGACTTGAAATCAAGTATGCCACCGTAAATCTTAATGTTGGCAACATGAAGAGGGTTCAGAATATAATTAAAGAATGTTACTAACATGAAAATTGCCAGTAATGCCCAGATCTCCCCTGAAACCTCTGATAGCTTCTTACGGACCATCAGTGATCCGCATGACTTTAGCTGCTGTTGCCCTAGAGTATACATGTTTCCCTTTCATTCACCCTCTCACTTATATTCCTGCTATAATATAATAAATAATTAAATGTAATGCCTTAAGTGCATTAGCTTCTTATTTAACAATTGAGTATGTTTGGAAACAATTTTTCGTGCTATCGATGAATGAAATTGTAAAAGTAAAAGTTTCCAGTCAAGCTGTCTATTTCTTCGATGGACGTGACTAATAAAGTCAAAAGCTTTCCGTCCCGCTTTTGCTACGTTATAGTGCATAATAAAACGTTTCTTTGAAACCGTCTCTATCACACTGAGAGCAGAGAAAAAAGAAGTAGGATCGACTCCTAAAGCACTTCGTGTTAACGAAATGAGCATGGGCGCCCGAGGGGAAAGATTTCACAGAAATGCGCCTGCATTCTAAAAGATTAACCTTTTCAATTAATAATGCCGAAATTTGTCCCTTTTTTCAAGGGGACATCTTTCCATCCAAGGAACATAAGTGCCATAATGGATGGAATGAGGGAAGCAAGCAAGGAAAGAAAAATATCCAAAAATCATAGAGAACTACGCAGATGAATATAGAAAACTGGAAAGGAGTAAATATTAATAAATGTACCTGCAGCTGAAAAGTGTAGAAGACGTTCAAAATAGCAAAATAGAAATAGCAGAAATATAAGTGAGAGGGTAAATGAAAGGGACACACGTATACTCTAGGGCAACGGCAGATAAAGTCACACAGATCATTAATAATAATAATAACTCGTCTTTATTTATGGGCGAGATTGAGACTAATTAGTCTCTTCTTACATCTAACCCTTAGTCGTTGTACATAGAAAGAAAGAGGTATTGGGAGTTGAACTAAAAAAAGGCAATAGAAGAAGGAACTATTATATGGGTTTAAAAAAAAACCTAAGTCTGCACTTAGGAAAAAAATAAAATAAAACCCTGCAGAAAAACACCCACGTGAAAGGGGGGCGTGAAAAACCTGCGAAACCTACTGACAGTGGTGACTAAAATATTTAAAATAAGACGGGAAATTTAGTAAAAGAAAAGTGTCACTAAAAAGCTGAAAAAAGGGGAAAAAAAGAAAAGCAGACAGAAAAAAATGCATAAGTCTTACAAAAATTCTGACCAAAACAGATGTTGGATTTGAATTATAAAAAGTAGGCAGTAATATATGATAAATGAGAATATTAAAGGTAATGTGGAAATATCGAACAAAAATGAAATATTGAATAATAAACTGAAAAAACAACAGTTTACATAATACAACAACAATTATGAAAAACAATTGCAACAATTTACATAAGAAATTCAAATCAATATACCAATGGTAACGTTAACTTCTTCTTCAAGTGGAAATTAATAAAACATGAGGTCAATATCAAAATCATCACGAACATTACAGTAAAATTAAATAGACACAACAGCTTATTTCTACCAATGTAATGACAACTTCTCAGTCAAAATAGATAAAGCATGAAGAAAATAGGTCCGTAAGGAGCTATCCGAGGTTCCAGGGGAGATATGGGCATTACTGGCAATTTTCATGTTTGTCACATTCTTTCATTATAATCTGAACCCTCTTCATGTTGCCAAAAAGCACCATTTAGGCGAGTGACACCAATCGTGGTGAAACAGTGATAGCATAACTATTTTATATATGTTTATACTTTCTAAATAAACTTTAAGTTAGTGACGATACCGTCATATTTCACCAACAAATGTTTAGGAACTTACTAAGTGTTTTACTTTGGAAATTCATCATCGAGAAGTTTTCTAGTAATACCCTAGTAATATATTTGTATGCTTATTATATTAGGGGTCCACAAAATTGAAAATAGTGAGTTTAGTGGTTCAGTGACTGAGTTTAGTGGAACCTTGAGGTTCAGAAAGGTTGGCGACTGCTATTCTGGGATAGTAGTACCTAACCTGGTATACCCGTACTTTCAAGGGTAAGCTTTTCCAGCGGGTACGGGAATGGTAAGAAAATGATGTTACGTAATAGAAGTATTGATCCTACTACGATATCATAACGAATGATGTATTTACTATTTGTCTTTTGGTAATGGATAGAGAAAATTTTTCTGAGCATTGTTCATGGCTGTGATGATATAAAAGCTACTGATGTATGAGTCATGCTGAATAATAGCATGAATTTAGGTAACACTTTATGCAGTGTTACGGAAAGTGTTACTCGTAGAGTCATTCTACCTTATTAACGTGGGCTTTTTCTGTGGTGGTGGCAGAAACTCAGATAGACAAGGGCAAACCACCTTACTTCTCATCTTGCCTAATTGGCCTTATTTCCTTTTCTTCGTAGCTTATGGTATAATAGCCTCTCTTTCACCAAACCTATAGAGATATAACATGTTATAAATATTTCACTATTCGAAAAAACACAATTGACTTCAATTAACTTACATCTAGAGAAATAAATCAACGCAAGCTATATATTTTACTGAATTTGGTCTCTTTCTATTAATTGCTGTTAGAACATAAAAGCTACTCAGTTATGAGTCATGTTGAATATTAACATTAATCCCCGACACTCTTGATCGAGTTGTTATTCATTGCGTAATTTTGATACGCCTACGAGGAAGTTTTCCACTAATACGATAGCGTTCTGGCTCATTGAGGAATTCAAGGGTGAGCTATTCCACTCGTCATTTTACCCAGTAAGGCTCCCCTTCCAAAGCTGTTGGTTACTAGAAACGGAAGGGATGAGGTTCAAACTTGTCTCCGAGCAAAATAATTTACAGACAGATCACTCCATAACAGTAAAGGTAATGATACTAAAAAAAAATAATGACTACATGCAAATATTAGTGCTGAGCGTTTCCAGAAATTAGATCTGACGCATACATAAAGAGGCTAAATAAAAGTAATACTCATTAAATCAAAAAATAAAGTAAGACTTAATCATAATTTTTATCGGATAATCTTCTCTGTGGTATGCAATTTTACTTTATCGCTGGTTTTCGAATGCAATGGAAAAATGGAAAATGCATGGTCCTTGCGCGTTTAAAGTTATAAAGGATCATCTTCTTTATTGGACAGCACCAAATGGTATTCATAATGTGCGCGATCGAACACAAGGAACATGGCTTATATATTCGAATAGGAAAAGCGCTGTGATCAAATAACTCGAAACATGATGAAAGGAATAAGAAACACTTATACACGTAACCACAGGATAATTTAATGAAACGACCTAGGTTTCGACGCGTCGCGTCATCATCAGGTACAGGAAACAGAGAAAATTCACAATATATAGGTCGTTTCATTAAATTATCCTGTGGTAACGTGTATAAGTGTTTTTTTTATTCCTTTCATCATGAATAGCTACCACAAAGTTGAGGCCGAAGTAGTGGATTTTGTTAACTCGAAACATATTGTTGATTGGAAGTAAGTGTACGAATGAACTCATCCCAATGCATTACTTTCTATTATTGAGAGAGTTACCCTACCTTGAAACCAGCTTAACGTCAGGTAATCGCCAAATATAGCTGTATACGAAATGTTAAAGGCTAATGACAAGCATAAGGAGTTCTCAATGAATCCTGTGTCGGTGCATTACGTTAATGGAAGACAGTGGGATGGAAAGGGTTGAGAAGAGAAGTGAGAGAGAGAGAAAGATGAAAAGGTCGGGAAACAATGAGGGGTAAGGGGACTATTTTCCCTATCTATATGGTGTCAACGTTACATGAAATCCATATAACCGGAATAAAGGGAGGGATATGTAGATCGCCAGGGAGATAGAATGGGGGGAACGAGGGAAAAACGGGAAGAGAAGTAAAAATGGGAAGCAGATATGGAAGTAGAGAGAAATGAGTGTAGTCTGGGGAGTCATAAACATCAAGCGAAGCATATTTCATAGCGACCGTAGGGAAAGATCACATCAAACGCAGCAACGTGAGCGAATTGGAGAGAGGGCGAATGCATTAGCGTCGGACGGAACATTAGGATGCGCGCGTTTAAAAAATGCAGCGAGCGGAGGGAAAGGGGATGCAGCATCCGACGGAGGGGAGAAAAACGAGCAGAAAACGAGGCAAGGGTTCCGAAGGAATAATCTCGTTTCTGCCAAATTGGGGGAGTGGCGGAATTCACTCCTTGGAATCAAACTGCTTGAACAGGATGATGACTCGCTGCTTACTAATGTTTTCGTCTCCACCCATTTGCAGTTTGCTCCTTATTAAGTTCTCTTCCTTCGCTGCTTTATTTTCTTTTCGGTGTTGCCTGTATTTTCGACTCGCATTTTTTAAGAGTTTCGCCACTCTTCATTCGCATTCTTCGTTTCTCTTTTTCTTTGGTTTCTTACGTCTTCTTCGAGCTGATTTCCCTTCTCTGACTCCGACTTCTCAATTACGCTCTGCATCCCTCCCTGAATTCCCACTTCTTGCTGCTTTACCACCTTATACTCAAGTGTTTATTTCCTCTTCTTGCATTTTTTTCTAAGAGAAAAACCACTCTCTCGTTCCAATCTCTTCCCTTTGCTACCTCCCGTAAGCTCCATTTCCTCCATTACTATTCACCCCACCTAATTCTACTTATACCCCTCCTCAATCCTGATTTTCTGAAAATTATTGAGTATTTATTCGAGCATAACGGACTATTCTATTTGAATTCAACCAAGTAAACTTCTTTGATCAATCTCAACCATTAAATCTCCTAAATCTAAATGCGAGCAAAACAGGGTTCAGGACACACGGATCGAAGGTACTTCATTGATTTCGGATAAAATCTGACTTTGCAATATATGTTATCGATCGGGTCTCTGCATCAGAGCTATCCAAATTCAGCAACATATCATAATTAATTCATTTTTCAATTGCTCTTAAATCGAACCTCCTTCTTAGACGCTTTAAACTATACAATGAAGATTATCAAGACTTACTTCTGAAATTAATCAATAATGACACTGTTGCATTTCCTTAGAAATTACAAATAAAAATACAGCACAACCAAATAATAAAATTAGGTGATAGGAGTAAATAAAATTCAAGTCACCGTCTACTTCTATTAAAAAGTTGTGGTTAATTTAAACAGTTCTAAAATTGAATGGAACACGGCCCACATTAACCAGATTTCTATGTCATATCTCAATGTTAGAGAAGAAAGTTATTCCACACAATGTGCTACTTTTTGATGAATGTTGGAAAATGTTTCTGAAAAATCAAAAGAATCATGTGCGACTGAAATAGATCACTATTGATCTTAGAGGTATATTATTCTACTATAATAAAGGAAGTGAAAAAATATTTACTATAAAATTTCATGAAAATAAGTAAGGTGTGCATACATTTTATATTCAGATTTAGAATTATATCCTGCAACCACCAGTGGTGAATGACGGGGTGTAGCTTGCCAATAACCAAGGGGTGCGTTCGTGGGGAACAAAGCCCCCTCTTCTAGGTCCTCAGTCGGAAGAGGAGTGAGCGGCTAGAAATTTGAGGCCAATGAATGTGTAAAAATAGCAGGTATATAAATTTTGACCCATGTAAGATATTTCTGACTACGTCCCTGCACCTTACCTACTCTACCCGACTAAAATCTCTGACCCTCTGTAGAAGGAACGACCAAAAGTTACTTTCTGTTTTAGGGGTTAATATCTTTTAACGCTGTTGTTGCCTCTTGGAGATCGCGATCGTCCTTTCACAGGAACTGCATTGTCTTTTATTTGTCTAAAAGTTCTTAACCGATGATATCGGATATGAAAAATATTTGCAATCAGTTAAATATTTATCGATGGTCAAAAAATAGGTCAAAAGCAATTAGTTAAATATCATCTCCCTATACTTACCTGAATTCACAAAAATCATGATAACATTTTTGTAACAAATCCTCAAATTTAAAGAAGGGCTTTCTACTGTTTTTAAAGGTACCTACCCTTTCTTGAGAGCATTAGAAGATATTCTACGAAGCAGATGTTACTTAATCATTCAAATGAGTCACATTTGTTCATTATATCTACAAATTATGAGGAAGTCCCTCCAAGGATCTCGCGATACCTTCCTTTTAATCTAACATTATTTACATTGACATTTCCGTTGATGGAAAACTCGCATTCGGAAAATTCCATTTAAGAAAGTTATCCGGATTAAAGGAAAGAATTCGAGTCCCAGTCGTGTCGCTATTTTTCACACTTGTTATTCCTTAAAGTTATCCGGCTTCCCTTCCATAGTCTTTTCGCATCACTTTTCCCAATCTCACTTCCTCCTTACTCCTTCATTCCCTCCCTTTCACTTCCTCTAATTTTCCCCCTTCTGATATCCACTTCTTTCCCTGTATCGCCACGGCACCCCCTTTGCGCCTCCCCAAGCCCTCCCGGTACAGAGACCCCTTCCTTCGCAACTTCCATCATAATGGATCTTATTTTGCCTTCCGCCCTCTCGATGCAGAAAGCTCTTATAAGGGAATGGGGGAGGTTGCGTAATTATGCTGCTCGATAGGTGGAATAGGGCATGCAGAGGACCGAATTTCCATGGAAATGGGAGTTCAAACTTGGCTCTCTACTTTCCTCTCCATTTGCTCTTTCATGTGCTGTCGCCAAGGGAATCTAATAAGGAGGATTGAAAGGGTATCCGAAAAGAGGTGACCTCGCAAAGTGTTCCTTTTGTTCGAAGGTGTTACGAAGGGAAGGTAATGTAGGATGTTTGTACACTGGAATTGTCTCAGAATTTCCCTGCGGTCTCCGCAGCAGATATTCTTACCGGCAGACTATGTAACCTCTGACGGGAGGAAACATATTTCAGTCTGGCATCAAATTGTATTAAAATTCTTATCATCCATTTTTTCGTATATTCGTATCCTTGAATTCACATTTTGATTTTTAATTATTTGAATTTGAAAAAGCACTTTATTCTTTATATATTTACGTTGGTTTATCCCAGTAATTTTCCCTGTTGTTTTCCCGTAACTATGCTTTCTTTCTCGTCAACCTTAATTAAAATTTTACCACACCCTACCAAACAACTTAAAAGGTTAGTTAGATAAGATGCGTACTCGAGCCTAACCTGGCCGAGTAAAGGGTCACTGTAATATAAACTAAATTATTCTGAAGGAAGGATAGATATGTACTTTTCATCCTGAATCCATAGATTCTGGAGAATACCAGTTTCACCAATGTAACACCAAATAAACGTTGTGGAATGAAATCGGTAATCCTAAGAATCTGCGGAATCTGTGTATAAAATTATATATCATTCCTTCCTTTAGAATGAAATTAAATTACCTAGATAATAATCTAAATCAGTTAAGGTTTCTCAGATATACTCTGCCTTCTATGTTTTACCATTTTAATGATTCTTTAAGCATCATCAATTTATTTACTTAAGTCTATTCGTGAATGAGCTGAGTAAATCAAGACATACATTAGCGTACTGAACTTTGTTTCTTTTTAAGATATCACTTAGAATAATTTTAAAAGTTTATCTCTTGAATCGAAAGCTTATATTTGGTATATTGTTAGGTTACTTAGATTGTTCAAAGAAAGTTCCACGGCTTCATTCATGATGAAAGAATTTTCTTATCGAAGTAAAACTATTTCACTTTTGCAAAATTTGTGGATGGAGGTGATGAATACCTTTTTTGTATTCAAAACCATAGAAAACTCAGGTATACTGATTGATAAAATCTTCTGAAATATTTCCTTGAGAATTAATACGTTATTTAAAAAAAATTCTAACAGTACATATTATCACACGCTGACGTCGCTCTTACGATGGAACAAGTCGTATTAAGATCAGTTACCAATGTGGCGAATACATTTCGAGAGCATTTCATTGACGATTATGCATTTTAATTTATGTTAAGTCAATAACCGATTCGAAGATATAATTTTTCTATGTCATCGTATACAGTACGCACACAATGATATTTGCGGTGAAATGTTTGATTTTGACAACCCTTGCTCAAACTTACAAATACTCGATTTCATCTTCAATCTCTCCTCATTTTTAATAAATTATTCAAAATGGATGCAAAATAAGTTCCTAAGGATCCAATAGCGCTTGATTTCTGAGCGATATCGGATATTTAAGCAATGATTTTCTTGACAATAAAATACATTTTTGCATTACTATATCATCTATTCAAACCGAACAAGAATTTTCGAAATCATTGCTTTTGTTTTCCAGTTGGTATTTGTGTGAAAGAAAATACGCCTTGGAAACATAATCTGCAGAATGTATCAGTATTTAATGTTGGAACGTTTTGATAGTTTCCCAAGCTAGATTGAATTGATTAGGCCATGGAAAACACATGGTTCAATTGCTAGATTTGAGATGGAGGAATGAAGAAGAAAATGCCTGCCGTAACCGGAATCGAACCCGGATCTCCCACCTGCTGTGCGATTGCTTAACCTAATTAAGCTACCGCGACAGGGCGATCTCTTCGTTATATATATTAAGCTATGAAGGGATACGATTATCTCATTTCTTCAGATTAATTTTATTAAACTCCTATTTCGAACCATATGAATCAGAGAAATGCAGCAGTAATGATTTGTAGTGTTCAGCAATGACCTTTCATAGTGGGTTACACTCTCATTTTCTGGAAATGCAGCACTTTATGTTTTGTAAGAAGAGGGAAAGTTTTGGTTTTTGTAGTATCAACGTAAGAGTCCTTCCGATGTTTCTCCTAGATGACGAAATTGAAAGTTTTATGGGTAATCAAAAAGCGATGATTTTCGAAAACTGAGTCTTCTATATATGCTTCCATTCATATGGAATTTTTAATCGCTGCCGGTTTATGAAATAGAGCATTTCACGAGTTTACTGCGACAGTTTCTCTATAAATGGGTTAGATGTAAGAGAGGACTTGGTAGTCCCAATTCCGCTCTCAACAAACACGTGTCAATTCTAATTTAATCTATGATAGGTTAATGCTAAGGAAAATGCACAAAATATGTGACAGGTAAACCTAGATTCAATGATGTTTCCAGAGAACAAAATCTTTAGGGAATGACAAATATTTCCTGCTCATTTGTAGACTTAACGCGTATCTTTCATTTCATCTCCATTATGAATATGCATGAATTCAAAGGAATACGGTCCAAAAAAGTGACACTAGACTTTGCTTGGAAACAATCCTGGTTTTTCAGGGTTCGGAACGTGCCATGAGGAAGCCAAAAAGCTGTGACAAAAAGTCATGGGTGGCTAAGAATAGATAGGTATAACATGCATGGTATTTGGCCAGAACCAACCCTATTTTAGGGAGTGGAAGAAAATTATAAAAGATTTCACTTCTAAATTATGCGCTGTTGGAGGAGCATAAGAATTTTCTTTATGTCATCAGGGTCTGAATTCCAGCGATCTACTTATATATACACACACACACACACACACACAAACGCATAAATCCGATAATCATTTCGTAATTATTGAACTGCAAACAATATGGCACCTCCTTACAGTAGTGGTGGCCATATATAAAACACAATTGGCTTTGAATAGTAGAGACTTATGTACAAAAATTTGTATTTTCATTGATATCATGTTCAATTCACTGGAAAGCCATGCCATCAAAAACACGGTATTAAATAGGGATTCTTAAAATTTTATGTTGGCGGCAAAGCCTGCAATTTTTGGGGCGGATGAGGTTACCGCGGTGAAACTTATGTTTTCATTCTGGAAGTGAATACAAGTAATTTTGTCTAAAGAAAAATTAAAACAAAGGATTCAATTTTAAAACCGTCACATAATCAGATTCTCACCTCGACGGACAAATAGCCGAAATTTGGGCTAAAAATGCTCTGACAGCTCATAACTTTCAATTTAAGTAACTTTGTTCCTAGTATCAATCATCCAAGGGCCACCTCACAACTCTCCTGGGAAAGTCGGTCAATAATCGTTAACTAAGAAAGACAGGGTAAACATGCTTATCTTATAGAACCGACGGCAAATATCTTTCGCTTTGTCATCAGTTATTTACCCCGGAGAAAGACCGAAGCAATAAGACTCGAGCGTATTAAGGACTCGAAGAGATACACGTTCCTTTCACTGAACGTCGGAAAATGAGTGAATATCCTTTCGTTCCAGGACTCGGCACGTACGAGGGCGGCTTAGGAACCGTCGCGTCCAAAGTAATTAAAAACGAAGAAAGTGTATAACGCGTCGTTTTGTATCTTTTCGGCCGATGCGACGCACATCTTTCAGTGGTTCCTCATCTCCTCGTCCGTTTTCCTTCAGCGCTCTGAGAAGCACAAACAAGCGCGGGAACAGAGAGGCTTCCACCTCGCCGCGCACCCAGGCCGTGCCTCAGAAACATAAAATAATACGAAGAGAGGAGGAAAAAGTAAGAGCTGAGGGGGTGCGCCCAAAATGCGGGGGGAATCCCCCCATGAAACGTACCCCCTCCTCGCAATCGCGGGCGGGATCTTTTATTTCCTTCTTTTATTTACGAGAGCACTTTCCTTTATTTGCGTGTCTCGCCCTTTTTGTTCCCATCCTGCGTTCCAACTTTTTACGCTCCTTATCGACGGAAGGAGATCCCCGCAAAACGGCGGAGGGAGCGGGAGGAAATGAAAAGAGTAACGCTTGAGCCAGCGATTTGTTCTCTTATCGCGTTAAGGGATCGCTTATATAGTGTTGCCAAAGAGGAGGAAAGGTTTGGGGACAGTCGACTAATTTTTCGGTGCTTAAAGATTACGTCGTCGCAAATGGATCAGCGCTATTACTTGGGGATAACATCGGGCAATGAAAAAATTACCTCGGTGAATATTCGTATCTATATTGTTATTTTAGTCTCTGATTGTTATGACTTCTCATAGTCATTTAGACCAAAGTGGAGTTTCTATTTCTTATCATAAAGATGTATCATCTCGTTTATAAGAATACATCTGATATAAAGTTATGAAAAGATGTGTTATCCTAACTGTATAAGATATTATTTGTTATGACTTCAAGCACTCTCAAACTTGCGGAAGTTTCACTAATTTTCTGAATAGATCTGCATATTATCTGCACGGTGAAGTTAAATTTAGCTTTATTGAGCAAACTTTTAGCTACTTGTTAAGTCAAAACAATACGCTATTATCCAATAATCAAATTCGAAATGCCTAATTCCCAAGAATGCTACAATATTATTTCGAGTGAAACTCAAGCTGTAGTATAACTTTCATCAATTATGAAATAAGTAAATGAAATGTTTCCAAACTGAACTTTGTGGAAGGGAGCCATATTCGAAAGTTAAAGTTAAAAAAAAATTATTTTAATTTTAATGACAATGGAAAACGGGTAAGGGTGACTTTGCGCAAGATGGTGCGCACCCAGGAAAAATCCCAAGGAAGAATGGACTTGAGAAATGTCTGACGGGACCCGGAATCGAGAAATCGATGTCTTGGATAAATGTTCTGCCTGGATAGATCAACGGACAGAGCACCGGACCGGCAATTGGGAGACCCGGGTTCGATTCCCGATTCCGTCAGACTTTTTTCAAGTCCATTCTTCCTTGGGATTTAATGACAATGTTTATTCCAAAATTCATTAGACTCATAAGGATTGTAAACTTGATTTCTATTTCTAAAGCTATCTAGCCAGCAATATTATAATTCTGAGAAAATCTCGAACACACTGTCAACTCCATAAAAAATAATCTTTTAATGCATAGTCTCATACGCGTAAACAAGCAATATTTCAGAAACATTGGGTGCATGTCAAAAGCTCAGGTTGTAAAGAGGTTAGGACATCAGCTACTTTTTCTCAGTTGCAAGGAAAATTATCCATGCATAAATACACAATAATCGGTTTTTATCCAGCGTACAATCGAATACTGCATTAAAGATATACTCCAAGTGAACAAAAGAAGCGAAATAAGGACATACTGACATCACAGAAAAAAATTCTACACCGTAGCTTATTTTAGCTACTTTCTCGACGATGAACTATTTACATCCTCCAAAAATTACTCTATTCTAACGCAAAACATTAATCTACACTTTATTTTAAGTACTCTACACACACTCGTAGGAATATTAACTGTTGGATTAGCTCCGCGATGTTGGAGGCCGTGAAATAACGAAGCTGCATCCATCGACAAAGAGCTCCCGGCTACAATATACCCTCTGGTAGCGGCTCTCACATTCTTCATTGGCTTTCTATAGCTTTTTTTTGGAGCCGTTGGATGGACTCGCGTACTTTCATACGACAAAAACGGAGCATCGCCACCCATTTCCAAAGTCTTATCACCATCATCATCGCCGTCATCGTCCCTACGGATTTCCTTCAGCGTCAGAAATAATACTCAAAAGGGAAAAAAACAATCGCGCCGTCCGATGCGCTCCATTCTTCGTGAAACCTTTGCGAAGAAGAAAGCGGCAATGTTTTTTCCCGGCGGAGTTAGCGGATGACTTTTTTGTTCGGAATGCGTTTCGCTGTTAGCCTGACCGTCTGCTTTGGCCGTCTCTTGGCGCTCAGTGGAGCGACAATGTCCGTCACATATGTACGTAGGTAGGTATAATGCTTTTTTGAGGATATCGCAAAGCCGTTCGCACGAGTTACTCCTCCACTTTTGTACTTTCCGGAAAAGTTATGAGGGTGCTTCGTTGATGGCTGCTTAGCTATGGCGTCCGAAAAATGTGAAGATGAGAAGTTTTTTTCCTCCGATATTTTTAAATTTTTAGTTTCATTTTTTCCGCACGGGCGTTGGTATCAGTCTCAAAGCTAATGCGTAGTAGTCTCGGCGGCACAAAAGACTTGTCACGCTGAAAAGGAGCGAAGCTTTGAAAGTATTGCCGGGTTCCGTGAACTCTGCCTTTATAAAAGTGATTCATTTTATCGCGAGTGCCGTCCTCTTCATCTTGGGTGATTTTTTTCTGGAAGTGAGTCTCGCAGATTTTGCATCGTTAAAGCTAATATACTATTTTGTCTCATTTCCTTTACATTTTCGACATCTTGGATGTTTTTTTCGACACGAAGGGGTAAAAAAAGTTTTTTTCAGTATTGAAATATTTACCAACTCTCAGGCTTTCGAAAATGTTTTGAAAATTATAAAAAAATTTTATCTGAGTGAAAGTTGGAATGAAATCTTTGCAACTGTTTGATTACGTCAACGACCTTCCCGACTGTTTGACGTAAATATTTTCACGAGACTGTAAGGAAAATTTGCAGGCATTTACATCGCAGCGAAATATTCAAAGTTAAAATCTCTCGATTTGGAAGCACTTGAACAGCTGATTTTTCTTTTAAAAATAATCATACAATCTCATGGTTAATCTAAATCAGCTCAGTCACCCTGTCTACGAAAAGCTTATAGATTGACCCACTACTTGCGAGTAAAACCTATGCATAAATTTAATTTTGGTATGCGTATCTCCAATCTTGGACACATTGTAAATATTTCAACATATGGGAAAGCAATTCAAATGCATGATTTTTTTTCTACTGTGTAACAAATGAACTTTCAGGCTGAAAAATTAGTAAATGATTTAAATATTAAATATGATTTGATTGTGAGTAATACTCTAAATGATAAAATATTTAAAGAAGGTTTCTCTTGGAGAAACAACAACAACGGTAGATTGAATTTGATTGGATTAGCCAAATGGATTAAAATCTTTAATTTTCCGAAATCAACGATGCAAATTAATTTACGGAGGTTAAAATACATCACTGCTGTAGATTTGCTAAGACATATACATACATGATGTTTTTTTTATTATCACCACATGTAAATTAAATAAATTTATTCAGCCAAAGACATATATATAGTATAGTATATTTATACAACGAGTCATCGCATTAATTACAATAGAGTTAATTAACAATTAGTTAACTACTAATTACTTACAGAATGCACATCTGCGTTAAATTTGCAATTGTGTATATCATAACAGCAATTTCATCGAAATACATACAAATAGAATACATACATTACCGTAGTTACAACAGTACACATGTATAAATAGAGATAGATACACAGTCAAATATTACTTTCCTTAAAGAATTCTTCCACACAATAAAATGACTTGCAAAGCAAGTATTTTTTCAATCTCTAATGGAAAAATACACCCTTAACATCAATCAATTCACCTGGCAGCATATCGTGTAATTTTAGTGCCATTATCTCAAAGCTCCTACCAGTCAATCCCAGCTTATTTGTCTCATAAGTAAGGTAACCATTGGAATATATTTACGGAATTGATCCTGGGTCAAAAATGTTCCATAAGCCAAATAATTTATTCGGTTTCCCATGAAATTATACTCAATGTATCCAAAAACATAACAAAACTAGTCGGTGTCGGTTTCCTACGTGATTATATTTTAGATCTGTCTGCACAGACCTCTGTGTATCCCCGTGACATCCATTACTGACAGCGGTCATTGCTCAGAGTGTCATGCACTAGGCATAATTAACGTTACCCTGGCTACTATTAAATAGTTTACCTATATCCTCAGCTCGTAGGCAGGTTTGGACATCATACCCTATACATCATCCAAATAAAGCTTTAGGGAGGGGATAAGGCGACTGGAAAAGATGAGCAGTGAATTATTTTGCAATGCTTTCCACAATGAATGTCGTATAACTCCAGAGACCATTCAAATACAAGAACAAGACCACAACAGACTACCTTAGATACGAGTATATAATTACGCACATAGTTAAATGGGAATTAAATTAACTACTGGGATGTCCGCTTCCGTATTAATACGGATTCCGAAAGAGAATTTTCCCTCTCTCTTCGCTCATAATTATCGGGTTTTATTACAGTACGCAAGGATCTTCCTATTATAGAACAAACTCAAGAAAACTTTTTGCAGAGTTATAGTGGTTAATCCTCCCAACGCGGGAGACGTAATGCGGAGATATTGTAAAAGGAAGAACTCGTTAGCCAGCAGAGCACGTGATTAAAGAATTTCACTCGTAATTAATACGTTTACCCCTTCCGTTTGCTTATGTTTTTGTAGAGCAGATGTCCTGGATTCGCTATATTAATTAATTCCGCGGCGCGAGGTCGTAATGAGGCGTATGATGTCAGGTGCATTGCTCAGAGAATTAGCGAAGAATTTTGATCGCGTCGCATGGAAAGTACGACGGACTGACAATTTAATTAATCTCGCCATCAAAAATGTCTATATCCCGAGTACGTCGTGTTAATGTTGTTTTTCATTTTAGAGACACTTTTTTCTATTCACCGGTCATAATTCTGTAGCCCAGACTCAAAGTATATGTGCTTCAGACTCAAAGGAAATGGGAAAAAGTAGATTGAAATCTGGGACTGATCAAACAGACAGAACTTGAAAGTTTCCTACAATAATAAGCTCTCCTGGAACTGGCGGTAGTCTATAGAAACACTTTTCAATTGATTATTTTCTGGATAATGAAATGTTTAGAATTAGAATCCGAAACATATCATTCAGAGGATAAAATGTAATGGGTGAGATACTTAATGTTGTATTTTCTCAACCCATTCACAGCGATTAAATTTACGACTAACTATTTTCAGCAGTTTCGTCAAACATTCTTAAATTTAAAAATCACCATGGTATCTATTTCTTATTTTTTCTAGGCTCAATGTTTTAACATTGGTTAATCTTGTAAATCAAATAATGTCAGGGAGCTATGTATTTTATTTAGATTAATTTTATTACTATATCTAAAATCACCAAAAGAATAAATTAGAAGTAGAAGGTAATAGAAGTTCTATATGGGATTTAGAGAAAAAATATTTTATCAAGCAATAGGGGATGCTCTTATACGAAGTATCATACATCATTTAGAAAGAATGTTTCATTATTCTTTCAGTAATTATAACTTCTAAAATTCAAGCATTAAAAAATATTAAAAGATTTTTCAATCTAACAATAATAACAATGGAAAAGTTAGAATATGCACCGAATTCATCACATATGCTGTATATTTCTGGAAGAAGATATTTGAATTTAATAAAACGCATTGTCATTCATGAATGAGAATGATTACTGAGATTTCTGAAAAAATTGAATATTCTATCTCGTAGGACGCTCAGCGGACGCTCGCAATAAGAATATTCAAAAATATTCTCCTAAGAAATATTCCTATTTCCGTCCCTTCCATTTTAGAGTGCACAGAAAAAGAAACGCCTTACATGCAATAAAACAGTCATTTATTACAATACACTTATAATGGAATTCTACGACTCGTATATTCTAAACACGTTTACTTCTAGAGTGTTTCAGTAGGTAAAGAAGACCTTGAAGTAGGTCAGGTGGAGGATTGCGATTTGTAGATGCTTTGCGGTGTACTGGCATTGAGGTTGGAGTAGGCTCGTTTTAACCGCTGCTTACGGTCAGATGGGAAAGATCCGATATTGGAGAGAGACGACTGAACTGTAATTAGCTACAAGAAAGACTAGCAACGAGATAGGACTAAATTGTAGGTAAAAAGAGTTCCTGATAGTAACATTGTTTTCCTGCTACAATATTCTCAAGATACACGAATTTTCAGAATAAGTTTTCTGTTTAGCCTTCATCATGGAATTTCTTGGAAACTTCTAAAGATGGCGCAGCTCTCTTCCATTCTGAGAACCTTGAATTCATATAAAAAAATAACATCTTCCTGTATCTAGTTCACGTTTAGGAATTAAATGACGCATAAAAATGGAATGAGTGTATATTTATAATTCCTTTTCATGAGAAAATGCGAGCGCATTCAATCATAGGGTAAGATCTTTCCTTTTTTCAGCTCAATTTTGACTTTAAAACCACCCCTCGGATTCTTAGATTTGGAGAACTATAAGACTATATTGAAAAGGAACTACTATTGATGAAAATATTTATGCATATGTTGGTTGGTCTTTAACAACATTCATATATTCCTAGTCCCAAACATTAAATGAGCTTTTTCCAACTAACCTTACGAATTAACGAGCATATGAAACAAGAAGAGAAAAATATCTTAGGGTAAGCTGTCGTTGTCAGGGGTTGTAAAAAATTAATTGATAGAAAATTAATTGCAATTAATTGTATCAATTAATTGNATTATTTACAAACACATACAACCATATCATCAATGGAAAATTCCTAGTAGTCAGGACTCGTGACTCCATGTTATAGCTGGTATGCCAAAAGAGAACATGAAATAACTACCTCTTCGTACTGTCGATGAAAGTTCCATCTTTCATTTTCAATTCATGTCATTGTATTTGTTGATTATTCAGCTGTTCTCAGTTTTGCTCCCCAATTGGAAAAGTGCTTCGAGTGTTGAAATGTATTCTTGGTATTCCTTTGCGCGACGGAAATAAACTCGTGGCTTTTCGTTAGAAATTCCAATTACAAATGTTTTGTATTTACCGCGATTTTCCGTCCCACTACCTTTCTGATTACTTCGCTGATTTATTTCCCACTTGTTTCCAGTAATGTACACTGACCTTAAGTTATTAAGGGCACAACGCGGAAATTACGACTGGGCTGATCTTTTTGCAGGATTTTTAAACATTGTAATGCCCTCCGCTGTATGTAACGTTAGCCAAGCAAAACGATAAACAGAATTCGTCCCGAGGGTTGTTTGCGTTTTGAGGATTGAAATTATTCGCAGGAGACTGGTGGCATGCTTCATTTCGATTCGCTGGTTTAAATAGATGGACCCTTGGTCATTAGATGCTCCTTGAATAATTGTACGGTATAAGAACATCGGTTACAGAATATAGGTATATATGCTTCGCGAGTAAACAAATATATATAAATCACTTACTCTCTGGGAAAAAGTTGTTCATATTAGCTCTGTAATCATGAAAAATTAATGAGAAATGAGAGACATTTATGAAGGAATTCTTTAGCATTTCAGGGAATTATTTTTATAAATCAGCTAAAACAATATCATAAAGAAATAAAAATTCTTCTCTCCTGGGATGAGGCTGTAAAGAGCACCTGGTAAGCTGTCGTTGTACAGTTTGTTCAGTCTCAAAATCAAAAATTTTATGACCTTCTTTCACCTATATTTTACTTACAATATATACATACATGCTTACTTACTTACACATACTTACCTATATTTTAGTTTTATCCATATAAATTTGAGGATGTATAGGTACTATCAGAAGATTAAAAGGGGACCGAAATTTTAAATATTTTTCGCTAGCAATAACCTAAATTCTGAAATACCGTCTCAATTGAATGCGATGTTTGCAGCAGTTATATACAGTTATAAGTTTCTAATTTCACACGAATCAGATAGCTCAAAGTATGCACTTTGTCGTATATTTACAAGGTACTGTTTAGGTTAATCTACAGTGTTTGCGCCCGAATAAATAAATGCCTGCAACAGAAAGGGCTCATTAATTTTCTTATATTTAAAGACTCTGAAACGTGACGACACGGATAAGAACTTACTGAATATCAAGAAAAAAGGATGACAACATAATTAGGTGCATCATTAAAGAAATCTGGAATATCTGTGGTGAATGTATAATGGAAGAGTAAGCTCATCTAGAAAAATCTCTGTAAAGTATTATGTAACTCAATGTCACAAATACTATGCATCAAAGGAATGGTAGATATTCAATAATGCGAACCAATAATTGCTTAGCCATCGTAATTTTCCGCCAGAAATGAGCGAATATAGGTTTCATTCATCTGAGAAAAATTAATGGATAGATATCATAAAATTCGAATCCTCAAGGGTCACAAATTTTAAAAGACGTTTGTTTTATTCAGTATGATCTTATATTACTATTACTTTACCTATATTGTTAGTTTGGCTTTATTCGGGAAAAATTACACAACGGATTGTAGACAGGAAAAATGAGAATCAAATACCTGACAAATTCAAAGACTCAGGTATATTTAAGTTCTTCCCTAATGAGCTTTCTCGTTTCCTTCCAAGATCAACGTCTTGTTAATAAGTACCAGAAAGCACTATTTGCTACAGCTGAGAGCTATTAAAATATAAAATTACTTTTAAAAATGGGAAAACATTATTCCCTACAGAGAGTATCTTATATCCACCTAGCGCAAACGAATTCCAGCTTCCCAACTCTAGTCATTAGGTTGGCTCATCATTTTCTAGTCATTATATCTCTTTGAATATACAAATAGCGGAAATTGGATGTAAATAATAAGATACGTACTGCTTCAAGAAGCTTTCGTAAAAACGAGTATATAGTTACTGCAGAGGTAACTAGGTAACGCTTGACATGTCCAAGAGAACGACTAAGGGAATTAATAATATTAATTTTATCATCTTTTGCATATTTCAATAGCAGGTCCATTTACTTTACTCCTATTTCCGAATTCTAATTGAGGAAACTCTGTAAATACTGTATTGAGGTCTATAGTGACCTAAATCTTCGAACTCCTACGGAACAATTCGAAGGACTATTCTATAGTAGAAGAAGCAAATGAACGTTATTTTATTCCATAAATCAAGCTTCATTAACAGAATTGAGGACACAAATAGAGTAGGCATTCTTTATTATGTTTACAGATATGGGCGATGAAGATTTCTCTACATTTCTTTAGGGAGATACAACCAATAACTAGCAATATTAAATTATTCCGCATTCATCGTTCATTGAACTGTCGGTTTTTGGGTTTTCCTTTTAATCGTTCAAGATTCTATCAGCTCAAACCAAATTTTAAAGGTGTTTTGTTTGTTCTAATACTTTGCTCATCTGGTAGGTTACATAGTTTTTGTTTTTACTGTGCTACTTGTATATCATTTTGTCATTCTAAATTTATTTATCTCGTCACCGGACATTGCACTTATCTGTGGTGTTTTTTAAATAATAATAATAATAATTATTATTATTATTATGAAACATGTTCCTTCCGTTCTACATCTACCTTTCTTCTTATACCAATATGAATAAGCTTTGAAGGAAACGGGAGTACCCCAACACATCACCAATTCACCATCACATTGCATCAATTACATCCATTTTAATAATAATTTACAAACACATACAACCATATCATCAATGGAAAATTCCTAGTAGTCAGGACTCGTGACTTCATGTTATAGCTGGTATGCCAAAAGAGAACATGAAATAACTACCTCTTCGTACTGTCGATGAAAGTTCCATCTTTCATTTTCAATTCATGTCATTGTATTTGTTGATTATTCAGCTGTTCTCAGTTTTGCTCCCCAATTGGAAAAGTGCTTCGAGTGTTGAAATGTATTCTTGGTATTCCTTTGCGCGACGGAAATAAACTCGTGGCTTTCCGTTAGAAATTCCAATTACAAATGTTTTGTATTTACCGCGATTTTCCGTCCCACTACCTTTCTGATTACTTCGCTGATTTATTTCCCACTTGTTTCCAGTAATGTACACTGACCTTAAGTTATTAAGGGCACAACGCGGAAATTACGACTGGGCTGATCTTTTTGCAGGATTTTTAAACATTGTAATGCCCTCCGCTGTATGTAACGTTAGCCAAGCAAAACGATAAACAGAATTCGTCCCGAGGGTTGTTTGCGTTTTGAGGATTGAAATTATTCGCAGGAGACTGGTGGCATGCTTCATTTCGATTCGCTGGTTTAAATAGATGGACCCTTGGTCATTAGATGCTCCTTGAATAATTGTACGGTATAAGAACATCGGTTACAGAATATAGGTATATATGCTTCGCGAGTAAACAAATATATATAAATTACTTTCTCTCTGGGAAAAAGTTGTTCATATTAGCTCTGTAATCATGAAAAATTAATGAGAAATGAGAGACATTTATGAAGGAATTCTTTAGCATTTCAGGGAATTATTTTTATAAATCAGCTAAAACAATATCATAAAGAAATAAAAATTCTTCTCTCCTGGGATGAGGCTGTAAAGAGCACCTCTTAGGAACATATACCGTTGCTGAAGGGAATTAATGTTGAAAAGATTTTTTTATTGGTCTCTTCACATCCGAAACATTCTATTACGCAATTTTTAAAGTTATTCTACATTAATTTTGCATTTGTCAACTAGAAAATGAATATATCCTTACAGTTTGAAACCAACCCATTGTCTTTGACAGCATTCGCTTTCTGGAATTATTATTTATTTAGATAACTATTACCATAATGACCTACTAATGGCAGATATAAGTCGTGAATATAGAATTAGAATACAACGTTTCATACATCACGTACACAGTCAAATTAAATGCCTAAATCTGAACTTAATAGGTGGAAGAATTTGATTGTTTCCATCTCATTTTAGCCAGAAAAATGACTTGCGGATATCAAGCAGCATGTATTGTGATTCAGCTAAGCTATTCCGAAGTTTTAGACGACAATTCGGAAGAGTTTGATCTTCATGATATTTTTAAATAGATTCTGCTTAAAATTCTACTGGAAAACAAACCAAAAGGGAACAAATTTCTATTAGTGAACAGCTTTGGTACTCTTTAACTCTCTCCCGTTTTACGTCGTCAGAAAAAGAGTTTTAAATCTTGCACATAGAAGATGGCCATTTATCGGTAGTCTTCCGCAAATTGTAATCAAGGGGAAATTTTTACCATAAACCCTTGGACCCCGTGGAGAAGCTCCTTGCTCACAGAAATCCTCAACAATAACTTTACATCACCCCTGAATAAGGAAATGACGGCCCTGGTTTCGCAGCAGTGCTGCGTCATCAAGTATGGAATAAAAAAATTAAAAATACAAACTCTGAAGAGGAGAGGAAGTCAGCAAATAGGGAAGGGCAAAGCAAGTTAAGTGGAAGGAGAAATTTATGGATAGGTTGGAGCAGTATTGTTTTATTTAGTGCTGAAAGAAAATTATTATTATGGATTTCTGAGTCCCTCATCACCGTAAAATTAATCTTGAACTTATTAGTCGTACTCCTTGTTCACCGGGAGCTTCTCGGACCACAAGTATAGTAACAGTTATAAGTTAACCTTGATTCACTTCCAAGTTTAACTTTTAGGTATAGTCATTAAATTTATATTTCCTACTATAAGCTTTGTACCCCGCACAGCAGATATCGCTCAGTTTTCACCACAAAAATCTATCGAAAATAAACCTCCGTTGTCAGGCAATTTTCCAGCGAATACACTTAATTTCACCGATTTTATCCCGTCCCCAATTAATTTCACCGTATTAAGGGAGAGTGCTTCATTTTGTCTTTCAAACATGCTAAACAGAAACATCATTCTCAGGGACCTCTTATTTTTTCTTTGGAATGTCCCTCGGCCTAAAAATTCCTCTCACATAGCTCGCTCTAAAAAGTTCCCCTTTCCCTTTCACCGCATATTCGCACGGCGAACCTCTCCGCTGTGCCCTACCATTTCGCTCCAATGACTCCGAAGGTTTACATATTTGCATGCGGTATTAGCAGCAGGAAAGAGCGAAAGGATTGGATTGGCAGGTCGTGACGCGCCGGCGTTTTCACACCGAGTGGCAGATAAAAGAGAGGCATTTCGGAAGGGTCCATGGAAAAGCGTCGGCGTCTGAAGGGTTTATTTAATGTTTTTAAGAGGTATCGAATGGGAGCTCACTAGGGGCGCTGACATCTAACGCCGCATTTTTAACCTTCCGTGACGGCCGTTCTACAAGTTTTTGGCATTCCTGTGGGGAGTGGACCACGAGCATCACGTCTCCTACTCCTTTGCGATCGAGAAGTATCCCTTACTTTATCTCTTACTCTTTACCTAATCTGCGGACGACCAATTTGGCTAATTTGTGCGGCCTACCCAATTTAGAGGACCACAAAATTCTGGTAAAATAAGATATTTGGAGGGAAAACGTCCGCGGATTCAATATGATGAAGATTATGCAAAAAGAGATGTTACTACCTTGTGCATACCAAAAATAATCTTAATAACCTAAAACCGAAGGCATAGCCAGGATTTGTTTATGAGGGGTTTAGAGCCCTGGAGTAAACGCTGAATTGCCTAAAATCCTGGACCAGGAGAACTTCCGTCCAAAACCTAACTAAAATCTGTTTTATTTTAACATGCATACCATGAAAATCATCATGGTCTTTGTATGGCATAGTTCCAATAGGACATAATCTCGCATGCTTTTGTTAATTGTTGTTTCTGTTCTCATGGGGGACGTTTGAACCCCCAGAACCATCACCTTGGCTATGCCTCAGCATATAACTACAACGCGTATCCAAATGAATAGTAAATGGCTTCATAAAATAAAGGTGTAAGAATGTTCACAGCAAAAACGTTGAGCATGGTAAGATTGAGATGTAAAACAACGTAATTAAATTGTCACCTTTTCATTGTGGAATATTAACGGCCTGCCACGCAGAATTTTTAGTACAGCTCGACAGCGCTTAGGCGTATGGTGGCGTGTGAGTGTCTTTTGGAAGAAGAGTTTATTTATTGGACACGTGCTACAAGGCAATATACCAATACCATAATACTTCACGGGAACGTTTTCTTTTCTTCGAATAAAAAGTAATTCGTCAAATTTCTTTTTAATCGTTTGAAAATCAAAAATACTGCATTTGTGCTATTAATTGAATTGTCAGTTACCTTGGGTGAGGGAGGATAACGTGATAGAGATTTGAAACGAAGCACATTGAGCTGGGTGCCCTTATATATTCTTCATTAAACATATTTGCATTCCTTAATTACAAAAACAGGCACACTATTTACCCTGAAACAAGAATAAACAGAAAGCTCGGTTTGTTTAAGGAAAAAATGAAGTTTTGGAATCGGGGGACAGAGACAATGAAGTCGAAAGGAAATTAATCAACGAAAAAAAGTGTGAATGGATTGCAAGCAATAACAACTAAAAATAAAATCTCTCAATTCTCTCTCGAGATGTCCCAAATCGTGAAATGGTCTATAAATACAGTAGAATCACTCTTAAAATATAAACTTTTTATAAACATGGAAGAATCACATTCGTAGAAGCAACCATATTCACCGCAATGAGGTATAAACTCCCTCTATTTAAGGCGAAAAATTCCGTATCGATTGTAAAATGGTCTTTTAAAATCAATATTAGTATTTTACAATATATTCATTTCCATTGGTAATCCATTATTATAGTACCATACCATATTCCAATAACGGTATTTCTATTTCAAAAACTTTACATAAAAATCAAAGATCAAAGGGATCTTACCCATAATTTTACGTAATTTAGCGAATTTATCAAGATTTTACCGGATTATATAACACCGGAATACTTTTTCTTCATTCTAACCCAACATATAATTATCCCACTCAGTATTCTTTATCCTACAAGAATGCTGATATTATTCCTTTCATCCGTTTTTACATTTACATACTTTCGTGGTTGACCCGAATGAAAATTGTTGCCCAGAGATTAAAATGAAAGCTTTATTCGATGTTCTTTCTAAAAACGGACAAATATAACAATACGTCGTTTCGACCTGAATTTTTAGTGGAACTTAATAAGAACTCGCTCCTTAAATCTATCATGGGACAACATTTTCTAATTTATATCAGAATAAACCCTGATTTAACCGAGAACTTATATCTAAACACAATTTATGAATTAAGAAAGATACAAATTTCCTTAAAAATTACCGTTCAATGGATGAGGTAATGCTTTGCAGAACATATTTCTAAGACTGGATTTTTCTCTGAATGAGTGTATAATAAGAATTAAATCTGAGGTTCCCGGTGGTAGCCAAATTCAGTACTTGGAGAGGGAACTGGATCGGAAAGAGTATCCGGCCCTAAAAACCAAATGAGTAGTAATCCTTAGCACGGAAAGGAAACAATGTTTGAAAATAAATTGAATAAAAGCGGGAAAATTCTGATCGAGTAAAATATATCAAGTGAGCCTCCTAAGTAAACGCACCATCGTTCGAGTAAGAGGTCACGGCATCTGAATAGGACGAATTTTATCCGATCGCGCTGACGCGAAGATTGCTTAATGGCTAAGTGATAGCTCTCTCCCACTCCTGATTTTTCCCTGGGGTCCAATAATAGCATGGTTCGGTGAGCAGACCGCGGGGTTCGAAAAATCCGAAGATCTTAGGAATCAGAGATCGGCGGAGGAAGAAAATGCCCGTGCTTTCCTAATGAGAGTGGTGGTGATTCCGTGCTGCTCAGACGTCCAATTTCTTCGGTGACCGCGAGTTGAGGGTGGCTGAGTGAGCATCCCTTACTAGAGCCAAAGGATTCTAATCTCTAGGAGAACTTCTTAGCCATAACACCCCAAGCGGATTGGATGCATATCAGCCCATCAGGGAGAATTGTGAGATACAGTGACGAGCTTTTGATGGCATTGGTACTGTCACATGCAAAAGAAAATTCGCATACAGCAAATAAGTTACTTTGGCGAAATACCATTATATATTCTGTCATTCCAAGCCAAGAACTGATCATTTGAGTTTGGGGGAAAAAAAAACTCTCGGATATGTTTGATTCGCCAAGTTTTTGTGAAAACACTCAAATAATGGGGCAACTGATTAGTACAATTTGTATTTGTTTATTTTTATGAAATATAAATAAAGTTTGTTATACATAAATCGTGGTACTTAAAAAATAACCTATAATTATAATATATTTCTAAACAATGGCTAACGAAATTGTGAAATATTTGACTGTATTTAGGGAGTTTTCCACGATAAGCTGCCCAGTTAATTTACATGACACAAGTGTAGAAACAAAACCGAAATTAAATTCCTATGAATATGAAACAGGTGAAAGTCTTCAAGCAGATGATTTTCATCAATTTTTATTAATTTATTTTTACTTTAAGATCAAAGTCATTTCATAGCATTAGGTTACAAATGATTCTAAGAGCTTCGCAGCTTACCAGAGGGTTGTTTCTTGAAACCTTTTCCTCGTATTATCTTCGAGCGTTGATGTTAGCCTTCATTTTACGAGGGAATAAATTATCCTAAAAACAAGAAACTTTTTTTCAAATATAAGACCATGGTAGCCCTTTTTTGCCTGTATAACATTGTATCTCATTTTCTTATGCCTGAGATCTTCCAACTACCACCATTTAATTATAAATCATAAAATATTACCTTCTAATCGAAGGCGTTTTTATAAATTTCGAAGAATTTTCAAGTAATTTTTTCTTCGTGTTAAAGTTTTAGAAATATTAATTATTTTATTTGTGGTATAAAATCTCGCTTTGTCAAAGAAAATCATTCCTAACTTTGAAAAATAATACGAAAAGGGAATTGGATTTTGGATTAAATTCTCAGTTTAAAGCCAAAATGAATTTCAAGACTAATTAAGGAGGATAAATTAACTGTCAAATACTGCCGATTCTTGTTGAAAGATAGAAAATGATATAGCTATTAAAATTACTCTGTCCCTCGAGCAATATGTAATGCTAAATTGTCCCAAAGTGTTTCCAAGATCTATAGGGTTGGCCAATAGCAGAAAAAGCGCATCACATATTTAATGTCTGACATTAAATTCGTGGAACACAAAGGATAGTAACATAATGTCCTGACGTTTCTAATTAAAACGAGGATACATTTAGATAATTAAGAGTCAACGATACGTCTCTTTGATCAAAGTTAAGCTATAGCCAATTTCTTTTCTATATGGTCATATGAGCTTCCTTAGCCTTTTTAAAACTCAAATTCCATACTAAAAAACATATTTATCAAAAATCAATTTATTTCTCAAAACCAATCTAATGGAATATTTGTAGATAATTCAAACTCTTCAAAACACAGAATATGATCAACTTAGAATTTGTAAAATCCAACCAAGTCTCCATCATTTATTTATGAGTTATTTGAGTGTCAGTTGTTACAACGCTAGTCATCGAATTATGACTACGTTCAGTTCCAACCGATCGGTGATAAGTCTATTTGATTATTCACATATTTCAAATAAATTTCAAAAAGTAACTAAAATGCCAAAACTCTTTTAAGGTGGGGTTCAAAGCGAACATCCCATCAAAAAATACAATAAGCAAATCATAGCATTAACTTTGTTCCATTGAGCATGCATGCCTCGAAACTTCTCTTTTTTAAATTAAACTCTTTTTTACATTACAATTTATGTTAATAGATTGAATGAATTTCTTGCGCACAACATGACTATTTAGTTTCATTAAGAGTTAAATTGGTGCCCACTGCACTTATATTCGTTTCATTATGGCAAGAATCAAAAATACTGCGTTCGAAGGTATTGAAAGACGGCTGTGAAATAGAGCTGTCGTATATCAAGTTGGTCGTTGGTCAATGACTGTATGAATTGCATCTTTAGTGGTTTCTACGGTAACAGAAAATATCAGAGCAAAAATTCCTCTCCGTAAATGTATTCAACTCCAGTTACGACGTGTCTAACTCCAAGATAAACTAAATCAACTAAAAGCTCACCTACGTGAACGACCTCGGCACCGACGGGAGATGTCATACTCAAGTGCTGAAGCATTTTGTGGACCGCACTAAATCTCTTTGACTTGTAAACGCTATTAAAAGGAAATGAATCCTTCTCTTGCTGTACCGATTTTTCCGATCGACCTTTCTCTTTCATCATTGTTGAGAGATTTAACCGGTGAGCACACGGGAGGTGTGGGGAAGGTGGGCCCTCTCCGTCTCTCCACTTAGCCCTCGGATTGGACCTAGGAAAGGAAAGTAAAGATTACGTGAGGTGCAGGGAGAAGGAGAAAGGCGGTGGTTACTCCAACGTGTACGTGACTGAGGGCCAAGATGGGAGTTTGAGCTCGAGAGCTAATGTTAGAGGAGAAGAGCCATTCCGACTTCTCCGCAAGGCGACGAAGGTAATACGCCGATAGGACTTTGTTTCTACGGAAGAAGCTATTGGCCGTACTCTTTTATTTGGAAAAGTGGTGGCGGTGGAATGGTAGTTCTGGCAAAGTTGAAACATGGATTGAGACGTGGATTTATTTTGTGGTTGAATTATTGCTATGGTGTCGACGCAGGTCGTCGCAATGTACCGATAAGACAGGAACGGGATGACGAATTTCCATTGGTGGCATAACGATCGAATTTTTTACTTTTAATCGACTACATTGAAATTAGAGAGAATGTTTAAATCCGACAGCTCTGTGTATGGGGCGCTATGAACATTTCTTTGCAGCGTTGGTTATAATTTGCTAAAAACACTAAATTGTATTTCTCTCAGCTATCAAATCTACACTCATTAAGAATGCTCCAATACAAGTGGATAAAAGTTAGCAAATTTTGGTCAAAACTGGTACAGAATTTTGATATTTATCACTCCTTTATTTCTATTCAGCTAATAAAGCCAAGCGATTGTTACCAAAGCATAAAATATTTATTTATGTATTTATTTATTAATGCGTACATTGCAATCTGGCCTATTGGCCAGGTGGCAATGTTGGATGGGGTATAACATATAAATAAGAGGTCTGCCTGGCATTCGCCCAAAGACGGGAGGGAAAACCCTCCAAAAACCTCCCGTAGACAGACCATTACACTTACAATCGATTAATACAAATATATATAAAGATACAATACTTATAAACTAAATACATGGTTGATATCCACATAGTCACACATCTCTATAATAATTCATTCGTTACAATAACTTTACTCTATAATACATTGGATTACAGAACTAACTATCGCTATACATTACAAAATTATATAAATTTATCAACAATAGAGATTTACAGAAGTTGGGAAATACCCGTGAGGTCAATTACCTAAGAAACTACATACATTTAGACTTAATCTTATTTTTGAAAGTTTTAACATTTTTCGGCATTGGAATGAGATATTCTCCAGGTAATTCATTCCATTCCCTAATACCTCTATTAACAAATGAATATTTTAGTAGGTCTGTTTTCTGTTCTCGTTCTTTAATTTTTAAACTATGATTCCCGCGTCCAACATAACCGGGAATTAAAAACCTAGTCCGCAATTCATCCCAGCCCTCTCCGTAATTCCATGCCTTATACATACCTGCTAATCTAATGGTCTTTCTTCTCGATCCTAATGATTCCCACTTCAAATGGACTAGCATTTTACTTACACTTTCCGTTTTTCTATGATTACCTACTACGTACCTGGCTGCCTTTCTTTGCACGCCTTCGAGCTTTTTAATAAGGCCGGTTTCGTGGGGATCCCAGACACTCGTACCATATTCTACAATCGGCCTAACCAGAGTCTTGTACGCTCTTTCCTTGACACCCTTCCCACTTCGTTTTAGATTCCTCATCACGAAATGGAGATTCCTGTAAGCCTTGCCTATAATGTCCTCAATGTGTTTTCCCCATTTAAGATTTTCCGTTAGCTTTATACCTAGATATTTGCAATCGGGAACGTTATTGATGTATTCGTCATTTAGGAAGTAATGATGAAGTATTTGAGACTTCCTTCTAGAAAAATTTATATGTTTACATTTACCGACATTTATTTTCATTCCGTTTAGTTTAGTCCACTCAGCTAGTTGATTTAAATCGTTTTGCAGAATTACGCGGTCCTCATCATTCGTTATTCGCCTATATAGTATACAGTCGTCGGCAAATAGTCTGATATCGGATATAATATTTGCTGGGATGTCGTTCACGTAAATAAGGAATAGCAGTGGCCCGAGAACGCTACCTTGCGGAATACCAGAAGTGACATCTACCTCTTTAGAGAAAACATCTCCGATTCTAACATTCTGTTTTCTATTCTTCAAAAAGATTTGAATCCAATCTATAACTCTATGATCTATGTTTAATCTACGTATTTTTGCCATAAGAAGATCGTGTGGTACTTTATCGAATGCCTTTGCAAAGTCAATAACAATCGCATCGGTTTCTTCTCTGAGATCCATGGCTTCTGCAATATCTTGAGTAAGGCCTAAGAGTTGGGTTTCACATGAGAAGCCTGATCTGAATCCGTGCTGCCTATTGTACAGCCAGTCAAAATATCTTTAAATTTATATTTCATCCCTCTTAATATTGGATATACGAGATCCTACTTAATTGAAATTAATAGTGCTTAATATTATTCTTTGCAATTAATTAATATTATTGATCAAATTGTAGTTTTTCATGCATTTATGGGCTTTAAATATATGTCGGGGCGTATTAGATATTATTCATAATCTAGAAAATAAAAAATGTTATAAAAATATTTTGGTTAACCTCTAATAACAACACACCGGTCATTGAGAATAAAAGGAAGGCTACGTTGACGATTTTAAGTGCTTCTTATATTCCATGTAGGAACATAACAACATAATTACATAGGATTTTACCCTCTTTCGCTCCCTCGCGTTTTATTCTTCTCCTTTGTTCTTTATCTCATTCTCCTAATGTCGGAAGATACGCTTGGTTAGTGTCACCCTATCCAATTAGGCATTCCCTCATTCGTGGGAATTCCATAATTTGTGATACAGTAATTCATATACAGCACATATGTGATGCAACTCGTTTACCATACTTCGTAAGCCATTTATAATAATCCCTCCAAATAAACTGAAAGGAGCCGAATGGAATACGTAAAAAATAAAAGTATCGTGAACAAAAGATTTGTATGATCCGTCTGGCATAAGATACCTTCGCAATATGTAATCATTTTCTACAGAAATGGTACGGGAAGAGAAGATTAATATTCGAGTTAATATGCAGGAGGTATTAACTTTTTGCCGGCGTCCTAGATAGCTTTAATACAAAATAATAAATCCGCGAGTATACCCTCATCCTTTGATCCAAGCTTTCATCCATAATGAATTGTCGACTTAGGTATCTAATGGAAGATTACTTTGAAGACTGAGTCCTCATATCCTCTAAAAGTTAGGTACTCTGTTCTGTGAAATTTTTCCCCTGATGTTGCAGACTCCAGGAAATCACTTTCATCTCTTAAAGGAAACAATAATTACTATTCTGTTTTTAATGCTGTGGTTGTATAACCTGAGACTTCATTCATACTCTTAACATTTTCGATGAACGACGGTTCTGGGTATAAGCTTTGCCTTTTAAATAAATTTAAATTATAAAAAATTTGAAAAATGTCTACGAAAATAAGAGGAATATTTAGTTCTTTGAACATTTTTGTAGACAACGAGATGGCACATAGTTATTTGTGATATACATCTCCTTGAACCATTTACGAATCATAATTCTAATGAATGGTGGGCTTTAAATCACACATTATAAAATGTCATTTACTTTAGGTATCAGTCGTAGTAAGTGTACCCGTGTTCTACATAACTTAAAATGACATGTCTCTGAATATAATTAAATGTTAAGGTTTCCCCTGAACTATTCCGAGAATTGATAAGTGACGAAAGATAACCTACAGTAAAAGTTCCACGAACTTTCACTGTGGGGTAACTTTCGTGAAATTATTCGATTATTGCTATATAAGGATTAAGGGAATGTGAATTTCTTTGCACGATGATGTTATGCAACTAATTCCATACAGCATTACAGGAATAACAAATGTGAAAAATAGCGACATGACTGGGACTCGAACCCAGGTCTCCCACTTTCCGGGCAGGTATTTGCACTACATCATCCTGCAAAGAAATTTACCTTTCCTCAATCCTTGTGATTTCCTTGGGGGGTTAACCTCATAAAACCGCTTTGTGAGTTAGCTGCCTCAGTGAGGACCTCAGGCGGCAGTTCGTGCCACTAAATGTGGAGGCTGCCCGCCTTGCTCACTAAGCATTCCCTTAACAGCGTGGAAGAGACGCGGCGTTGTAGTTCAGTGGTTAGAACACCTGCCCGGAAAGTGGGAGACCTGGGTTCGAGACCCTGTCATGTCACTATTTTTCACACTTGTTATTCCTGTAATGCTGTATGGTTGACGTTCCACGAACTGCTTACTTGAACTCTGTGTTCGTGGAACTGCTATCGTGAGAAATGAATCACGTTCGTGGAACGTGGATTTGTTTGGCATGAACTAAACCTTAGTAAGTGTTCTAAGATGTTTTGGAATCATAAAAAAGGAAAAACATGACCGCAGCCTTACTGTATTATTTCTTGCCAGTTTGCAATTTTTCCAATACAGCGCCGCCATTACGGTTTCTTTCAAATAGTATTTCTTTAAGACAGGAATCGAAAAATAAGATCTACTGAAAGGAAGCTGTAAATATACTAAGGGTCAATGGTATGCGTCAACGAATAATGAATGAAATGATTTGAAGCACATCCATAGCTCACACTTTTCAGGGGGACGATACTGAAGGAATAAGGAAACTAATATCACCATATCCACCCGAATATCCACCAGATGTTTATTATCACGACCAGCTTCAGATACATAGCCATCATCAGGTCGAACCAAATTGGCCTGATGGTCGTCATTATAAACACCTTGTGGACATTACAAAGTTTTTGGAACGAAGGCTTTGGCTGTAATTATCCATGTTCCACATTACAAAGTTTTCTTTATCCCTTCAGAATACCTTTCCACGAAGTCCGGCCAGTTAAGATAAATCTTATTAAGGATGATACTGTTTTATTTTATAAGTATCATATTAGTAATATTTGATGAGAGAAGAGCATAATGTCATAAGTATTTGATGAGAAAAGGAGTAAAAGGGTAACGTGTTACTAATACGATTCCTGGTTCCAAGAAAGAATTGACTTAAAAGAGTTAACAGAATAATTTGACTCTGTCTCTTGAAATTTCGTATTCTAATCAATCTCTTCAGGATTTCATTGTTATTGGCAACAAAGATTATCTCATAATAAGCGATAACACCCATCTTCTTGTTAATAAAGTTAAGAGAACAGCCAAACTGCGATTTTTCTCTTGATACCTCTAAAAATACTTCTGTGATAACTTCTTCTTCGTTGAAATTTTGAATCTATTTAGAATACGGTAATCGTCGATTTTGGTGCAAAAGGTGTCATTAAGTATGAATAAAGAATGAACTTCGAGAAAACTGATATTACTCTGGGGATTTCTTGAGATTTCATCTTATCCTCAAGAAAGCAATTTCGTCCCATCGTAATTCTTTAACTCAATCTTTGAAGTTTTCCTAAAAAAGGCATTTTTATAAGCGACAACTTCCTTCTTTTGCTGGCATTAATTCAAGTAGCCCAAGGAAAATGTCGTAGATATAAAATAAAATTCACAAAACATCAAGAGAGCTCAATCGGGAAGGAAACAGTAGTAAATCTCAGGAGAGATTCACGGTTAAAGCTAACCGTTTCCGTGCTGAAGTTTCTTTTCAAAGAAGAATATTTTTACCGTCGTCGTTTTTAATAAAGAAGCGTGAAGGGCTGAAGAAAGCCTAAAAAGTCCGAAAAAGACTCACAGGCAGTGAGTTATTTGGTGAAATGTGTCAAAGTGTTGAGACGCAGGAAATAATCGATCCGACGAGCTATGTGTAAGAAATAATGACTTACATAAAGATTGGACATTTAGTGTATTATTATTTGCAATAAGTTATTTCAGTATAGACAAAGTGTATTAAAATAGATTTTAACGCGTAACAATGTATTTCTCAATGTGATAGATTCAAGAATACTAGTCCGACACATCTACCTAATGCCATAGATATAAGTAGGAAATTTCATCTCTAATTACAGGACAGATCACAGTAGTAATATTATATATTATGATATTGTATCCCTGGATAGACAATAAAACAATGTAATAGGAAATTGTAGAAAAAATTACATTTTTATCGTCAGTATTATAGACGAACATTAATTATTGCATGAACGATACAGACTCAGGGCTAACCTTGTGGTAATTATTAATATTAAACATATTAAAACGCTCCATTATGTTATCCCATGGCTAAATCATCAGATCTAATGATGTAGCCATGCTACGAAACCATGGTCGTGTGTAGATTGTTTTTCTGTGGTATAGTAAAAAGTTCAATCTAATGGAGTGTTTTAATATGTTTAATTATTGCACTTGATATATTTTGTGAAATGAGTTTATTTAATATTGCATAAAAACCATCAATATGGTCTTATTGCCCAAAGCGCATTCCGCCAAAGCCTGTGTTTCGTAGGACTTATGCTGCATTCCAGTCTTTCTAGTCATTTTGGAAAGAAAAAACTGTAGCTTAATTTTTTTAATGATTACTATAAATTGTAATTTACATCGTCAGATCGACGGACACCGCATGGATACCTCCTGAGTCTGCTTGCAGTACGAAGTGAAATACAAGGGATTTTATTCTCTTATATTCCATCATTACTGACCAGAAACACTGGAACGAGCTATAACTATATAGTTCATCGTGAAATTAATTGCAACAAGTATTCCTGTTTCCACAATTTTCGTGTAAACCTAATTAACCAGGCGATTCCATTCATTATGAGTGATTTACCGTTTCTGATTTACTTGGCGTAGTGAGCGACATAAGAGAAAAATTTGAAATAAGTGAATTCTTTAAGAAGACGATGAATAGGACGCATGAACCCCAAAGTCTGCAGGTCTCCATCACTTGCTTAGAAAGAGAAGAACAAGGATATAGTTTCTAGTTCCCAGCCCGCATGATCTCTTACCCGCATCCCTTGCTCCCGAGAAATTTAACCTTTCTTACGCGTTTCTAACGTGGTTCTCCGCTATGTTCCTTGGAAATGCAAGTTTTGAGTGGATATCAGCTAGTAAGGGAAATTTTGATGTTACGATGAAGTGTGATTCTGGATTCACAATAACCGTCTGCTTGCGTAGTAAGAAATCTTTCAAAAAAGCGCTACGCATTCCGAAAAAAATATTGTCTTCATCTTTAACAGGTATAATGATTACTTGATTACGAAACCTGTTAATTTTGAGTTTGGTAGGAATAGTTATTTATGTATCTCGAACCGCAGGCAAATAAATTTAAACATAATTGCGTGTTAAGGAGGTATAAAATACAATGGCGCAGCCAATGCTTTCGAAACAGAGGTTCGGGGAACTGTGCTTGGTGAGAGATTTCTGAGCTTTCCTCGGCGATAATTTTACCTATAGATAAGTATTGGAGAGTAATTAGCTTAGATACATCGATATTAGCAACGGAAACCGTCCTATAATAATACTGTTACTTGTTATTCTTCTTATGTTTATAATAAACGATTATATACTCAAATTCACCGAATAAGAAGTTCTGAGAAGCTGTTATGAGAGTTCACAATAGAAAGATGGAAAAATCAACTTACAATGCTAATTTTTCTACAAATTCATATTTCATTTTAAGGGTCAGTTTCCTCGAATAATCTTTACTATAAGGTGGTATTTTAAATATAAATTTTGGGGAAAAGTATCATTCGAATTTTTTTCCATTTTCTGTAATATAATAATCGAAAATAAAAATTGTCGACGGCAGTTGTATATTTCTAAAACAGGTAGTACAATTTCAGATTTCAGCATAAAGACAAGACTGCAACACCCTTAAATCAATACATCTACATCTACATCTACATTAGTACCCTGCAAGCCGCCTTTCGGCGTGTGGCAGGGGGTGCAAGCACCATGAATTTACTGAATTTACTTCGCTAATCTATTACTTTCGCGTATCGTTCGCGGAAAAAAATGAATTCTTGTATCGATTCGTTTTAGCATCTATTTCTCTGATCTTTCTCGCAGTGTCTGAACGGCCTATGTAACATGGGGGGCGCAAATCAATAGAAAAGCAATTAATAATATAAATGGAAAGTTTTCCCATGTCATAAATTTGTTGGCTTTATGATAAATAGTGGAAGCCGTGTAAGTTTGCTACTAATCCGTTAGGATGTACAATGACACGAAGAAGACATAGAGGATATATTTTCATGTATTGTAATTAGCAATTAAATAATTATCGTTAAGAGATTTATCCTGGATAACTGTTTCAACTAATGTGGAAGTATGTAGATAATATCAATACAATTATAGAGACTAACGTACAAGTAGTGTTTTTGTTTAACAAGCACTGACATTTAGCTCCCGACATATACATATATATGCAAACGCATGCATCGTTTTATAATATCGTTTACATATCTTTGCAAAAACCAGGAGAAGTACTTTGTTCTGAGAATTAACGAATTGAAATAATAACAGATAGATATATACCTTTAACACAGAATGTGTTTGTTATGCGACCATAGTTTCGAGCCCTGAATATAAACATAAAAGTAGAACAAAACCACTCTGTGGTAAATACATGTCAAATTGTAAATATTCTTCGAAATGGAACACTACAAAAATGTCAAGGCCAATTTATCATATGCTATGATTTGTGAATTTTTAATGCTCGAGAACCTATGCACACATTCACTAAACCATTTTTAGTCAAATCTGGTTCGTTAACAAAGTCCGATATAAATATTCGTAAGCCTAGCGTGCTGTTATTTGTAGTTATAGGTATGTCCCAAATGTAACTGATAACAAACATTGCACTCAAGAAAATAATTTATGAATAAAGTAACATGATTTGAGAGTTACTTTATGCGTCTTCAATTTGAGCATCCATTCACTGCACCGGCTTCAAACTGATACCCTCAGGTTCCGGTTAATCGAGGATACTTGATACAATTTCGACTTTGAGGCGTCTGGTTGGATCAACCCATTTTGATCAATGGTATCCGTTCCGCCGATAATCAAAACAAAATCCTGAACCAGGAAATGCAAAAGAAACGGATAGATGAGGGATGAGATTTTGAAGAGAGAAACTCGAAGAGAAAGAAAAAGAGTGGACGTTTTAGATAAAGCGAGAAATGGATAGAGGGTGTGACAGAGTGTCAGGTGGTGATCGAGAGGTTGAAAAGAAACGGGAGATGGATAAGAACCGAGATGGAAGGAGACAAAAGAGGGAATGGAAATGGAAATAGCTGAAGGGGGAAGAGAGCAGCGTGGAAGAGGTGGAAGATGGCCGTCGAATGAGAAGATTGGCGATGGAAAAGGTTTGACGTAGCGTTACCAGAAGAGCTGCCCCGCTAAGTGCGAGGGGTTGTAGCGAGTGGATGGGCGAGACGGCAAAAAGGGGGAAATATACCAACTCCGGCGGAGAGTCAGTTTGATGGAGAGGTTAAATCGAGAAGCGATTCTTTCCTTCGTGCCTCTGGGAGCGTACACGCTCTAGGTAAACGTATCATTTAACGGATTGGCGAAAAGAGAAAGGGTGCGTCGTTTTCCGGAAGCGCGATTCAAACGTGTTTTTCAAGAGATATTAAATCTGCGGTTTATTGTTTTGGTCCAGTGATCAGATATCGCCGCGTAAATTGAGGATTCAGAAATGCGAATGATCCAATTACATACGATGCGGATTCAATGAGTGCGAATGATTTCGCCGCATTTAAAATGATTCTCCAGTGCTTTTATAATTGAAATATTTTGTTTTAGTTCTCCACGGGAGAGCTGTGTGATGGAGATGGGCGCAATTTCCAAAAGCGGCGATTTGAATGTCCTTGGGATTTCTGAGAGAAATTTCATTTGTATGATGGGATTTCACCAATCAGCAATCTCATCAAATCGTCCCTCATTCAAGCATTCAATACACGACAGCATTATACACCAGCGGATGAGTTTGCTCCATAGTGATGTGAAATTTTAAAGATGTTATTATTAATTACTTCGATTTCGTTATTATCATTTCCCATGAAGTGAATTCAGTGATATTTCAAAAAAATGGATTCATTATCTGAAAATTAGAAATTCTACTAAATCGTTAGACCTCTACTGTATTCTAACGGGTTTTTGCTTGCATTTTAAGTATCATTTTAAAAATGTTTTGAAAATTCTCGTCTAAACTTGGATCAACTCGAATATCATAAAATAATTAATGTTCATTCGCTTTTACGTCCTATGAGACACATTGTTGTTTATAGGTGTTTATAATGAAAATAAACAATTAATGAAAAACATACATGAATACACCGCTTGGAATTTATTAAACAAACCGCAAAATGACTTTTATTATTTAACCTAAAAAGGTATACAATTTAATTCTATCAATGTTTATTCTACAAAAATAACAGAGAGAAGAGCTCGTGAAAATTTGGATGTAATTTTCTTTGGTGGAATTAATGATTCATTGAGGCAATACATTCTGCATATAGAAAAACACTAGAGTAGTTTCTCACGCAATACCGATTCCTTTTTATCTTGATTTCGCTAAATGTTACAGAACAATTCCTTTTATTTGTTAAATGGAAAGAATTTTGAATCAACTACCTGTTAACTGATGAATAAATTAATAAGAAAAGTTTGACGTAAAGGTTACTGGAAATTTGAATTATTTCCTTCATCTCCATTTCTTCATCTGAGATAAGGAATGTGAGCATTCATTCTTCATCGCTAATATGTTTGTGCTAGCTTCATAGTATAAGCTAATTGTTAATGTCTTAGTATAGGTAATACAATGGTCACTCTATTAAATATTTATGAAGATACTGATTCCTGGATAAAGTATTCCACACAATATATTTAAGGAGAGTCTAAAAGTAAGGTTTATAAAATGTTTTAAACTTATTGTTGGTTCTCATTCAACAAATGCGGAATACATGCTAAGTAGTTATTTGTATGCAATACAAATTGCTTACTGAAACTTTTTCGGAATTCCAACACATTTTGTGGATGAAAACCAACACAAATAGAGCATATACCCTGTTTGCCCACGCATGTCGAAAGATCGAACGCTTAAGGGTCCTCTCTGAGCCGTACATTAATTCCTGCTTTGTGGCCGTAGGGTACACATTTATAATGCTGCGTCACTGAGCCGATGTTTACTTTTAACGATTAAATATCTACAATTGGGCGTCAAATGTTCAGAATATGGACGGAAACTTAATTATCACCGAGCATTCATTTAGCTTTTCCTAATCTATATTTAAAATTTGTCTGTTAATTATACTAATATTCATTACTAAAACTATTTGGCTAATGATCTACGCATGCTATTTATTCGTTTTATGATGACTTTAACAGATATTACCTGCTTTTCTCAAGCAAACCTCAGTATCTCTCTTTCACACATCCTTTCCATTATTTACTAAATCATTATTTCCGTTTTCCTTTTAAAGATTTCTACATGTGCCTTCTTCGGACTTAAGTGCATTATTAATTCCGTTAAAAATGTTTATCTTCTTTGTCGCATAGATTTGTCATTCACCTTTTAAAATTCTCTTGCAAAGCTTTGCAGATTCAGTCGAAGTATTGTGGAAATCCATAAGAGAAAGACACGTAGAACATATGTACTTTTCTTACATAATTATTTGTTGAACAAATGATGGCGATCAATCGTCAGAACAGGTGTGTTATTTATTTGTTTAATAAATAATTCTGTGGAAAGAGTACAATTTTTCTTAGTGCGTTCCTTGCAAAAGCTTTCCAAATACTTTACTCTATTAAGACGAGACTGAATACGTTATGATAATAACACTGAATGGTGTGGTAACGCACCATTTGAGAATCACTGTGTTGGACTAGCACGAACGCAGCAATAATAATTTGCGTATTTCATGTTGTGAAAACGGAGTTACAACGAAGCCATCTCTCTAAGATATATAAGCTAGAGAAAGATTTATTTTTTATCCCATTTTAAAAGTTTCGGGACCTGCCATTTTCCAGCTACGAGACGGAACACGATATGTATTCGCAAAAAACCGTAGCAGCGTGAAAGAAGACTTGCTCTACCATAAAACCTTTGTCTATCACACGCCCATCGCGACCCCATCGCAGTTATGAGACCCGTTTTAAAAATGTATAATTTCTCCTCTTTTTCGAATCCCTTTTGCTCTCTCCTCCGTCGCCCTTTTAAACCGCACGCACGCTCCCCATCCCGACTTATCACCCGTGATGAACGCAAAAGCGTTCGGAGCCCTCCCTTCCTATCTCTCTGTCGACCACGCCCACGGCCCAGAAAAACACATTCAGGAGTACATGGCCGCGAAGGGACTGCAAATGCTCGCTTTCGAAGTACCCCGATTGATGCTCACTTAGCGTAAGGACGACTCATTTTCCCGTTGAATTACTCTTTCTTTTTTCTTCGACGTTGCAGATGAGAATTTCCAGGAGTCATACCGTAATGCACGAGACGCTCTGAGGAGTCAATTCTGCAGCCGAGCTTTTTTAACATTGCATAATTAAGACCTTGTGATTCTCCACCTGGGTATAGTTGCTGCGCAGCTAAAATAGACGTTCAGTGAGCACTTTCGTCGGAGCATTACACGTGATGCGGCACGGCCGTTTTCTTCAAGATCAACCCACTATCTCGTCACGCAAGCAAATATTTGCGTGCAAGGCGGTACTGTGACTGGAGACATCTTCCGTCGAATACTTAAACGTCTTGTAGTCGTCGTAAATTCTCGTGTAGGTTATGCACTCGAGACTGAGATGTCTGCATTGTTGCTTGACGACGCAATTTGAAAGCTAAAATTAAAAACTTTCATAATTTCACGTAGTTATAAGCTTATCCTCTGCGAATTGTGTTATATTATCCGAACCCTCCGCTGATTTTAAACAGAGAAATAAAAACAGTTAAATACGATACTAATTGTGACCTATTGGACCAGTGTTTTGCAAACATTTTGCTAATGCTCCGTCCCCTTGGATCCATACCACCACCACACAGGTATGAAAATCTACGAGAAGTTATACCTGTATGGCATCTATATTAATATCTGTTCAAGGATAAAAAGAAAATTAAACACTGGATTGATAAAAATAACCACCAAATTACTGTATAACAATTTTCTAATGTTGTACCGATGCCATAAATCAAGTAAAATTCTCTTGAAGATGAAAGATGATAGGCAATGGGATACAATTATTTTTCGTCTAGCGCCCCCATAGATTAGACCACTGCCCCTAGGGGGGTGGTATCGCCTACTTTGGGAATCAATGTGTTGGACTATCACGAAAACATTAGATAGCTTATTGAAGAAAACATACTTATTAATTCCCACTCCTGGTTCGTATTCGGCTAATTCCGTCAACGATTCATCTTCGCCTGAAGACATCTAGTCGTTGACGAAACTAGTGGAATATAAATCTGCTGTGGAAAAATCTTTCTTTCAATATGTCTGTTTAGTTCCGATAAGTCACGCTTGGACATATTAATTTTACATCTAATTGCTCAAAAAAAACTCATTTCGCTGAATTATCAACTGTTAAAATACGTCGACGGATAAAATTTCACTTTTAATGTACATATGGAGAATGCAAACGAAGAAAGTAAAAAGGAAAGACGCAGAAATTGACCAAGAGAATTCCTCAAAACGGAACCCTGATGTAAATCCGAACAGTAACCCTAGCATCTCACACATAATTATATCTTCTAGTCACACCTAGTTTTTCTTAAATATCTGCTCGATTACCTCCAAGTTTTCTTCTCGGTCCCTGTTCTGGGAAATGAATTACAGAAATGACCGTGTCCCTTGCAATTTATAAAATCCAGCTGTTTATGAAACACTCCAGATTGGTCGTTAATGTGATTAAGTGATTTGCCACCGTAAACGCAAAATTCTCTAATTCTCTCCTTTTTGTATCCAGAGTATATCAACTCTTACGCTTACTTTCAAATGTGCCTTAATTTCCCGTATATTTTTATGGAAAAAAGCATGAGCTCGGATTCAACAATTGGCTTTGTCGTCAAGAGGACTGGTTATTTACACCCTATAAATTTCAAAGTTCGAGTACTTCATCAAAACTCCTGCAATTTTGAATGGAAAGCAATATTCCACGACCAAATTAAGAATCTCGGTTCAGTTTCCCTTCCTTTGAAACATGCTTAAATTTCGTAGGTCTGCTTATTCTAGTTTAGTTTTGCATAAATTACAGCCTTCAAACGATAAAGATTAACCTTACATCTCATGTCATAAAAATTAACTTAATTAAGGGAACGCTTTTTCTTTTCAGGGGTCAGAACGGGGACATTTATACAAATTTAAAGTAACATATTATCTATGCAGGGAGTACATTTGAAACTAACTTCAAACTTTGATAATTGCGCAACTTCTGGTTGCCGAGTTTTAGGCGAATACTCACAAACATACAAACTTTCAACTTTATTTATAAGAAAGATGATTGATGAAATTTATTTTATCGTAATCAAATGAAAAAACTGTAATAATCAATTGGTATTGTCAATATTCTCATGCTAAACATTTTAGTGCTTATCTATTTCTCAATTTAAATTATGTTATTATTGAATATAATTTAACATTATAAGGATGGCGCGGGTGATTTGACCCCAACTCCGAGTTTAAGTTCAAACATCGTTAAGTATATTTTAAAATGTTTTGAAACTTTTTAACATTGTTTGTTACCATCCCAAATAGGATATGAAATAATAAAAATTTTGTTATAACTGATAAATTTTTTACATCATGATATACCTAGGGAAGGGGTAGTTTGACTCCTAGGAATTTTAATTCCTTCATATACTTGTATGTATTACCGAAGTTACTGTTCATTTCCAATTATATGTATGAAACCAAACATAAAACCTTGGCTAAATAAGCAGGATTAAGTAATTCGTTAAACATCTAATGTTAACATCTGTTTAGGTCGAGAATACTTCTTTTTGAAGCATATGCGATGCCAAAATAACATATCCAAGTGGTAATTTCCAAAATTATTTACCGAGAAAATTTAGTTTTACCACTCTAGTATTATCCAACAGCCGTACACAAGGGTCATCTTTAAATTTTTTAGATTGCGAATCTTGTCTGAGTCTTATTTTAGCAATCTGGAATATGTTTATGGCTTCTCGGTTATTTCGAATACAATAGATGAACGGCAGGACATTATTATTGAGAATCCCTTTCGAGAAAAGGATAGGGTGTTCGTAGGAACGACGAGGGAAATTCTACTGAAGTCTATTCCCCAAGATGATACTTCTCAAATTCTCAGCTATACCATGGTAAATGGGTCGATCAGTTTTTTGGGAAGCATCGAGAGGACCAAGAGGACGAGAGGACCATCTCTCTCTCACGAAAAACATATCTCAGAACACAACGTGTGACATTATGTATAATATAATACCTTAGAAAAGAAAGAAATATTTCATATTTTTAGGACGTCTATTTGCTAAGCAAAATACCTTCGGAAAATATAACCCGTTTAGCTCATCACAAACATCGAATTCTATGTCCGCGAGCTGATAATTCTGTGGCAAATCTTGTTTATATATACATGATTATTTCTACTGCAGCATCATTAAGTGCATTACTACTAAATATAAACCGTTTCAGAGATTGAAAAAGAAACAGAGAACTATAGTCTACCTATTTTTCTTAACACGCTTTATAACTGACTCTAGAATGTATACTTGATCATTTTAAAGCATCTGACGCAACATATTGATGTTTATTCCTAAAAGTTCACGAGTAGTGTTTGATTATATTAGCTCTCAATCTTAATTTTTGATTAATGTTTGTATGCTTCAATTTACTGTAAATTTTTCGCCATAAATATATTTTCAAGATCCAGTTTTAGATTTTTATCACAAAGATCGATTGATTGTTGTACTAAACATTTAAATTGATTAACTGTGTTGAAAACAGTGTTGCTTTTTTGGAGTTGAGCTGGGTGGATTTTTAAATGTGATTATAGAACTTTATTATAACTCAATTCTTGGACACTATTTTGTGATGGTTATTTGTCCATGTGAGCAAAATTTTTATTCATAATTTCTTTATTTGATTAGCATATGGCACATTAAACTAAATCCCTTACAGCCACTCTGGTGCATAGATGTTATTAGTAATGAAAGATTAAAATTTGACTAAAAAAAGAACACTGCCATGTTACTATAGTTGTATTTATACATACCTAAGCATAGATGAGATTGCCATTATTATTGTGATTATTATTTGTCTGTGAAACTGTGTTGTTTTGGCTGTAATTTTTAGAATGATACGATGGTCTGAATTTCTAGTTGGTTGTGTGCTTGATGACAGGATTGGTGTAACTGTATCCACCATTTTGACATGTGATATAATTGTAAGTGGATGTAAGGTTGTTATTAATCAACCATGCCATTATAACTATTACCAAGTTTTAATTTGTAAGGCAATTAACTACGTTAAATCGATCATCAACAACATAATATACAAACATTGTATACAATATTCTTTACAAATATGGTTTATGATGAATTCTGTTACTAAAATTAACTTTTTCGGTCTCCTAAAATCCTCTAAAGATCATGCATCCTAGTGTCTTTTTATTTGACGCAACTATATAAAATGTATTAATTTTTTAAATAATCTGATTTTCAGCATTCAGTAAAGTAGTTGTTTTACATCGTCTTTTGATCTATTGTCATTCCATCAGGCAGTCTATTTTTAGCTTAAAATAAGCAAGAATTATTTACTATTTTCATTAAATTTAAGGACAGCATAATGGTTGGTTTGCATGAAGTTAGCAAACATAATACTGTCCGTTTTAAGCCTATTACTAAAGAAATTATATTATAATTTCAAACGTAAAAATGATATATAAATAAGGTCAAATAACGAAATTGTTGTGTGAAAAACGTCTTTTATGCTTAGTAATTCGATGAAAATCAACACACGCAAACTCACTGACGTAGCAGTATTGCTATTAACAGTGCTTCGACAGCTACGGTCATTTTGCACAAGTAGGTTTCCTCCGGATATCGAACCTGGGGCCGCATCCACCGAAGGCAAACGCGCAGCCCACTCGGCCATCAGGGATGCCACTCGTTACCATTTCCTGATTAGCATATCTGGTATTTAGATCGAAAATTGCTGATATTACTGAGAATTTCTTTTTCATATACAATGTTGGATCACATCAGCTCCTTCCTATTCTTTCAGTTAACGTATCATTACGTATCTCGTAGTTTTGCTATTATCTCATTACTTCGTGAATCAAAATTTGAGGCCAAAAAAGCGATAATTTCCGCCAAACACATTCGTAAATTTAATTTTTAAGCTGGCTAACAAGCTTTGCAAATCCTTGGCTAAAAATAATTCCCCCTATTGCGGGAAAAAAATTTCCAAAAGATATCCTCTAACTCCCAGTCTCTTAGGGTCTCGTATCCGCAAAAGGCCGGTCAGCGGCGATCTGAATCCAACCGCTCGCCAGAAGGCACGTTAAGCGTATTTTATTCGCCTCCGGGTGATAAGGCGCCGACCACCACTAGCATCCAGGGACCTGTTACCGTTTCGCGTTGTTTACTATCGCTAACCTAGATCTAATTAATTCCGGCGCCGCGTTCGAGGGTCGGGCAATTAAATAGATTCAGTCCCCGCCCTTCCGACCCTCATCTCCCCGGTAATCATTCGGGATTCGGCAAAAATAATATCAAACCGCTCCTGGCTGCTTGAAAATATCTGTCGCTCTTATAGTGTTTTCATTTACCTCCCCGTGCCTGCTCGCCACATTTTTACGGAGGTTGTAAACATTAATTCTTCCCACGTAAGGGCCGAGCATGGGTCCGGAAAATTTCCCGAAACAAGGGAATTGGTCCAGCAATTACGTTCCACGGCACAAAACCCGGGCGCAGATAAAAAGTAAACCGAGTATGAGGGAAGTGGAGAGGATGGGGAGGTCAGGCGGATAAAGCTATCTAAGAGGGAAATAAAGAAAAACAAAAACCTACTGCGAGAATTTCATTTCCAGGGCATCGGTCGACCGCTATGGGGACATAATGAAGTTGACCCCTGGAGATCAAACTGAACTTGGTTGTGAAGAGGTTTGGAGGACGTAACTACGTAGGGTGGCGTAAAGGGGCCAGTTCTATCCTTGACGGGAGACAAAAAATAATGTTTCGGGGGTGTAAGGGAGAGTTTATCAAGGGGCCATCTAACGGAGAAAATGGATTATTACGGTAAATATGAGAGAACGCGCCTCATCTCGAAGGAATGGCGACGCTTGGGACGGAAACGGAGGAGGTGTCGGCTGGGGAATTGCTTCGTAAAACACTTCAAAGAGGGAATTTCGAGAGATATACATCTCCGACAAACATTTCGGTGGCCTTCCACGGCAGTTTAGGAGGGAGTTAAACAAGAAAGTTCATTACGTATTTCGTTTACTTTCATTTAGTTTCTCTTTCACGGACTGTTGAATGTACAGTACGCGGTAAAGCGTCGACTGTTCTGACATATCCACTTCCATCAGTCCGGAGTAAAACCACTCGAGTAATTCTAATTCTAAGCGTTTATACTTTTCTACTGCAAAAATCTCATCTTTAATTGGAATTGGTGTTGCACGGCTACGAAACTTGGACTGTAACAGCAAAACAAAGGGGAAGTTTAGAGGGAATATAACGTTTCAGAAGAACAATGAGCGAACAGATGAGAGAAATTTATCTAGCGCACTTCGAGGCACGATCGCCAGCCGTATATAGTATGAAAGGAATGGTAAAAGAGTCATAAAGGAAGATCTAGGTTACGTAATGAGAGTTAGGGAATTATTTGAAGAATGGTTAGACACTATGAATAGTAAAGCGAATGACTAGAGGTAGGAATCTTTAAAGATCCCCAATCAGCGAATGCTATGACTCTTGACCCTTGATTAAGAAACTTGACTCATTCTTAATAACCGATAACATTGGATGGATGGACTTTTCATGGTGTTGATGTTAACACAGCATTAACAAAGAAAAATGTTATTTTTTGGAAAAGTGTAAATTCTATTTAAAAAGTGAAAATTTATGGAATTTCAGAAATATCTTTTTTCTATTTCAAAAATGTTGAATCCAATTGACACGTCTGAATTTGGAAATGTATACTAAATTGAAATTATAATTATAATTATAATAAGGTAGAACTAATACCTTAATTTAGAAAATACAACAATAAATATGCATACTCACGGCCTGGGTTTCAATGCTTAGGAAAATCATCGGGTTATATTGCTAAGCAATGAAACCTAGGTGGTGGGTGTTTGTATTAACTGTGTTGTACTGTATAAGGTGTTAGTTCTACCATCTTATTTCATTTAGTTATGGCCTACCAACAACTAACGGCCGAAACCATCGACCTAAAATGTATAACTATCATACGAAAATGGTTGAGCATTGATTTAATAAATGCAATATAAATAAATTAAGGTAATTAAACAATTTTAAGTGATTAAATATTCATTTAACTAAATGTATCTAAAGCTATATTTACGAAAACAAGTCAGTAATCTTGTCTTCAAGCAGCTGACTTTATTCAAGTATCAAACATCTAAAAAATAATTTGCGCATTCATCTCGGATTATAATTTCAGGCTGTTTTGAATTGCACATCCATACAATAAGCTACATCAGTTTATTTTCGCATTACTAGTTGTTTCCCTGTTAAATAGGCAATTATGACCAGGAAAGTGTAAAGAGATAATGCTTCTCCTTATTTAGATAGAATTTTGCTTACATTGACCCTTGTTCGTTATCCTGCGGTTTAATTCCATTAGGGAGAGGAAAATTACCGCTGGTACTTAGGCGATCGGTGGCGCGATTGTGAGATTAATTCCCTTCCAAGAGTTGGAAGGGAATTAATCTCTTTAAAGATCTTTATAGTTTGCATAATCTATTTCCTCTAATATCCTTACCAAATAAAATAGGCTTCCTTAATATGAACTTTAGCTCGGAGAGAAATGTTCACTGACTTTTGTCTGCATATTCTAAGAAGTAATTGTTTTTTCGTTTAACCTGAAAAATTAGTGACAACTAAGAAATTACGTATTTGTAATGAGGGTATAGTGTTTCTGTTGTCTTTTTTTATTGTTGTGATTCAAAAAACTATTTAACAAATTTTCGAATATTTGCTAAAGCGAATATGAGCTCTTTGAATTCTGTTGTGAGGTTTCTAAGGATGTTCTAATGTTACAGTTTTCCTCTTTGCTCTACAAAAGTTTCGTCAAATTGACCTCAAACACTGCACACATGCCGTTCGCACTTGTGTTACAATTCTTGTCGATTCCCGTGTCTTTCAGGGTCAAAAGATCCTACCTACTATTTACTCTCCTTACCTTTTATTATTGGCCAATTGCTTTTCTCAAATCGTGAAATAACTTTAAGAATTTCTCTCCTCATTTTTATTCACCTTAGAGGCCTAAATCCGAGTCGCGATTTCTTTTCTCATGTTTCCTATGGTATATTTTTCAACATTTATACATTTAACAAGTTAAGATTTTCTGATAAGGAACATCAGCCTTACCGAATCGCAATAATTTGTCCTCACTCTGTGATCAAGTAAATCCATTATATTGCCTCTCACATAACGTGGTTTCCACCTTGTTGGAAGTGGATATCCGATATCTTACTTAAGCTTACGCAGTAGGATCTGACATATCCGCCAACATATATGCTCCGAGTGTAAAATGTGTAGGTTGGGATAAGAAAACACCATACTCCACTCATGCCACCACTCATATTTCTCATATATCAAACATGCCGCATTTGAGGAGATACCTTCTATGATATGGGATTGTATATCCTTACTTGAACCTTATCCTTGAAACTGAAAACCATGATCCGAATCAACCTAACGCACTGCTAACCCTGTATATATGTATATGTATTTCAAATGCATTTACAGTATCCGAATTTCAGAAAAATGGATAAGGGATTAGTTCTATATTCCTCCTCACTCAACTCAAAAGAGTTATCCAAAACCATGACTTGTGATCAAGACTGCTTCGGAGAAAGATACGTAGAAACTGAAGAAATTTGATTGCATTATGTATAAATCAGCACTATAATAGTGCATAAAAATAAATGATTTGTAAATACAGAGATAAGGTACTTCCGAAAGAACTCCATACTAAATGGCAAGAAAAATTACAGTAAGATCCTTGATGACGACCATCAAAAGATAAGTACAACGTTAAATAATTTTTAGGGAACTCAGAATAAATTTTTCGTTAAATACATTTAATTATTCTGGAAGAGTTTTTTGAAGATAAAATACTAGCTCTAGATTGACAGACTTTAATCTACCATACCAGGCCGGACTTCGTTGATCAATTGAGTAAAACGATGAAGAAAAATTTCCACGTTACATTTTAATTTTCGCTACCGGTTTATGGTACCTAAACATCAGATCCTGGGCTCCCAGATAGCCGAGTGGGCAAATCGTTCGTCGTTCCAGGCTCACGTGCGAAATGACCTTAGTGATCGAAACACTTTTAACAATACTAAACAAAGATCAGATCTAGACCTGATGGCGGCTGTGTGGCCAAAATAGGTCGTAAAATTTAAACATATGGCGGGAATTGCAAAGTTTGTCCCCATTTATTAGTAACTGTAAATGCCTGATATGCAAGTACATTTTTAAGTGGATGTTTATAAGGAAAACATTTGTGTATGTAAATATCACTCAAACATAATTAAAGCTACCTCTTATGAATTACCATTATTATAATTAAAATTTTAACTATTTATTCCAGCTTAGGTTGCACGTAGCATCCTTTTGCATGCCACTCAAAAGCCCTACGTCATTTCGGAAATATAAGTTAAAATTACTATCCTTACCCAGTTACTTTTATTTATCACTTCCTGAAAATAGTATTCCCTCGTTTCGCATCCTTTTGTTCACTCTCATCTCCCTCAGTTTTTCCGTACCATTCGCAGTCTGCGTTAGCTCTCTCTTTCGCGTGCGGTCGTAATCCTACGTTTCCGAAGAAACTGAAACTGAAAGCAAGTGGTCTCAAGATGGGGATGATCTTATTGTGGAAGCGAAAGGAAGGATATGAAAGAGAAAGGGAAATGTTCACAAATGAAAGGGAAACTTTGTGAGAAATTTTACTACATACTCTTGAAAATCTTTCCCTTAACAATACTTGTCGTGATCAGAATGAGTAAACTTAACTTTGTGGAACGCCATTCAGTTAATGAAAACAACTTCGTATTAATTCTGTATGAAAAGTAAGCTTTATGATAAACAAAATAACTTCATTTATTTTTTCTGTAATTTAGCAATCAATTTACTATTTCCGAGTTATTTTGCCATAAGTTTGAGATACTTGGCCTTTTTCTTAGTAGGCTTTTCGTATTACTTTAATGGCGAGAACGTGATTGAATAAAGGTCATTGAGGGTGAATTTCCAAACCGAGATTCTGCTGTGATTTCTTCGATGAATATTTTCCTACGAGATATTATTTTGTTGAGGTTTCGTCATAATTGTAGCCATATTCTCAATAATTAAACTCGTAACGAAATGAAACAGTTTTGCTGTTTTTTGTTAGCTAGATAGACTATCGTGACAGGAGACCATCTGGCAACTACACGAGTGATATGGGTTTTAGGTTTGCTCAATAGGGATTCCGAGTAATTTCCGACATCTGACGTTTGCATAATAACCAGCTGCACATTGGAGCGAAACATATGGCCACCTGAATTCCTGAAATGGATTGTAGTTTTTTTTATAGAACCGTAAATCTACCTGCCTCATTGGTTTCCTTAAGGTGTTTATTGAGCCCAAGGTGTAGAAAATAATCATTAGAAGAGGGAAGCCTTTAAAAGATCTTATTACAATTAAAAAAAAATATTACTTATTCAAACTTGGCAGTCGATAAAGTTTAATCTCTCGTATTTTATCTAAAATAACTGGAAAAAGAAAGATTAACTTTATAGCAATTCTTTATTATTCCTGTTTCAACCAATAATTTATGTTCTCCAACTTCTAATTCTAGCGGAATATCATTCAATAACAATCACTTATACGGGCTCCCAATGATGGGGCAGCGCCTCCCACTTCTCACTTCCAATAGCACTTCATAAAAAACTATCCTGAGAAAAGAAAGCAGATTTGCATGGGACTATCACACCATCACGCCACATTCATCAAATTGTATTTATGTCTTGACTACATAGCTATTGTTTTCATTTCATATTCAGTAAAATATGTAGTTACTTTCATTTTGTAATACTGGCACCAAACGTAAAGGTAATTTTAATATCGGTGGAGTAATTTTGAAATGATAGAAACTTAACAATCGAATACATTTCTCATCCCAACAGAGATAGATTCTTGTTGAAGATTGCACTCAGAAAATAAAACGAAAAGCATTTTAAGTATTAAAAAAATGTTTAAATTTCTTCCAATACATACTATATTATTGGTTCTCTGTCCGACAGCATAAGATATTCTTTTTACTGTATGTGAACTCATGATTTAAGAAAACAAATGCGCTGGCGTATTAGCAATAAAGATTTATTGATTAATTGTAACATTTTAGTAATATTTATAGATTTACTTGATTCTAAATAGAGGCAAAAGAGCACCTTGCTAGGGAAAATCGCCAGCAGCTGAAATTACAAAACAAATTCAACAGCTCAAACATAACGTTTCATTTCTTTTAATGTCTGACCTCTTAAAATAACAGTATTTAACCTTGACTTTCATATTCCAGCCCAGTATTTCATTCATCCTTCAGATTTCATTACCTTTCACGTTGAATATTACACAGATACGTACTTTTTCCACAGCAACACAGCACTTTCTCGTTGAATAAAACCACCTGACGGTCGTATTTAAGAAATTGCCTCTACAAATAATATTGCCCACTGAGAAATACTACCTTCTTTCGTTACAAATTGATTCATTTCATATACTCTATATCTTATCAATAACCTTAATCAGCTCTCGTTTAATTAATTCAATAAGGCTTTAATAAATTTAAGAAAGAGAAATAGAGAAATCTATTTACTTCAACGGACTGAAATGGTTTTCTCTGACGAATTTTTCAAAAGGCGCTAGTTCATCATGATGGGCGAAATAATAGTGAAAAATAATAATTCTTAAAAGTTTTTATACTATTTCCTCCATTAGTTTTTCGTCGTGGATGAGGCAGGGACTGAGAGGAGGATGCAACTGCAACCTTCTCAAGCATGACAGACATGAATGCAGAACATAAAGCTAGATAACCCGACATTTAAACAAACTTATTGATTTCATTGCAAGCTTGTCTGATCTCTTGATTTGCATGCGTAACGAAATAGGAGATGCAGATTTTACCAAATATATAGTGAGTTATCACTTTCGTCGTTAGGATATTATTCTTGAAAGATGTAATCTGCTACCGATGATATTTGTTTGCATATGTTTTTTTTCTAATGGATCAACGAATCAAACAACTCATTTTTCATTTAAATACTGATCCACCGATCTAAGAAATATTCTTCTACATCCTTTAGTAAGCATATATTTCTCAGTAAAAACGGCGCTTTAAAAAATATGTTTGCTTCAATACGTCGTTTAATTTAAAAAACATAATGCATTCTCCCACTTCAAATTACTGGCGATACTATATGTACTTATTCCTCCGATAACTTTGCAGTATCTTTGATGTTTTGCGTAACATTCCAATGCATTTTTACTTAAGATCAACCTTATCTTACTTCTGATATTTTACGAATGAGACGTACTTTATTTTTAAAAGTAAATTCTATCGTAGATGGAGCGTTAAATTTCGTGGCGAATATTTCCCTGGGAAACTTTCTTAGTATCAAGAGTGAATGGTACTTAAAATACGAATAGCTAAAGAAAATTGTTCCCTATAAAATGTCTTCGACTGAACTCGTAACTCAGGAGGGAAGGAAAATGAAACTCACATTTTCTCGTCGTCTGTCCCTCATTCCCTGTTTGTGACGAGGTTGTAAAAGGCGCTGCTTAATGCAGCACACTTTTCATGATGTTCCATGGATAATTTCGTTTTGGCTTATATTTAATAAGGTACCGAAAATGTAATTACGTAAGTTTGACGGAATAACGCACAAATAAATTGATGCCATAACCATAATATCTCATGCATCCCAGAGTTTAATAGAACCTCTGAGTATCGATTCTTAAAAATATATCTTGGATTTTAGGATTGCAACCCATTCTTTTGAAAGAAGAGAAATTAGTAATTAGGAATTTAAGGTACAGTTCTTCTCAAACGACCCCGATATGCATCTACTTCTACATTATACCGTACAAGCTGCATTCGGGCGTATAGTAGGGAGTAAAAAAAAGAGGAACACAGTTTATGTCATTTCGATATCTTAAAAATAGAGGTATAAAATTTCTAAACTAAAGACCATGCCCACTAAAAGGGAAGGACTTAGATGAGTCGCAATGGAGGATAAATGGCCTTTTTGATATTTTCACAACTCCGTGATATCTCTGGGTTTTCCCATCTGGATAAATATAAAGGGACGAAAGACAGCCTTTAACATGAAGCTCTCTGAAATCATCGCATCATAAAAATCTTAATTTGCAGGGCAAGTTTATGAAAATACAGAGTAGTTGTTGAAGTACCCAATCCGTTCTTATTATCTGAATGAATGCCTTATTCATAGGCCATAAATGCCTTAGGCTGTGTCTTTGCTTGATTTGATCATCAGAGAGATAGCAACGGCCGGAATAAGACGAAATTAAACTTGAAAAAGCTACTCCAAACATAAAATATTTAGTTGTCGTTAACGAAGAATTTTAAAGCTAATGAAAGATAAGAGATTCATTAATTTTGATTGAAGTCCCAACAATAGCTCCTGAATATCATCTTATTTTCAATTATCTCGAAGGTTTAAAAGGTGGCCCTGAATTGGCACTTAAGATATCAATAGCACAGCAATATACCCATGAATTCAGAATGAAAATGAGCTATATAGGTTAGAAGTGACTTTGTAAGTAAAAGCGTTCACCATGGAAAATTACCAAGAAAAAACGGAATTGAAAAGTATTAGATAGGACCGGGACTCGAACTTGGGTCTCCACATTTCCTCTTAGTTGGCACCAGAAGATACAGATATGCTGAACCGTATGTCTACATGATCTTGCCTGGTAGGTCAGGAGCAACAAACTGGATATTGAGAGACCAAGGTTTGAATCCTATTCCCACCAGAATTCTCTAATGTCCGTTTATCCATGGGAATGGAATAATTCTGTTATAATGAAACCCTTCCTCTTTCAGTAAAAAAATCCAGACCAGATTTGGAATTCACAGCGGGACTCTTTTCCTTAGCGAAAATTATAGGGGATCCTCAAGGTGCTACTTCCTTCTTTTTTTAAAGTATTGCAAAGTCAGCCTGAGAAAGTCTAGATTTCGGAGGAAGAGGGTCTTTGAACCAGAGAACCCAGCAAACCAATTCCAAGGCGACATAACCTCGGGCGGTACCGCTATCGTAAAAGTCCTTAGACGAAATTTCGGAGATTTAAGTTCGGGAAGCGAGCAACACGGAATATCCATTTACGCTTTTATAATGGGAGAGAGTGAGAAAAGAGAACGAAGGGAAAAGGAAGGGAGGAGACAGAGAGCAATTAAGAAGGGATTTAAATAGGTGATGAGTAAGAGATAGGAGTTCAAAGTGTTGAAAAGAGACAAGAATTCCCAGAGGTGGCATCATCAGAGAGAGATAGGGGGAAGAATGGGATAGAGAAATAGAGAGAATGAGAGTATATTTTAAGCGCGGGAGAAAGTCCACGGAAGAGACTTGTGATGAGAAACTTAACTAAGGACGTGTAGAAGAGAGGGAAAGAAGACGTTAGGTTATTACCGCTGGGTGCGGTTGGTGATACGCAGGGCATTACCCTAATCACACCCTGGAATTCTCTTTTAGGGTTTCAGTATCTGCTTAGCAATCTCTTGTCCTTTTCTTTAGTTGTACCAAAATAAAACGTGCTGGTCAGCTCATTTGCATCACAATAGACAAATCAACCGTGCAAATTTTAACGTCAGTATCTTGGCTAATAGTAAGTTAGTTTACTTAGTAAGAGTAGTACTTAAGTAAGTAATTTTACAGTTCTTTAAAAGCGTAGCGATGTGCCATAAAATGTAAGTTTCTGTAACGTTGCAGGTATTGGAAATGTTATCAGACGGGACGGTATAGACTCCGCATATTATCTAAATCAGGGATGGCGAACTCATGGGGGAAAAGTGTCATATTTGATAAATATCACAGAAACTTGCCAATATGCCGCAAAACCATAAGTAAGATGCTTGTATTTTATTCTTTCTTACGATGGTGTTAGTTGGAACGGCGATGTAATAATTGATGTACCTAGTTAATCATTAACTAACATTAATGATGTGCAGAGTTCACATGTATTTACTCTGGAGCTTCATTTATAAGTGAAGAACACATATAAAAAAAGTGAAGTCAGATTTCCGCTAGCCGAATAAATTCTCCCACGTCCCACATTGGACACACTTGACTTAGGTTCGTCACCCTTCATTTATACCCTAGTGTAAGTACTCGTACAAATATTTCATAGATTTGTAAAATCATTTTATATGTACAACGAACGCCAACATTCTTTTGCAATTAAACAAGTATCTAAATGTATTTAGAAAATACGTAAATAACGTATCGTGCTAGCAGATTATCAAGCTATTATTATATTACTAAAGGAAGAACGTCTCAGAAGAAGGAGTTTATTTTCTGGATGGTATTGATAGAACTGTAAGTGAAATCCTTTAAATAAAATACGATTTAATCTAGGGTATACATGGAGCGGTAAAGGGGTACAATACGTATGCAATTAAGCTTTAAAAAGTCCTTCCGTTGACTGCTTTCTTCAGATGTCAATGAATTTGATGAAAAGGTGAAAAAAGATCGGTCACCCTCTATCCATCTATTTTTACACCAAAATTAGTCAGAGAACCGAAATAAGTCAAGAATATTTCCAATAACATATTTTTCGTTCCTTTAAACATCATAGATGGGTATAAAATTTGTATATGCATACATACATACATATATA
>KZ308224.1:1198888-1219161 GCA_000376725.2 Ladona fulva
TAATAGGTATACAATTAATATATATATGCGCATACACGCTTATTCCCTTAGTATAGGTATGGAGCTTTGATAGATGATCAACGTAGAAGTTGCTCTAATTCAATATCGTTGTCAACTACGAATGAACTGGACACCTTACCATTTCGCCGACTGAGTAACATTCACCACTTTCACTTTCTAAGAAGTTCTAATTTTAACTTGTGTATAATATTTGAGAAAGATGCCCAGCAATGCGTGATAAATCGAGATTACAAGAAATGTAAAAAGTCTAGAAATTTGAGTTATAATACGGTCATAAGCTTTTCTAATAATAGGAGATACACTAAAATCCTCCTAATATATGTAATAGGAACAGTCAAGTACGATACTCGTAAATATATCCTCTTAATGTATCTATCATAATTAGGGCTCCCGGATAGCCAAGTGGGCAACGCGTCCGACTTCGGTGAAAGTGGTCCCGGGTTTGATTACCGGAGGGAGTGCGAAATTACCTCAGCTGTTGAAACACTATTAACAATACTAAATACCTTTGTGTGATAAGTAACAATTAGACGAATCAACCATGTGAATACCGAAGAATGCATACCAGTATTGTATCACGATATGAATCTTCAATTGTCGTTTCTAATGCTTGCAAAAATGTTGATTTATTCCGACGCATTGGTTCCATTGAAACAATTCTTCATTTTGGTCTGAATTTTCTTCATATTTTATGAAAGTGATCTGGCCATTTTCTCGTTTCATTCAGTTAAAATATTGCTTCTGATATCTTCCTTTAATTTCTCAGAATGGACCCCTTTGGAATTCTAATTTCTTCTCGTTTCCCTGCTCCTTCGCAGGCGTCACCCACGGAGATATCCTGCTCCATTATCTCTGACTTTCGTAAGATAGCCATTCTTTATTCCTTAATTTATCTTGTTTTCAGCAAAAATCCATTTCTCCCTCCTCTCCCGGCTCTCTGTCTCCCCCGTGCTCCCGTTTTCCAATTATTGCACTGTCGGGGGAAAAGGAGAGAATAAGGTGCAATTCGGGGACCGCTAATAAGTATGCTCTTCATGCGATATTTTTGCACTATACTCAGCGAAGAACAACTCATAGGGAATGGAGATAGGGGAAAAAACAGTATATTCCAACTCACTTAATATACAAAGATATTGCAGATCAAAATTTAACCTGCTGAAATCGTGGATCAACTCATCAGCAATATATGCTACGAATTTAAATAATATAGGTATTTTATTAGAGATGAATATAATTAGCTCGTTACACACACAACACTGCATCACAGTTCGATGACATTCTACAACCTTCATTCATTGATAACAGGCCAGTGATAGCGCAGAAAATTCAAGTTTAATCTCTTTCTTAATAATCAATGACCTGCGATTCTATAAGACTAAGCACGTATTTTTAGTTTTGTTTCCAAATGGGCTAATAAACAGAAAACGTACATGAGGATATCCCCGAAGAAATGGACGACTTGCCCTGAGAGAGCGAGATCTTGGTTCGAGTCCCAATTACGGATGACTTCGGTCTCCCCGAGCTTCCTCAGGCGCATTCCATTTATGTACTGAATCTCTTTCTTTGATAGCTACTCCCTTTGCTGGATTTATTAAATAATTATTTCCCTTGGATCTAAAACAAAAGCAAGTTTCTCCAAAAATTACTCTAAGTAAGTATCATTAACCCTCGCAAAATTTAAACTTAATTTATGTATGGAAAACAGCGACAGCAATTCTAATTTTTTTGTCTATCTTTTTTTTCCGGCTGTTTAAGGCTAGGATTAGTATTTATCTCTCCGTTCTAACCGTTCCGATGGCCAAGGACCATCGTATCCGAATACTACTGAATGTGGATTATCTGAGTTACCATCTGCAATTCATCTTAGCAGTATTACACTTACGTGAAAATCATCAAAGAGTAATCAGCCACTTTCTTCATAATTTTATGGAGATACAATCGATAAGAAAGTCAATTTTTAAACAGAGCCCACATCACTACTTACTTTTTCAGAGAATACAATACATTCAACTTAGCCTAAATCTGCCATAACTTCTAAGATATTATGGGTTGCTTAGTTTCTTTTTGGGTGTTCTGATCCTAATCACTAATATATTAGAAGTAGACGGACCACTGATGGTAACATTAATGTTAAATAAAAGAGTACTCCAATACCACCAAAAAGCAAAAATCTTGCTTTTTTGTGGTATTGGAGTACTCCTTTATTTAACACTAATATATTAGTTTACGGAAAATGGCGCAAAAGGGACGATAACTTTGAGCTAAGAATGACCGTATACATATGGCAGTAATCAATATTTCATGTAACGAGCTAGGTATTCATTTAGTTATTGCCATCATTATCTTCTAAAGGGTAGGTTGTCGTTGTAACCAATTTGATATTTTCATCCCTGGTATTTTAATTTCGTCATAGATTGTCATACCCATTAAACTTTGTATGTCATCTAAGAACTTCTTCCTAGGTCTTCTTTTCCCTTTCTTGCCAAGGATTTTCCCCTCTACTATATCTCTTATAAGACTATGGTGCCTGATGTTCCAGCAAATTTTATTTCTCTTTTCTCGATAGCCTTCATTAAGTTCTTTTCCTCCTTGACCTCCATCAAAACCCCAATGCTACTTTTCCTTTCTAGCCAACTTGTAAATATTATCGAAAGCCACATTTTCTTAGCTTCTAGCATAGTCTTGTTTGATTTTCCTATTTTCAATGTCTCTCTTTCGTATAATATTACGCTTAGTTTACACCATAGAACAGAATAATTCTTTGCAGCATGTTCTTTACTAGTGTAATTACCAATTTTGTCAAAAATAAAGGATAGATATATGTTTACTAATAGGTATACAATTATAATCAGATTTAGATTTTAGTTTCTTCAAAATCGTATTTACTTAACGGAAACCAGATTTAAGTGATTCTATTTCCCAAAGTAACAACTACTTTGAAGGAACCCGGGAAAAGGATTCTAATTAGACCTGTATTGCTATGACGACTTTGTAAACCTGAATATGATTAATGAACATGAGTATGATTATTTTTCTAAAATTAACACGTCATGTACCACTTTTTCAGTGTTACAGTATAATAACACAGATTTCACAATGGTTATGCGGTTAAAAAGGCACATAAATCTTAAATCCAAAATGATATATTCTAATATGATTTTGTGATTAATTTTTAAAATTAATATTCGAATAATTTCTCGTTCTCATTGTTGACAATCTAATAACATGATGGGAACTTTTATGAAACCTTTATACATTTGTCTTATCTATCCAGACGAATTTCTTATGCACTCATCCAGTGGACATCACTAGATGATTTTTATATATCCTTTCTTATAGTTGTATGTTAGGCCACCATTTTGTAGTATATGCTCATTTTATGAACTGAAGGTACATTCAAATTATCTGAAGAAATTTGACTGCAAAGGAGGAATATAGTTCATAGAATGCAATCAGAATTTCTATAATATTTTCAAACCTTTTTGCTTGAAGTTAATTATCTTTCCATCATCATATCTCATTTTAGTTACATTATTCGGAAAAAAATGGACTTAAAGTTGTAGTAGCATTTTATGGGAAGATGAAATTCAATAACGAGTCATACCTAAATGAGTTTTTTTAAGTACTTTCATCTCTCTCTTTATATCTCTCCTACAGATTTTGTTTGAAGAGAGAGTAGGCTCAGTTTCAATACCGTTCCATAGACATGCCCAATTTTAGTTTAGACGAATAATTGTTTTTACAAGGGTATCAGGGATATTACAGCTCAAACCCTTATCCTATTAGCATCATATTGATTACTGAACTAGCCTCTGTAGATCCTATTCAAGCAGCCGCACTTGTTTGTACGACCTCTGGTTTGCTCGCTGTTAGGACGCACTACTGTCAAATCTGAAGCTGCATCAGTAGGTCATGTTGTCGTTTCCTCTTTAAGTACCCCAGACGTTGGCGACAACAATTTCTTTTAGATAAACACTGTATTCTCTTCAGATTAGCCGCCATGATACGTATGCTCCAATTCCTAAACTCTGTGGGAAATCTAAGCTTCCTAAGCCACCACCTTGTTCGTCGTACTGGAAGGAATCCCTTGAGATGTTTGCTTCAGTCTTGTACATTCCACGCTTGAAATAGTGAACTCAAATATCCCATGAGAAAGATGTGAAGTGCTGCCTTTAGTATAGCTGAAACTTGAAATCTCATATCCTGGGTTCGGTCAAAGTTTTATTCTTTAAGAATTGGGATGAAAAACATGTACTTTTTTGCATAGAGATCAATTTTTCTTTTTTTGACAACAAAGCAGTGAGTTAAATGCAACAACTCCGTATATGCTCGTGAATGGAGATGTGAGGATCACTCTTAATGAAATACGATACAAAATACAGCTAATACTAAAACATACTCTTTTTTAGTATATAATGCCTACTGCAAGCAAAATATGTTCCATCTTTCATAACCTAAATTTGGAGGTTTTAATTACTTTTTATTGGTTCACGTCTCCTTACTCGGCAACAGTCATCATTAAAATCTTTAGGTTTTAATGATGGGTAGAAGGTAGTTGTTTTCTAGTCACGTGGTGGTAAATGCGTTTTAAGGTTAAAGTAGAATACTGAAATAATTAATACAAAAAAAATCCTCTACAGCATATATAACCTCTAATATAATATCATCTCTATATTTAATCGACTACCAGAATACATCACTTGACTTAAAGAAGCCTTTCTTCGCAGCGATCAGTTTAATAGCTTACAGGGTATATTGCCAACTAGGAAATATTCTTAGCGAATATCTAAATATATCGTTAAACCAATAACTGCATCCAAAATATCGGATAATCATCACGTATAAACATATAAGCGTATAAACAAGAATTATTTTTATATGTGGTATGAGGCTTTTGATTAGTCTCAATCTCTTTATCTATGGATGCTAAAGTTTTAGATGAAACTCTATTGATTATAAATGATTTGAAATGACGATTTGTCAGTGATTAAAATCTACAGTGGGCCGCATTCCCTTCCGCGGTTCGCATTTTATGAAACTCGTCGGATTCGAGTCGTTGTATATTTATTTCTGTTGGACAACTCAGCTCTATAATTATAGATTTTATTTCATTAGTACGTAGTTGCATACATTAATAGACGTTCTCTCCTTATGAGTTACCAAATTAATGCCAGAAATGGCGAGTTTTTCCTAGTTATATAACAGAGAGATAGCCAACGGAATATGCTGCGGAATGGAAATTTGAATGTATACTATACTAGTATAATACAATTAATGGGAATTTGAATGTATTATCTACTAGTATAATACACTTAGAACAAATAAGCAAATTTGAAATGAATGAGTAAAATAGTATTAGAATAAAAGCTATACATTATTAGGATCGAAGACAGTAAAGTGATTGCTTTGGTCGAATTTCGAGAATGACCGAAATTTAATTTCCTGTTTCCATGTAATGGTACGCTAGTTATTTCTACTTTTGCAACCATTTCCCCGAGCTAGGGTATTCATTTCAACTCTAATGGGTTCGAAAAACATATTTCCATCATCTGATTCGTAAATCTTTGCCGATATTTCTCCGAACTCTCTTTCGCCGGATACCGTCGATTCCAGGAATCGCTGCACCCACCCATCGGAATGTGGAAGGGGTTCAGGACGTCAGATTACTCGGGGGATGAATGAACAAAGGATTCACACGACTCGATCGATTTAATCTGAGAGCAGTATCCCGTGGGTGACGTAAACGGGCCTGTGCTGCCGGAAGAAAGAGTTGCACAGACACGGAGATTCGGCATTCCCTTTCCCACAACGTACATTTCTCCCTCAGGCACGTTCTCACACTCTGCTTCTTCCTACCGATCACCCTCTCTCTTCGTCTAGATTTTTATCTCCAGTGTAACATATGGAAAACGGGTTTAGTACGATTCCCGTCGTTCTGTATATCGTACAGCTATCGGAAATAAAAACTTAAATAATTGTGCGGGTTTACATAAGATTAAGGATGCAAAAAATGATTGAGAAAAAGTGTCTTCCATACTACCTAGGCAGACTTCTGTTTTGCACGTTTAGTTCGTAGTTGGGTCACGGTTTTGTAAACTTTATCTATAAATATTTTCTCTATAGAATTTATAGTTTTCCCTATTTCTACTGGACATAATTTTACCTCGGTTTCTTCCATGTGTTCCTATAGTCCTACCCAACTAATACTTTGCAGCGCTGATTAAAAAAATGCCACATTTGTACCTTGTCTATGCTTTCTTATATTGCATATTCATCAGAGTTCAAGTTATCATCTTTATTTCCTTCATCCGTTTATTTAAGCTGTCTATAAATCTATAATGTTTTGTCTCATTTTTATTTTTCTTCCTCGTTTCTTCGTATATATTTCTCTCTCTTTCTTGTTATCTATTACATATAACTACATATTTCCTATTGTATTTATAAAATTACGCTAATCTCGAGTTTTTCTTAGGTAAATCGTTTATTTGAAATAGCTATCGAAGTGTGATTCTCAATTAAAATTTTTCTGTATTTATGTGCCTACAGTCGATACTTTTTTCCTAAGCTTTACTTAGGTTATTCAAATCACAAATAATGTTTCTATTCCTATTTAGTTAACTACTTTTTAGTATTGTTTATTAATTAAATTTAAGCATCATAGACGATGGGTTAAATGAAAGAGGAGACTTTATGGCCTCAATTTCGCCCTAACTAAAGACTTATATTCCTTGGGAATTATGAGTGAATTTTGGCCATTAGAAACGCATTATGATCGAAGGAAATAATCTTGAACACTGTTAACATGAAGATAAAAGGAATCACCGGAACTGCCATCGGATTCTGAGACTTAATTCAATGGAGAACACGTAATGTCAAAGTATTTAGAGATAATTCACTCTTCAGTAAGTCCTCCCTTGGTGTTGTAGAATGCTTCAACTAAGAACCACCTTCCAATGACCTAATCGAACTACAGAATATATCCTAACATTTCGGAACAAATACACAATGATGGTATCATCAGGTGTAATATTAATATACTACATCGCGTTTTTGGATTACGAACTAAATTATAAATAGAAATAAAAGGAAGAATTCAAAATATTCCACAAGTACGAGCTATTTTTTGTCTAAAAATTCTTGGAAGCGAAACGGCGGTGTCGAAATGTACATCGCGGCAAAACGTCCCACAATCCCCCTTCTTCTTCCCATGTGTCTCCCACTCCGGAACATTCTCACCCTTTTCCTCTGCCCCCCATTTACCCTTGCTTCTCATTTCACTTTTTCCTTTCTCAGGCGTGCCATATGGAAATTATTGTTTTCGCTGAAATTCAATTCTGAGATTTCAACGGAAACGCATTTTCCGAGCATCCGGGTCAAATGTGAGCTGTTTTTGGACCAGTATCTGAGTTTATAGTCGTGCGCTCACACGTGAAGATTCTGACTGAAAGGCACTTTCACTTGTACTGTAACAAGGTTGGTGTTTTCCTCGTTCTGAGGTAACGACCTGGAAGATCTCGCGTAGACGTGTTCTTTTTGCTCTTGTGATCTATTACCTCCCTTCATACCACACATCTGATGTCATGGTCAGAAAATTAATGATGTCGATTAAATTTCGATTGCCGTAAAATCTCCGTTGGATAGATATTCCATTACCGTAAATAGTCGTCTATAGGTCGACCTTTAAATATAAAATTTAAAATTTAATCTAGAGTCCATCTATGCACGAAAGGAGTGTGAGGAGCAGCCAAAAAGGTATACCTGTCTCGAAATAAAAACTTCGCATATCATCTTTAGATGATACTTTTTTGTGCTATGCGTATATTTATTGGAAAATTATTTTATTATCAAAAAAATAATATTTACTTATATTTAAATTAAAAAATTGGTAATATGGCTTGACCAAAAGTTCGAAAATCGGCGGTGATTATGCGTGTAAATGAGCAGATATAGAAAAAAATTATCACTTGAAGATTATATGCGTAGTTTTTATTTCGAACATAGTTGATATTTTTGAATGGCCATCACATTTATAGTGAGATAAAAAAATATTAGTTACTAATAATAAGTTACAAAATCTAACCATCGATTCTATTTAATTGTCTCCCTTTTAGTACATATTACTTGAAAATATACTTTTTTCAAAGGTCCAGACGTTATAATTCAAATTAATCCACTAGAAGTAGCTTTGCAGTACTTAGTATTTAGGAAAAAACTAGGGTCGACATACACCAGGTACGTAAAAAACGGAAATTTTAAGTAAACATTCCGGCGGGGGGGGGGCGATCAACCTGTACGCGGTAAGTATTGTCATCGCTGTGTTAAACAAATTTTCTTCTGAATGTTTTATAAATAGAGATATGCTAGAGTTAGAAGCTGTAGAAATAAATAGAATCCAGAACACTTCATTCAGTTGAAGAAAGAAATACTGAATCCAGAGTAAAGTGAAGCACAACCGGTTTTGAGGTCCTGAATATTTTTCATTGAATACCCTTCTTCGCCGAATGTATTCCTCTTTCCCACTTATTTTCGTTTTCCCCACTTACCTCCGCTCACTTGCCAATACATTTACAAGTGAAATTTTTCTTGTGCCCTTCATATCCACCGCTTGTTCCCTTTCACTTTCTTCCACATTCACGCCATCCCCTTCTTCATGTTTGTGCGTTTTTACATGTATATTGTGTTGCACTTATCCCGGTTTCCTGATCATAAAGTGATGCCCTCAAAACCGGTCGCACATATTTTTCTCTTCTGTAGGCTGTTTTTTTAAATAAAAGTGAGTCTACGATGAATTCAAATAGCGTGGAATCAGTGACTGCTCAGCCGTGTTCAGGTTCCTCCCTTGGAGTCGCTGATTCCACACTAGGTTTTCTTTCTTTTTTTGAATGAATAAGAAAAAGTTTCACCAAGCATCGCTCGTATAACTTCGTTAACAATGTTTTTTTCAGGTAACCGTATCTCAATCAACGGGAATCATGTTACATTAGTATGCAGTACTAAGTAGTAGTTGAGGATGTTCTGAATCGATGACGGGTCTTTTAATGTGTAATTTCTAATAAATCAATTCTGGAGATCGTGAGTCCTTCTTCAAGTACATTACATTTAAATCTCATCTTTAAGTTAACATCTCAATGTTATCTAAATCTTATGGTGAGAATTAGAAAATAATTCAGGTTCATTTATTGGAACATTGTCTCAATCCCTCGGCAAATGAAAGCTGGGATAACGAAAAAATGAATATGTTTTCGAGGTTTACCTTTTCTGATATAAATCTCGTCTCCTCGCAATTGTTTTTCACCTACGCGACCTCACCTGTCTCTCACGTTTACCTGGAGACAGATAGAAAAATACTAGCCTCTCATATCTATGGAAATGGAAAGCGAAAGGCAATGCTTCTTGGGGATGTATAGGTTTAGAAAGGAGGAAGTGAAAATAGATAGAAATATGAAGAGCGATTTGCGCATCCAATATCTCACATAAACATTTTACCAATTTCCCTTTCTTTTTGTTTATCCGTTTTTGTTGCGAAGTGACGGTGATTGATGAATTGGCCTCGAGTTGTCAACGCCCTTCTCGCCAACACCTTGCCATCCTCGTCTTATTTTTCTATCTCTACTTCCGCCCGACCTGGAGTCGGAATTTATTTCTCCTCTTCTTTTGTGGGAAGGGGAATCAGAGGTCCTCTAAAAGGCTAGAAAACGACATAGTAATTGAAGTATAATATTGGTGGTTTAAAATATGTGGTATCTTTGGTAGCAGACATTGCGATGTTAAATATTATCTTCAACTCTTAGCTAAGGAAAATGAGCAAATACTACCAATTATACTCCGTTACATTGGATAACTTTTGGGAATGTCAAGGAGAGGTATGCGCAGAAATGTAAATCCGGAAACAGATTTAGAAGATGAAGAAGATGGAGTTTACTATAGCGAGAAATTCAAATGAAATACCATTTCTGAGAGGAAGATGAGAGCAGCAAGATGGTGAATCGTTCCAGCTACTAAAGCCACACAGGCGTTTGACAAGGGGTCATCCATCAGAAATATGAACGAAAAGAAGAACTGACGACTGAAAGAAAAAGTTTCCTCTCCACAAAGATACCTTCTGCTTCTCTGGCCATAAGTTTTTGAAACAGGAATCACTGTAGAGAGACTAGTAAAACTGATTCATAATATACTGGAAAGTCGAAGGCTATTTATTAAATTAAATAGTTTACTATACTTTTTTTTCAGCATTTACTACATTAGTGAAGGGAATGACTATAAATAGGTAATGTGAGTGAGAGTAATGGGTAACTGCTTCAGCAATGAGAGGATATAATCTGCTCGTATTTTTAGGGTATTTTGTAATATATTAAATTCTACGTATAGTTGGCCACTGTTAATTCTAGAAAGCTAAAATGTACTCGAGGTCCCAGCTACTTGTTTATTTATGAACTTAAATTGTTATCCTTTCCTGAGCATTTACCACCCTTTATTAAGATGATAGTGCAACTGTTATATGTAATAACATTGAAAATTGGCATCGTACTCATTCATTCTAGTAAGCGGTTATGGTAAATAATTCCACATAACTATGTTGAAATTTATGTAGACATTTATTTTATATTTATTAGTGTTAATTAAGCAGTGATATTAAATTTTACATATCACATTGTGATTGTAATATAAGCATAAGCAGGCATGGTGGTTCGCGAAATGCGATTGGTATCTTACAGCCCTTTGCACCAAAATGAGCAGTGAGCATGTCTGTATTTTACCTAAAATAATGTTAAAATACCTTGCCTGTTGCGACTTATAATTTAAGCATTTCTATCCTCTAGAACAAGCCTTGCAGCCCGTTACAGTTTACTCAGCGGCATTGGGATAATTCTTTTTACAAAAACGGAAAACAGTTCAAAATCGGAATGAGAGACAAAAATAAAAATAGTCTGTTGAGGAGACAATGCCGGCCTCTACCTTAAATCCAACTTAAGAAATTCTTAACGAAGATACAAAGAAATTCTTTAAATTAATTTTTCGTTTTTTTAGGTTTTTATTATTTATTATGTGACTTATTAAAGTAGGTTTAATTTTTTCCAAATTCCTTTACGGCCCAATATCGTTCTCTTGACATTTTGTTCTGCGGCCATTTACTGTTTGTAGGTTGTACAGTCCTGTTCTAGATATACCTCTGTACCATAGAACCATGTTTCCGTAAGATAACTCTTTGCTGAAAAATTTAGTTTGTAGGTGTCTAAAAAGTATCCATATACTCCTTTGTATTTTTCTTTTTGTAATTACGTCTAAGATGAAAGACAATTAAAAACCTGATTTCCGTTAATTTCGCCTTTAATTCCCCTAGCATTGCCAGCTCTAATCTCATAAACCATTCTTCCTTCCCTCTCTAATTGTAAGGAAACTGAATGGCAAATTTCGCTCTGTCTCTTCCTGTTGTTACACCAACATTCAGAAGTCCCATTTTTCCATTATTCGCCGTAATCAAAAGCAGCACCTTTTCAATCTTTTTCGCGCCTTTTGGATCTTCTCTCAACAATTTACAATATGGGAAGCGACACCCGAATCTTCATCGCGTCATTCTTTCTCTTCCTCCCCCATTCATTCCTCGCTTTTATGCCCCTCCTTGCTCTTTCTTACGAACCTCATCTTTTACTGTAGTTTTTGTGCCCTTTTCCTCATTAATTCTCAGTACCTCTCATCTCCTTTCTCATAATCTCTTCCCTCACCCATCGCTCTTTCTCTTTCCTCCTGTCAAGGAAATTTCATCTTCTTCTTGTGCCTCTCCCTCTTTGGCTCTCTGCTTTACTTTGGACTTCTCCCTTTCTTCCATTAGTTGTCTGTTTCATAAAGTTTATAAGCCCACGCGGAAGATTAGGCACGTACTTTCAACTCGATTATTTATTTCCGAGGTTTTCGGTTTGTTAAAGAGAAATTTATTTCCTATTTATATCGAATTCGTATTAATTTATATCGATTCCTCTGTATAGGTTCTGTGACGAGAGTTGTTATCCAAACGTGCATTCAATTAATTACTAAGTTCTGGACATGATGTTACCTTAATTGAAGATACTTGGAGTAAGTTGAACAGTGTCTGAAAATTTGCTTTTAGTAAAATATTTGTATAATAGTTTTAATTTCTTAAGGTAAGCCAGCTACAAAACACATTTGTTTCGCTTTGCCTAATGTCGTAAGATTATCCTTGATGTGATCTAATGACCTTTAATGAGTTGTAAGAGAAACATTTGGTTCATGAGAAGACTACACAAATTGTGTGGTAGAAATAAGAATTCCAAATCGAAAGAAAATCATTTCGTTGGAATTAGGAAATTAACGTCTATTTCAAACAACCGAAATTACTGCTCGAGTCTAGTAGTAGCTTAAAAGTTAGTCGAGTAGGGAATTTAACCTATTCTAAATGGAGTTGATTAAAATTTAAAGATTTCAGTCCTATTTGGACTTCTTTTCTGCCAATCCAACGTAAAATGTGATAACAGAAGTTTCCGCGAGTTGTTTTCTGAACTACGTCCACATGGAAAACAAATTTATCGTCGATGCGGCTTAAACATTGCAGATCAGAGAAAAATTTCACCGTTACCGAAAGAAAGTAACATAAGAAAACGCTGAAAGTAACTTAAATATAGTACCTGAGAGCAGGTCCTTTCATCTAATGTTTGTTTACTTTTCCCATCAGCTATCAAGAGCATCCAAACCATACATGATTACTCCAGTGTGTCTTTTGATGCGCCTACATTCTGTTGAACGGATAGGCTAAAATTGTGAGCAATATATGTTTGGCAACACTGTCTTTGGAATCTGGCTCCACGAGGAAAGCCGGAATTCCAAACAAGCAAAATGAGATTGACGCATCCGCCGCTACGCTTTCAACCGAAATGCATTTCATCTGCATCAACAATTAAACGCCGATGAAACTGTCGCTAGGTTTCAGCAAGTAATGCGATTATCGCTTCATTTTGCCGTTGGTACGGAAACGACGCGCCACCGGTCGTCACTCAACAGGTTTAGCTCTTTGCTGCAATTCGAATTATGGGCGGATTTCACCAAATGATCTTCTCGAGGAATTCTAAATCTACGTCACATACCGCATTATACAGAATTTGTGACATCATTTCCATTTTACCTTCATTTTTACTTAGACTTTTTCACACCAACTTCAAAATTTAAACCCAGTATTTTCGTTCGCTTGCTTTTACATGTACATTTCTTGGCATTTCTGGCACGATTGTCTTATCGAAGTAAGTGAATCAAAGAAGAATGTGTACATATGTATTAAAAAATATATGACTATTGGTTGTAATTCGAGGGTAAATTCCATGAAAAATCTTACATTTACACCACGAATTGAATAAATAAGAGGCCCGAAGTTCTTTAGGCAATTATGTTAAATGCACTTAAACTGGAGTAAAGAACAAAAATGAAGAGACTAGATCCAATTAGATTCCAATTAAAGGAAATCCCACTTTTATTACAGTGCAAGAAGATTTCGAGAATTCGATGCTTTAAATATTGACATTATAATATTCTATCAATGAGAACTCGATATTTTTGATGAAGCATATCTCGACACAACAAATGTTGAGTAAATTATTTTACATCTTGAATCTCATTCCTTATGAATAGAGATTTACTTACCTATTAAATCAGGTCAATTTAATATTTATGCCAAAAAATATGTTTAAAGAATGTATGTTTACAGTTTAATTAACAATTCCACTCAATGTATTCCAGTTGCTCGTTATATACACCAAACTTCAGCCATTTACACAAACATCAGTAGGAGTAATCCTCCACTTTCATTGAGTATAGCATGTGTAAACAAATGCAATCACGTGAGAGGCAGTAGTTTTTCCTATTAATCATTTATAAAGTACGAGAAAACGTAACACTGACTAACCAGGAGACAAGGAAGGCTTATTTTCAAATTTTGAAAGATCCTGCATTATTTACTGTATTTTTACGCCGAGAAGGAAAATCTAATTAAACCCGTTTCGTCTTTCATTTTGTATGCTCAAAACTATTTAGCATACGAACGAACCCTCTTATGCTGGTTTAGTATCGCATGCAAATGTTAATCCGTTTGAATTTTTACAAGAGACTGCCCTTTTCATGGTCCATAGATGGAGAACCCAAGAGAGGGGACATTCCACCCCCTATATAAATTCCTCCCCAGTTACCCCATGAGGAACTCGAGCAGAAAAATGAAAGCCGTCAATATTTATGGAATAAAAAAGAAGAGGACGGGGCAGAATGTTACACATCCTGCAAACAGCGCCCATCCCCTCTATTCTCGCCTTGGTATCGCCTTGTATTCCATTCCGCGCCGACGAAGCTTGTCCTTCCCTTGCCACAGGGCCGGCAAATGGATTCAGCCAGATTGACCCAACAGCATTCTCAACTCACGCCGTTCTCGCACGTTTTCAGCCGTTAAAGCACACGGATTTCTCATTCGTGATGGCGATAATTTTGTTTACGCCTCCATATAGTGTACATGAGGAAAGTTTCGTCAGAATAAATAAAAAAGGAAATGCTTTACTGTAGGTTTTCGCTGTTAGCGCGTTGACGTCTCTTAAGAAATATAAAAATATTTTATATTTGTCATAATGTGAATTCCATTAACGCTCTTTGACAAGTAGAGACTCTCACTCCAATCGGAATACGTTTCAAACATTTCTTGTTTCATCGAAAAACCTTGGACTGAAAATTCGTCAAAATTACCTCTTAAAGTCGTCCTTCCATATAAATGTCAGAACTTTGTCCTCTGTTTTATCTACATCACTACTACAGATGGAAATAAAGAGTAAGTTCAGTTTTTATATTTTGGCACATATTTAGATCTGTTTTACGAGTTAGACTGACTTCATCGTGAGAATTACTCAAAGATATTTCACTTATTCTACTATTAATAAATTTATCCCACGGAGACTGTGCGGATGGTATTTAATAATAGATTTCCTTTCTAACAAGTTAACTAATGAACATTTGTCTACACTTATTTTAGCTCTTATTGCCAATCATCGCACCATTTCATAATTTTATCTAAGTCCTTCGACAGGATTAATGTATCCTTTCTAATCTTTATTTCCCTGTAAATTACCATGTTGTCCGCAAATATCCTAACTTTTCTAATAATGAGTGAGATTGAGAAAATATCAAACAATTATCGATAAAGTAGGATGGTGCCCATTCTTACACTTCAAGTACTAGGTCTTATTTCTTTTCCTTGACTGCGGTGGATTTGAGACATTACCTGTCTAATTTGCTCAAATGGAAAATTGTATTGTAACAATGAATGTGATTCCCGAAGGAATTCTCAAGTATCACAGCATTTTTTTGCCGGTTTTGGATAATGAAATGGCGATTAAACGTTATAACAAATCACTATTTTAGCTATTACCAAGGATATTGAAATGGGAAGGCTCGTAGACGCGGGGGACTTATACCATCACTTCCATATTTCAAACGCATTTTAAAAAAGAGGACACTAACATGACTATAGCAGACTTTACAAAGGAACGTATGTATTCATATATTGGAACCCATCGCCCTCCTCATTCACTTTCAGCCGGCGACCCCATCCTCTCCCACGCACTATCTCTCGGCCACAATTCCACCTTCTTCACGTCCAGAATTATATCCAGCTCCCGTCGCCTCCCACGCCCACGGACCCATTATTTCGCCCCCGCACGTCGTGGACATCGTGTGTGCTCCGGGGACACGCACGCGCCCCATGAACACGGCCGAGGGGACACGCGAGCAGTGGCGCGGTGGGAAGAGGCGGCGTGAATGTAGAAAAACCCCCCAGGAGAATGGAAAGTAAAGAGGAAGAGATTGAAAAGGGGAGAGGAGAAGATGGAGTGAAAAGTATACCGAAGTGGAAGGAATAAGAGAGGTAGGAATGGGATATCGTCGCCCGCAGAGGTGGAAAATAGATATCGTGGTCGGGTAAGAAGATTGGAGGATTGCTTTGATGCTGGAAGAGGATAGTCTGACGTTTGAGACGCTTGTGCTCCTTGGATGCGTATTTTGAATTAGTAGTTTCTGACTGTTTCTTTTTGAGAGCATTTTCGTGTAGTTATTCTAACATTAATATTATCCAAGTAACACTCACTCTTTTTTTAAACTCATTTCTGTTTTGACACGTTCTATAATTTGTGTTTGTATTTTAATTATTGTATATTACGTAATTTTAGGATATGGTTTTATATTTACCTTTGTATTTATAACCTTTATTTTACATGGTGTTTTATTTATCTCTTATTATTGCACATTTCATTGGGGATACCTGTTTCCGCTAAATAATAATATGTATTAGTTGTACTATAATTATCTCTTTTTACCCATTTACATTTTTCTCTTATTAATTGCTATAATTTTTTGCACTGCATTTGAAAATGCGAAGCGAAATACGAAGTACTCCAAAAAGCGTTATTTTGAGACTGAGTACTGAAACTTTCGCTATAGCTTCTGATTCCGAAAAGGGACTGATCATCGCGTGCCTATGTAGCACATTGTATATTTAGGATTTCTAAGTGGATTTGGAAACATCCTGCTTTCGGCGATAAATTTTGCTTCAGTTGAATATGAATTTAAGAAATCCTATTTTATTGTCTCGGAATACAGCGATAGCTTTTTCGTTTCTTCTTTAGGCAATTGAGTACACTTACGACAGTCAGACGTCATTACTGAAATGAAGTTACTCGAAAATTTTGCTTGGAAACTTCATTCATAAACTTTGGAATGGATAATCAAAAATAATTCCGAAAATGAAAAAAATCTGAATTACAATGGTACAAAAGAACAAGTTTTACTGTGTGTTCATGTCTTATTTATTGATATAGAATAAGACATATATGTAGGCTGGTAGCATTTGTATTTTTACCTTGGCTGTTTATATTGTTGCAGGATCTGTTTATTGTTTGTAAAGATACTGCGGTGAGTGGTGCAACTGTTGTAATTGAAAGAGTATATTCCAGTAGTCACTATGTGCATCATATTCCTTTTTCCAGACAGAGATTATATGCAACCTTAAAAACGAATAGTAATCAAAACTATTAACGTAATTTTTATATGAAAATTACAGAAAAGGTCATAATTAGTCAGAAATTAGATAATGCAGTCATCAAGAATAAGTAACTATACAATGTAATTTTCATTAATTTACTCGTAGTTTTCCGCTTCTATACGATGCTTGTTGTAAAGTTTTCATTATTATTTGAAATAGCTCTATGAGTTTATGTAAAGTCGGCGGCGAGGTCTCAGTAGGTTCAAAATTTGTACACAATTCCTTCAGCTTCTTCCGATAACTTCTTCCCATGAGATTCCATTAATTTTAACCAAATAAATCGATTTAATGCGCATGTTACATAAAATCCATTTGGTTTTGAAGGATGAATCAAATTTAGCTATTCGGCGTTTGACAAATTTCTTATACTCATCTGCGAAAAATACTTATTCTTAGGTTTGGAATTGGGATCGATGTAAGATGGAAGAAAAAAGATGTTTCTCTCATACTAACCCAAGTTGGTGTTAAATTTTTGTAAATTTGTAAAGAAATTACTCTTAAATTTGAAGACACCCATTTATAATCATTTTCATTGCGATGCCATCTCCAGATGATCCGCAGTTGATTTTTCTTTCTCATATTTCAAATCTAATATACATTGTACGAAAATACTCGTACATGCAATGCATGTCAAGGATTTAGGATTTTTCTACTAGTAAATTCTGTCATTGTTTCAAGTTTACGGGTTGTCAACAAAGAGTATAATTCTAGAGAACTAACGGAATAGGAATGGTTCCCTGCTAATGCTGTCCCTAACACGATTTTATAAAATAAAGCGAATCTAAATAATATCTTCAAAACAGCTAGTTTAGCTTTCGACTTTTTCATGAATTGATTCACGGGTTTATTAATTAAAAAAAATATTCAGGTGATAAAACTACTACTTTTAGAGCTGGCTTTTCTTTCCATTGCTCGTGAACAATCAGCCAAGGTTTTTTTCTCCACATAAGGTCTGCGCTAGACATATCCTCTCCCCGCTATTGAAGAGAGATAAGCAGCAGTCTCTCGCAAAAATGGCTCTCGACGTCCAATAAAAGGACAAACGGTACTGCCACGTTAACATACCCGCCGTTCCATTGATTCAGCAGTGAGCATTGGGTAAGGTCTAAGAGCAAAAAGCATTCCGTACAACTACAGATGAGGAGATAACTGTCAGTAGCGAAAAGAGGAAACGGGAAATACGTCGCCTCAAAACTACTCGCCTAAGGGTTCAATCCAAACCCTTCTCGATTTCTCGATACTTCCAATTCCTCTCTCCCTCTTCTGTCTATATTCGATCGTCACTCCCCCGAGGCTAAAGGCCCTCTGGTGTTGGGATAGGAGACATAAGGGAAATTCCCTTTCCCTCAATCTCTATTCAGAGAGGCGTGGCCCTCGGAGAATGCCCTTGCTCTGTTCGCGGATATAAAGACGAACAACCGTTTCTACAGTCATCGAGGAGAATTCTATATCTATAAATAAATAAAATTTTCGGTCGGGTGTATCACTGATTCAATTTGAACATTTTCTTCGCGCTTTCCCTTCATCCAATCTCATCCTTCTATTGAGCCACTCGCATTCTCAATATTGTCAACCGATATCGCTGGTACAATCTATATTTTCTATCAAACGAATGTAAAATACTGAAATTTAAGATGTATCTTCGGTTAATTTTAAGTCATAAATGAAAAGGCTATTCATGTCAATTGATTATTCAAAGTTTTATGAGTAATGTGATTAAATAAGTGATGAAGTACAGTGACTAAATTACGAAAATAGTAAATTTCAGAAATTATTCAGACACTGTTCATATACTTAAAGGTGAAACAGCCTTCCATACACAATTTTCTAAACTTAAGTAGCTTGATAATGTCATCCCACTTCTTACTTTCACCGTAATGAATATAGCCCAATCAAATTGCCCGTATATGTGCTTCTGCTATTGTATACTGCCAGGTTAGGTAGGTGTTGCTATTGAATCCATCCTTTGAGGATTCCTCCATCTCTTCTGTTACAGTTCATTGAATTTAAATATTAAATTTGCAGTTAAATTTATTACCTTTTGTTTTGCCGTACTTTATGAATGGAGTTAACGATACATGATTATAATCAAAATTATTTCGTAAGAAAAAAGGTAATCACTTGAAACTTCGTTTTTCTTCCTGTAATTCATGAAAGATACAGTAAAATCCTTATAAAATATTATAAAATACATTAGCTGACTTTCCAATCAAGAATTGTATTCGGGTGGAAAAATAATACATGTGTATATGTAGCACTTTCTGCGTAAGGCAATTAAAGGACTTGATTTAATTTATCAATTAATATGAAGAACTAAACCTTGGAAAGGAGAAAGACAGATTACTGCTATTATTATTAAATAAACGGACCTAGATAAAGGAAACCTTCAACAGGCATATTCAATCATTTTGAAATGCTACGGTAAAAAATACTGATGTCCGTGTTATGAAAAATGTTGATTTTGCAGCTAACCAAAATTTTATATTATTCTACGTTACGGGAGATAAATCAATTTTGGGTTAAATATATGCTTTATAGACTTAATTCGCTTATAACTTAGCGAAAAGCAATATTTTTCTCTAAATTGTCAATAATTATTTAGTTTTATCAAGACTCTTCAAGATCAACTTCCTCAGAAGAAGAATTTACTGCTTGATAAAGCATTTAAGACAGCACCGTCTTCTGATGAAGAGAATTTATGTTCAAAAAGAACTAACGACTCGGGTATCCGTCACGTAAACTATTAGTCTTAGATTTTTCTCAGGGAGAAATAACTTCGTACCAAGTTTCGTGATAAATGAAGACTTTTTGCTCCGACTGATGTAGGTAGAATAACATAAACGGACACGCGGGCATTTCCCGCAGCAAATAAAGATTTACTGACTGCGGTGGTGGAGTGGCTCGCATACTAGCGCTTCAACCCCAAGGTCCTGGGTTCCAGTTCCGGCTACTCGGATTTTTCTGCGTAGAGAATGTCCGTGTATGCTCGTCTGGGTTCCGCGACAACTGAGCGCGTGACAACTGAGCGCCTGCGACAACTGAGCGCGTGACAACTGAGCGCCTGCGACAACTGAGCGCGTCTCACAACTAAACTTAACCTAAAAACTATGTTATATTAATTTTGACAATCTGACAGATAGCATAATATGTGGAATACTGTTATAGTGAGTTATCT